>SJYQ01001155.1:41971-111408 GCA_006410935.1 Redunca redunca | reverse complement strand
AGGAAATTACTTTCCATATTATCCTTGTAATAACCTGCTGTGAAATATGGTTTGTGATTAATAAAGATTCAGTTTGCTAAGATTACAATCCATGGAAGGGAAGCATTGGAAGAAAAGTCTAGATCTAAAGCTGAACTATAATATTTAATTCAATAAGATGGAGGAAATCTAAATAAGAGGAAAGAAATTATTAGGAGAATCTAAATTAAAGTAGATGCTTACTGTTTGTATTTACGAGGCTCTGTACCTTTATATCCATTAAATAATTGCATGAAAAATAAAGTTAACTGACAAATGTGGAAATGCAACTATTTTTGATAGAGAAATTTTCAGCATGTAAGAGAAGGCTTTTAACATGGAATTTTTGTTTCTGTCCTATATATTTTTTCTGTCATCTCACTCTGTGCAGACAGAAAATGCTGACAGTGACTTAGTTATAGGGCAAGAATTGATGAATTAAAATGTGCAAGTGTCTCTTCATCTAACAATATGCACATCAGTGGCATTCTTTCTGTGATCGGTGTAGCCTTTAAGTGAAGGTTTCATCACCCCTGCTTGCATATATTCTTGTCTTTGAAAGAGATTTAAGAATGGTACAGCCATTGAGGAGAATAGTATGGAGATTCTTTAAAAGCTAAAGACAAAGCTACTATATGATCCAGCAATCACACTCCTGGGTATATATCCAGAGAAACTGTATTTAGAAAAGACACATGCACTCAAATATTCATTAATAAGAGGTGGCAAGAATACACAGAAGAACTATACAGAACAGGTCTTAATGACATGGATAACCACAATGGTGTGATCACTCACCTAGATCCAGACATCCTGGATAACTGATTCATTTTGTTGTACAGCAGAAACTAATACAGCATTCTAAATTACCTATATTCCAATAAAAAATGTTTCCTGTTATTAAAACAATTAAAAGCAGAAAACCAAACAAACAAAAACATAGGCTTGTATTCCCTGAGAGAGAAGGCAGTGGCAGATTTACAGCTAGAGTTTGACAAGACAAAGGCCGGTGGTTTGGTCCTCTATGATGTGCTTGCATTCTGAGTCCTCCCTGGTGCCATCACACTGAGATGATTAGTCATAGCATTTTGCCAGGTCAGTGTAGTCTATCATCAACTATTTTCTAAATAGTATTTCTGAGATATGAACTTAAGCCTTCAAAATGAGTTTTCAGTTTAAATAAAAACACAGACTTGGTGTTTTTTTTTTTTTTTTTCTTATGGAGAAAACTTCAGGTCTCTTGTTTTACAGATTGTTTTTTACAAAATTACAAATCCTGTACCACAAGAGGTTTGGATTGAATTTCACTAAATGTGCATAGTTTCCATCTTCTTAACATATTCATTTCCCCCCTGCCTCCTGTGTGGCATGATTTTGAGAGTCATATGAGCTAGATCAGCCCACTCCCTCCCAGGAAGTTATTCTAGCTTGTTCTAGCCTGCAAGATAAACCAAGATTATAATTGCCCTTGTACTTAACATTTAAGTTTTTTGTTTTTGTTTTTGTTTTTTTTTTTTTTTACACAGTCTCATTTTGCCTAAGGTTTACTGACTTGATAAAGAGGTGCGGAAGTCAGACTTTTGAAAATAATTACTCCATGTCAAGAGCTTTATACTTTTATAATAGATTATATCTTCTTGTAAAATTACTGTAATTATATCTACTGTTTAAAAAAAGGAAGTAGGAATTCAGAAAGGTCATGTGAAATAGTTCAGGCCTTGGAATGAGTCTGTTTTTTGTTCATTCAAGAGCTCATTCTCTTGCAGTATGGATGCACATTGATTCTTATAAACTATAAAATTTCTATGTTTCCTTTCAAGCACCTGCTAAGCCATGCCACATTATTATTTTTTTTAGAGTCATCTATCTAGACACAAACAAAGAAATTTTTATTTACTTTAGTCATATTATTCTATATTTGGTTTTGATACATTCTTTCCATATATCAATGCCATTAAAGTATTTGAATGTCCCTACTTATTAACTAGCATTGTATCTCATCCTTCTTGCTTCAGATATCCTGAAATGTTGTACCTTGAGATACAAAATGAAGCAGGGCAAAGGCTAATAGAGTTTTGCCAAGAATGCACTGGTCAAAGCAAACACCCTCTCCCAGCAACACAAGAGATGACTCTACACATGAACATTACCAGATGGTCAATATGAAAATCAGATTGACTATATCCTTTGCAGCCGAAAATGGAGAAGCTCTATACAGCTGGCAAAAACAAGACTGGGAGCTGACTGTGGATCATACCATGAACCCTTATTGCAAAATTCAGACTTAAATTGAACAAAGTAGGGGAAACCACTAGGCCATTTGGGTATGACCTAAATCAATCCTTTTCAATTATATGTGAAAATGACAAATAGACTCAAGGTATTGGATCTGATAGACAGAGTGCCTGAAGAATTATAGACAGAGGTTCATAACAATGTACAGGAGACTGTGATCAAAACCATTCCCAAGAAAAAGAAATGTAAAAAGGTAAAATGGTTGTCTGAGGTGGCCTTGCAAATAGCTGAGCAAAGAAGAGAAGCAAAAGCAAAAGAAGAAAACAAAAGATATATCCATCTGAATGCAGAGTTCCAAAAAATAGCAAGGAGACATAAGAAAGCCTTCCTAAGTGATCAATGCAAAGAAATAGAGAAAAACAACAAATAGGAAAGACTAGAGATCTTTTCAAGAAAATTAGAGACACCAAGGGAACATTTCATGCAAAGATGGCCTCAATAAAGGACAGAAATGATATGAATTTAACAAAAGTAGAAGATATTTTAAGAAAGGTAGCAAGAATACACAGAAGGACTATACAAAAAAGACCTTCATGACCCAGATAACCATGATGGTGTGTTGACTCACCTAGATAGAGCTAGATATCCTGGAATGCAAAGTCAAGTGGGCCTTAGGAAGCGTGACTATGAACAAAGCTTGTGGAAGTGATAGAATTCTAGCTGAGCTATTTCAAATCCTAGAAAATGATGCGGTGAAAGTGCTGCATTCACTATGCCAGCAAATTTTGAAAACTCAGCAGTTGTCACAGGACTGGAAAGGTCAGTTTTCATTCCAATCCCAAAGAAAAGCAATGCCAAATTATATTCAAACTACAGCACAATTACACTCATCTCACACACTAGCAAAGTAATGCTCAAAATTCTCCAAGCCAGGCTTCAACAGTATGTGAACCATGAATTTTCAGATGTACAAGATGGATTTAGAAAAGGCAGATGAAGCAGGGATCAAATTGCCAACATCTGTTGGATCTTCATAAAAGCAAGAGAGTTCCAAAAAAACATCCACTTCTGCTTCACTGACTATGCCAAAGCCTTTTACTGTTTGAATCACAACGAATTGTGAAAAATTTACCTAAAGAGTTGGGAATACCAGACCACCTTACCTGTATCCTGAAAAACCTCTATGAAGGTTAAGGAGGAACAGTTAGAACTGGACATGGAACAAAAAACTGGTTCCAAATTGAGAAAGGAGTACGTCAAGGCTCTATATAGACACCTTGGTTAGTTAACTTATATACAGAGTACATCATGCAAAATGCCAGACTAGATGAAGTACAAACTGAAATTAAGATTGCCTGGAGATTCCTTAAAAAATTGCAAATAGAATTGCCTTATGACCCAGCAATCCCACTGCTGGGCATACACACCGAGGAAACCAGAATAGAAAGAGACACATGTACCCCAATGTTCATCGCAGCACTGTTTATAATAGCCAGAACATGGAAACAACCTAGATGTCCATCAGCAGATGAATGGATAAGAAAGCTGTGGTACATATACACAATGGAGTATTACTCAGCCATTAAAAAGAATACATTTGAATCAGTTCTAAGGAGATGGATGGAACTGGAGCCGATTATACAGAGTGAAGTAAGCCAGAAAGAAAAACACCAATACAGTATACTAACGCATATATATGGAATTTAGAAAGATGGGGATGATGACCCTGTATGCGAGACAACAAAAGAGACTCAGATCTATAGAGTGAACTTTTGGACTCTGGGGGAGAGAGAGAGGGAGAGGGTGGGATGAGATGGGAGAATGGCATTGAAACATGTATACTATCAAGTAAGAAACGAATCGCCAGTCGATGTCCGATGCAGGATGCAGGATGCTTGGGACTGGTGCAAGGAGAGGACCCAGAGAGATGGCAATGGGGTGGGAGGTGGGAGGGGATTCATGTTTGGGAACGCATGTACACTCGTGGTGAATTCCTGTCAATGTTTGGCAAAATCAATACAGTAATGTAAAGTAAACTAAAGTTAAAATAAAAATTAAAAAAAGAATAAGATTGCCTAGAGAAATATCAATGATCTCAGATATGCAGATGGCACCACGTTATGGCAGAAAGTGAAGAGGAACTAAAGAGTCTGTTGATGAAGATGAAAGAAGAGAGTGAAAAAAAATTGCTTAAAACTCTACATTCAAAAAAACAAAAAAAACGATCATGGCATCAGGTCTCATCGCTTCATGGCAAATAGATGGAGAAACAATGGAAACAGTGACAGATTTTATTTTCTTGGGCTCCAAAATCACTGCAGATGGTTACTGAATCCATGAAATTAAAAGACACTTGCTCCTTGGAAGAAAAGCTATGACCAACCTAGACAGCATTTTAAAAAGCAAAGACATAGTTTTGCCAACAAAGGTCCATCTAGTCAAAGCTATGATTTTTCTAGTAGTCAAGTGTGGATGTGAGAGTTGGATCATAAAGAAGGCTGAGGACAGAAAAATAAGAAGACACTTGGGAGTTCCTTGGACTGCAAGGAGATCAAACCTGTTTATCCTAAAGGAAATCAGTCCTGAATATTCTTTGGAAGAACTGATGCTGAAGTTGAAGCTCCAATATTTTGGCCACCTGATATGAAGAACTGACTCATTGGAAAAGACCCTGCTGCTAGGGAAGATTGAAGGAAGGAGGAGAAGAGGGCAACAGAAGATGAGATGGTTGGATGGCATCATCCACTCAATGGACATGAGTTTGAGGAAACTCTTTGAGTTGGTGATGGTCAGGGCAGCCTGGCATGCTGAAGTGCATGGGGTCATAAAGAGTTAGACACAACTGAACTGAACTGAAATGTTCAGCCAGTGATTTCTCCACATGAGTCATAATTGACATGTGGAGAGAACTTGGTCTCCCAGGTATGGATCATATGATGTCTTTGTCCAAAACTTGGTGACAATTCTTGCTAGGAGTCATTCTTCCAGAAGGGATAAGAAAGGAAATAAAAGTGGGATATGGGGGAGAGACTACCAGGCTCATGTACATCACAGAGACTTCCTCAAACTTTGTCTTTTCTTTTACATGTTAAGGGCAAAACAAAACAAAACAAAACAAAAAAACTGTCTTAGTCCCAAAATTTCAAAGCTGTAACTTCTCTTGAAATATTTTTCTTATTAAAATTCCACTCTCTTCAATAAAGATGCTCTAAATTTAGTCTAAACTGTAAAGCATTTCCAGATTTCTAAATAAGCAAGTAACAACCTCCCTCCCCAAACAACTTTTTCCTTCTCCTTGTAATGTGATATAATTTAGTGGTTAAGTTTGGGCTTTGGGAACAGAGAGATTTTCTTTAATATTCTAGTTTTGATACTTAGCTGTTGTACAATTTCATAAAGCCTACTTAATCTCTAAATGCCAAAATGTTCAATAAGCAATTATTGTATATCCCAGTCATGATCGTAAGAGTAGCAGAGCATCAATGTTATTAGCACTAAATCAATGCATAAATATTGACAGTCTTCTCACTGTAATCTCACAGATCACTTCTCAGACTGGATCCTACGTTTGTTGCTTCTGACATAAGAATTCTAAATTCTAGTTGTCTCACTATAAGGTTCTTTTTCACTTTTAAAAAAGATAATATGAAAGAGAAAGTAGGGAGAACAAGTAAGGTGAGAGAAAGGAAGAAGAGAAAGAGGAAGGGAAAGAAAAAGAGGAGGAGAATAAGGAGGAACAGTTGACAATTTACATCTGACTTTAACATCTATTGAATAATGACACCAGAAGCAGGAGCTACTTCATTTCTGCACACTTGCTATTTTTATTCACTTAAAGCACTTAATTTTTGGTCTTGACATTGTTCACAAGGGTAATTATTTGTTAATTAGCATTCCTGACACTAATTTTACAACTCTAGACCTCTATGAATTTCTTTCTAGTGACATGAATGTCATTTCATATTTTGTGCATATTTCTGTTTTTCTCTGAGTTCATTAGCAAGCTCTCTGTGCAGCCATATTGCTTTCTGGAATTTGTTCTAGGGATTTCATCAAGGACAATAAGAATATTTTTGAAATTCTTGATGAATACTTGTGAAAAAAATCTTCTATTTATAAATAATGTGAATTCATCTTCCATTCCTCTGTCCTTGTTAAGAGGTCAACTGAATAAGATTTCCCAATAGTTTGTCTCTCTTTTTAGAATACTACAGACATTCAAATGAATTTCCTTTTTCAGAGTGTTAATGGCTTGTGAAATTGGACTCAGTGAGATAGCCTGCCCAGCCATATAAAATTTTCCCTCCCATACAGACTTTGTGAATAATGGACAGGTTTTCTTCTGTTTAAGAGATGTGTGATAGTTACCAAGAGGATCTGAGGACTATATAAAGACAGGGGGAAATTTTAAAAGTATGACTTTTATTATTTAAGTGGGAGAAGTTAGAATATTAAGCTAAAAAAAATATAAATATCTGAATTATGATAACCCTAAAGAATGCACAATCACTGTAATACTGAAAATCAGCAACAACAGAATCTAGACTTTAAGTATGCTATGAAGTATGAAAAAATAACTTTTAGATATTTCTTATTCCTTCAATATCAGTATAAATTGGGAAGTTGTATGTAAAAGCATTTCCCTGTCATAGGAAAAACATGAGGCACTAGAAAATGTTCTCAAAGGAGAAAATGACATCTTAGCCTGCAACCTCCACATTAAATTGCCCTGTGCTGGAAGGAAATCTCTTAATTTGCACCACATCACACAAATCAAATGAATATAGAGTAAAGGAGCTGAGATTTGCAAGTTTTTGTACTAAATGCTGAAAGACTTAGGGAACTGAGATGTGATTTTATTTGAATTAATATTTTATGTAAAAACCAAATTGCCTTTTATAATGTATCTCACAAGCAAGAGCCATTTTTTTGAGGGGTCAGTGTCTCTCAAGCCAGTCATTATCCCTAGTTATAGAGTACAGGTAGATTATCCTTAAGAACAAAAGACTCAATCAAATCTGACTCTTCTGGAAAATGCAGTTATCCAATATGCTAAGCTTAAGAAGGAAGGCAAGCTGTCATTGTGACTCTTTTAATAAGGTTCTTCTACCTAACAGGTGGAAAATTTTGGGAAAAAAAAATGACTACATTATCTTAGTTACTATTAGTACTGTATGGGCTCTATCCCTAGGTCAGTTTCATGCTGAGCAAATTTGAATGAATGGAAAATAATTAAATAAACAAATAAATAAAATGAAAATAATCCCCCCAACCATATGATAATATGTACTAATTCTTAGGGTTGTCTCTCATCTTCTGCATTCAGGAGACATGTGGTTGTGAATGGAACCTCTGCTGAGCCTGTCATACTTGAACAGCTGATCAGCGGGAGGGCCAACACTTCTGGTAATCATGCCATGAATCCTGGCAGGAAATTAATAATAGCACTGCCTGAGATTTTCAAGCTTCTAAGTATAAATCAGCAGGAGTACATAAAACGAGGAAACTCAACTATGAAGTGTGTGAAGTGTTAGCTATTCTGTCATGTCCAACTCATGTCATGTCCTCTTTGTGACCCCGTGGACTGTAGCCTGCCCATCTCTTCTGCCCACGGAATTCTCCAGGAAAAGATACTGGAGTGGGTAGCCATTCCCTTCTCCGGGGATCTTCCCAATCCAGGGACTGAACCTGGGTTTCCTCCATTGCAGATGGATTCTTTACCATCTGAGCAACCAGGGAAGCCCCCAACTATGATGCAACTGGCTATTTTTCTGGATGATGTTAACACTTTACTATCCCTGCACTTATTTGTCATGCATTGTGAATATCACAGGAAAATAACAAAAATTAATCTGTATCCTAAAGTTTCCATTGGCCCAGGTACTCTATTGATGACATTTATGAGCACAGTTAGGGAAAGAAAAAGAAAGGAATTGGGAGTGACCATGAAAAATACTTGCCATGATTAGAGAGTTTCTTCCCTTCAGTGAAATAGTTTCAGCTAGATGTGCTTAGAAGTTTTTTAACACATTTGCATCTCATTCTTCCCTGGTAATTACATGTACATACATACATATACACATGCACACACACACACACACACATACACACACACACACACACAGTCTGTGATTCTTCATTAAGGGAGTTTTAGTTTTGGTGAAATCTTACATATTTCAGTCATATTCCTAGGTTCTTCTGTGGGAAATAAATTAATAAGGAAAAATCATTGGTCTTCAGATGTCACAACTCTGTTACCTGTTACTTTATTCTACAGATTAATTAATGGAAATGATTCATATTCATCAAAGTTAAGGCATATATTTTGTAGTATTTTTTCTTCTATAGACTTACTTCAAATATATTGAGATATATTTTCAACCACATTTAAACTATCCATTCTAGAATAAAAGGTGTCCATAAATTTAGTTACTGATAGCTTAAATAGAAAAGAAAAGTTAATAAGAATAAAAAATACCATTTAACCATTTATATGTACAAGTTCTTTAAACAGGTATTATTCATTAAATTAAGAAATACTAGCTGTTTAATGATGCAGCCAATTCTTCCTTAAACTATGAGGTGATAGTGATTACACAGAGGTAAATATTGTCATCCTATGACTCTTGGAAGATCTGACAGCTCTAGTACTCAGACACAGACATAAACATGATAGGCAACTCAGACATTCACTCACATTTAATCCCCTTGGGGTTTCAAGCAGCATTGCCATTCTGGATATTTTAAATTATCTAATTAAAATATGTAAATCCAGTTCAACCTATACTTTGTAGTAGTAAGAAACAAATTTGAGAAACATTTAAAAATAAATATAATGAATATGCTAAAAGAGTATTTGATGGAAATGTGCATAAGTGAAATGAAAGTTGCTTCTAGACTACTTATTAAAAAGCACAGACATCACTGTGCCAACAAAATTTCATATAGTCAAAGCTATGGTTTTTCCAGTAGTCATGTTTGGGTGTGAGTGTTGGACCATAAAGAAAGCTGAGCACCAAATAATTGATGCTATTGAATTGTTGTACTGGAGAAGATTCCTGAGAGTACCTTGGACTGCAAAGAGATAAAATCAGTCAATCCTAAAAGAAATCAGTCCTGAATATGCATTGAGACTGAGGCTGATGCTAAAACTCCAATAATTTGGCTACCTGATGCAAAAAACTGTCTCATTGGCAAAGAGCCTGATGTTGAGAAAGGCTGAAGACAGGAGGAGAAGGGGTCAACAGAGGATGAGACGGCTGGATGGCATCACCAACTCAATGGACATGAGTTTGAGTAAACCCTGGGAGTTGGTGATGGACCAGGAAGCCTGGTGTGCTGCAGTCCATGGGGTCACAAAGAGTCGGACACGACTGAGTGACTGAACTGAACTGAACTGAACTACCTCAGCCTACCAGGTTAATCATTAGATTTGTTATGCTCTGTGCTGCCCCTGGATTGATCTTTTTTTTTTTTTTTTCCCACCTTCTCGACTTTTACGTAAAAGTAAATGATTCCTGCAGTATCATACACGATTCAACAGGGATGCTGTCATCTCTGTTTAGGTTTATTATATAGGATTTAGGACATATCCTTTTAAAAGGACCCAGAGTGCTTCCCTGGTGGCTCAGTTGGTAAAGAGTCTGCCTGCAATGTGGATGACCTGGGTTTGATCCCTGGGTTGGGAAGATCTCCTGGAGAAGGAAACCCTGAATATTCATTGGAAGGACTAATGCTGAAGCTTCAATACTTTTGGCACCTGATGCAAAGAGCTGACTCATTGGAAAAGACCTTTATGCTGGGAAAGATTGAAGGTAAAAGGAGAAGAGGGTGGTAGAGGATGAAATGGTTAAATAATTTCATTGACTCAATGGACGTAAATTTTAGCAAACACCAGGAGATAGTGAAAGACCGAGGAGCCCGGAGTGATACAGTCCATGGGGTCGCAAAGAGTTGGATACGACCCAGGGACTGAACAACAAGAGTGGTAAAGAATCTGCCTGCCAATGCAGGAGACACAGGAGACGTGGTTTTGATCCCTGGGCCAGGAAGTAGGAAGTGGCAACTGGAGTAGGAAATGGCAACATGATCCAGTATTTTTGCCTGGGAAATTCCATGGTCAGAGGAGCCTGGTGGGCTACAGTCCATGGGGTTGCAAAGAGTAGAACAAGACTGAGTGACTGAGAGCACACACATGCACAAAGGTGAATAGGGATGAGGAGAGAGGGAAAAGTAGAGGAAGAAATATCAATTTGCATCCAGATTGATACTTAAAGAGGTAAAATCACTTGCTGATTTTCCATGGTAGAGATTAGATGATCATGTTTGTATGTTACCTGCAATGATTTCATGCCTTTCTGGAATCACTTCTTAAAAGCACCCATGGGGCATTTAATGTATTTACATTGAAGGGATGAAGGTCACAGACAAATGTTTATCAAGAGATTTGTTTATTCATGCACCATGTATCCCTATGTGTCTACCCTTGATCTATCAGTACACTTCCCTCATCCTGGGATGTTTTCAGCATTGAAAAAAAAAATATATGTTTTTCTTATAAGTGTGATAATGATACATTCCTTTTTGTCTTTGCTTTATTTTATGTTTGCTTGTTTATTCCTTGAACATTTACTGAATATTTGAATCAGTAACAATATCTGTGCCAAATGGTAGAGCAGGACTTAAACATGGATTTGCATGGCTCTAAATTCTTTCTGTTAATTATTATCTTAGAAGGTTTCACTGGAGAACAGAATGAAAAAGAGTTCTGTCACTTAATGGTGTGGTCATGGACTATAATTTTCTTTTAGGTGAATGAGGGTTAGCAATAGTGCTTATCTGAGGGGGTTATGTATGTATTAAATGAATTGATATATGTAAACCTTAAGGATTCAATATGTGTTAGGTAAGGCTTCTCTGGTAGCTTAATTAGTAAGTTAATTAGTAAAGAACCCATCTGCAATGCAGGAGACCCAGGTTTGATTCCTGGGTCGGGAAGATCCCTTTGAGAAAGGATGGGCTACCCACTCCAGTATTGGGTTCCCCTGGTGGCTCAGATGGCAAGGAATCTGCCTGCAATGCAGGAGACCAGGGTTGAAAAATCCTTGGGCGGGAAGATCCCCTGGAGGAGGGCATGGCAACCCACTCCAGCATTCTTCCCTGGAGAATCCCCATGGACAGAGAAGCCTGGTGGGCTACAGTCCATGGTGTCACAAAGAGTTGGATACAATTGAGAAACTAAGCACAATACATCTGTTAGGTACTATTTTTATTACCTTATTTTCATCCTTTCATATTCTGTAATGAAATCAGTCTTATTTAAACCACAAAATAGTGGCAAAAATGTACTTTCCAGTTAAGCATTTCACAGGTATTTCTTTCTTGGAACATAAGCATTGCTGAAACACATGGAAGACAAATTTGGCAAATTAGGTCACAAGTCCACTTGGTGCTAACAACTATCAATCAGGGGGTGATTTTTATCTTCCGGATGAAAAATACTTATAACACAGACTAGGGTATAGGAGTGAAAAAGGGAAAGAAAAAAAAGAATAATCCAGAGAATGATTTAGAAAGCAGAAACGACATAATTTAATGATTGTTGTGACTCTAGAGGATGAGAAACAAATCTATTACATTAAACAGGAGGCTCAGTTCAGTTCAGTCACTCAGTCGTGTCTGACTCTCTGCAACTCCACGGACTGCAGCATGCCAGGCCTCCCTATCCATCACCAACTTCCAGAATTTACTCAAACTCAAGTCCATTGAGCCAGTGATGCCATCCAACCATCTCATCCTCTGTCATCCCTTTCTCCTCCCCCTTCAATCTTTTCAGCATCAGGGTCTTTTCCAATGAGTCAGTTCTTTGCGTCAGGTGATCAAATTTTGGAGTTTCAGTGTCAGGATCAGCCCTTCCAATGAAGATTCAGAACTGATTTTCCTTTAGGATGGACTGGTTGGATCTTCTTGCTGTCCAAAGGACTCTCAAGAGTCTTCTCCCACACCACACTTCAAAAGCATCAATTCTTCAGCCCTCAACTTTCTTTATGGTCCAATTCTCACATCCGTACATGACTACTGGAAAAACCACAGCTTTGACTAGATAAACTTTGTTGACTACTCAGTATATAACCTGAAAGATTAATATTAAACCAAGTAGAAATTTAAGTAGTGACAGGGAACACTCCCATAAGCCATAAAACACCTCTGATATTACTAGAACATGTGTACTTGAATGTAGCAGCTTCCTAAATTATGAAGAGCATTTAAGTAAAAAAAAAAAAAAAAAAAATAGCTATGCCTTTGGCCATTTGGCTGAAAATTTGCATTTAATCCACTAACTTTTAGAATTTTTACATTAATTTATTTAAGTTTGATGCTGTGGTCTGAGTTAAGATGTTTTATTCAATATTTTTAAAACTAATTTGTTCAATAATTTTGGAGTAGAGGATATTAAGAATGTATTGCTCTTATTCATGTGAAGGCTATTTCTCCTTGCACAGTAGTGTCTATGCAGTTCCCTTTCTAATGCCTGTACATTAATGCGGAAGAGAACATTTACAAATAATGCTCTGCATTTTATCCATGTTTCAGAACACAGACATACGCACTGCAGTGGTAAATCAAAGATTGTGTTGTTAACATTAAAGAAAGGTATACAAGAGAATGAAATGGTCCTTAAAAATAGAACTCCAATAAAAAGTCCAGATAAAATCTAGACCCCTGGGTTAGGAAGATCCCCTGAAGAGAGAAATGGGAAACCACTCCAGTATTCTTACCTGGAGAATTCCATGGACAGAGGCCCCTGGCGGGCCCTGGTCAATATGGTGGCAAAGAGTCAGACATGACAGAGTGACTAACACTTTCACTAAAAACTACTTAATAATTGTACAATAGTTTCTTATGCTTATCTAGCCCAACTAGTTCAAGAACTTTAGTTGGTGTAGAGCTTGTAGGAAGACTGTCCCTATGTGGTGAGAAGATGTAGTTGAGGGATATACAGGAAAATCTCCTTGTTTCTCCTCTGCCCTCATAGAGCTATGCTTCACTTTTCAGACCAGATGTGTGATTTTTCCATATCTCAAGCAATTCTTTAACACAGGATTTTTATGAAGTTTCATCATGGGCATGATTATTCATTAACTCCATCTCTAGCCCCTGTCTCCTCTCTGGAGAATGGATAAAGGGCTAAAAGTCCAAGCTTCTAATCATGATTTGATCTTTCTAGTGACCATCCCCCATCAAGGGCTTTCAAGTCTTTTCATTGGGAAAAAAAAAAGATGTTCCTATCATCCAGGAAATTCTAAGAGATTTAGGAACTCTACATTAGACACTCCTATCACTCAGGAAATTACAAAGGTCAGAGACCAATGCATATTTTTTCTGCTATTTCATACGGAGGGCATTGTTAACTATGGCAATATCATACCTCTCATAACTGAGAAAATCATTAAAAGGAACTATTGCAAGCTATAAAAGAAAAAAAAAAAAAACAAACTGTTCTCTTAATGAGTCAAAGATGCTAGAAAAAGGAACTAAAGTTATAGGTGGTTCCAGTGTACGTAGAGCAACACTTGGCCCTACTAAAGATGTAGTTTACTCACATGCTGTCCCAGTCCTTATGTACACTTGTTTCCTTTGAAAATCCTATGACCCCTGACAGTGAGGTTAAAAGCTCTTACCATGTGATCCCAAATTCCAAGCAAGATATACTTTCTCTGCTGTCACTCATGAAGTATCAGTTACCTGTGATTAGTAATTGAGCGCCTCTATTCATGAAAGTGAAAACTTTCTCATAAAGTATAAGATATTTTTTATTTTTAGTGTTATTTTTCTTAGCACTGCAGTCTCTCTAGTATTTAACACACCATCTAACATTTATTCACCATTGTTAATTGAAGATAGATTTCTATCCACTCCATAAAGTATTTCCATTCCTTTTCATGGCAGTCTACATTCTCTAAATTCTCTCTCCTTCTAAGCCCTAGATCATCATTCACAGAAGCTCATGAGATTCACAGAGGTTTGGTTCTCCTCTGGTCTTCTACAGTTAGCTATATAAATCAAGAATGCCAAATTTCCCAAGATGGGCTTTTGTTTGAGTAAGTTCATTACTTTTATAAACAGGCAAGTTTCAGTCTGTCTGTCATATTGTCTTTCAAAAGTGACTAAAGACACTTTCACCAAATTTGGCATAGGATACATGGTATGCACACACACACACATAGAATGCTTCACTCTGTAGGGACAGGGACTTCAAGATATTATTAACTCACCAAAAGAACTTGCAAGCATAGATTGTGGAAAATTGCTTCACTCAATGGTGTGTGATACTCCAGGGTAGTAACAGCAAAGTTTCCTTATTCACAAAGGTTAATAAGCAACATAGGGGAAAGTCAGGTTATTTTCCCTAATGAGATTAAGTATATATAACCTATGCAAATTCTGTATTTCACAATGGGTTTTCCATCCTGGGATCATGATGGTCTAGCACAGAGTCTGGAACATTGTGAATGATTACTTATTGAATTGCTAGTATGGATCACACAGTGTACTCTTTGATTTATCTAAGTAACTCTAAGCTGTTAGCTATTATTATCCGTTCCTACAGATGAGAAAACTGAGATTAAACTTCTTCCCCTATAAGGTACATCTCTAAGCAAGAGAATTAGAATTTTAATCCAGGTGAATCTGTCAGTTCAGTTCAGTTGCACAGTCATGTCCCACTCTCTGCAACCCCATGGACTGTAGCATGCCAGGCCTCCCTGCCCAACTCCAACTCCTGTAGTTTCTTCAAACTCATGTCCATTGAGTAGGTGATATCATCCAACCATCTCATCTTCTGTCGTCCCCTTCTCCTCCTGTCTTCAATCTTTCCGAGCAAGCTTTAGCTTCAGCATCAGTGCTTCCAATGAATATTCAGAACTGATTTCCTTTAGGATGGACTGCTTTGATCTCCTTGCAGTCCAAGGGACTCTCAAGAGTCTTCTCCAGCACCAAAGTTCAAAAGAATCAACCCTTTGGCATTCAGCTTTCTTTATAGTCCAGTCCTCATGTCCATACATGACTACTGGAAAAACCACAGCTTTGACTAGACAGACCTTTGTTGGCAAAATAATGTCTCTGATTTTGAATATGCTGTCTAGGTTGGTCATAACTTTTCTTCCAAGAAGCAAGTGTCTTTTAATTTCATGGCTGCAGTCACCATCTGTAGTGATTTTGGAGCCCAAGAAAATAAAGTCTGTCACCATTTCCATTGTTTCCTCATCTACTTGCCATGAAGTGATGGGACCAGATGCCATGATCTTAGTTTTCTGAATGTTGAGTTTTAAGCCAATTTTTTCCACTCTCCTTTTTCACTTTCATCAAGAGGCACTTTAGTTCTTCTTCACTTTTCACCATAGGTGTGGTATAAACTGCATATCTGAGGTTATTGATATTTATCAGTTCCAGGTTGTGCTTCATCCAGTCCAGCATTTCCTGATTTGGAACCAGTCTGTTGTTTCATGTCCAGCTGTAACTGTTGCTTCCTGACCTGCATATAGGTTTCTCAAGAGGCAGGTCCTGTGGTCTGGTATTCCATCTCTTTAAGAATTTTCCAGTTTGTTGTGGTACAAACAATCAAAGGCTTTGGCATAGTCAATAAAGCAGAAGTATATATTTTTCTGGAATTCTCTTGTTTCGATGATCCAGCGGATGTTGGTAATTTGATCTCTGGTTGCTCTGCCTTTCCTAAATCCAGCTTGAGCATATGAAAGTTCATGGTTCATGTATTTTTGAAGCCTAGCTAGGAGAACTTTGACCATTACTTTCCCAGCATGTGAGGTGAGTGCAATTGTGCAGTAGTTTGAGCATTCTTTAGCATCGTCTTTCTTTGGGATTGGAATGAAAAACTGACCTTTGCCAGTCCTGTGGCCACTGCTGAGTTTTCCAAATTTGCTGGCATGTTGAGTGCAGCACTTCCACAGCATCATCTTTCAGGATGTGAAATAGCTCAACTGGAATTCCATCAACTCCACTAGCTTTGTTCGTAGTGATGCTTTCTAAGGCCCATTTGACTTCACATTCCAGGATGTCTGGATCTAGGTGAGTGATCACACCATCGTGATTATCTGGGTCATGAAGATCTTTTTTGTATAGTTCTTCTATGTATTCTTGCCACCTCTTTTTAATATCTTCTGCTTCTGTTAGTTCCATGCAATTTCTGTCCTTTATTGTGCCCATCTTTTCATGAAATATTCCCTTGATATCTGTAATTTTCTTGATGAGATCTCTAGACTTTCCCATTCTATTGTTTTCCTCTATCTCTTTGCATTGATCACCGAGGAAGTCTTTCTTATCTCTCCTTGCTACTCTTTGGAACTCTACATTCAAATGGGTATATCTTTCCTTTTCTCCTTTTCCTGTTGCTTGTCTTTTATTCACAGCTATCTGTAAGGCCTCCTTAGAATCTAACTCAATGTCCTTTTAAAGGTAATACAATAAAGCTTTGAATTTCAATATAACTTTCAGAATCAATGAATTAACAAAAACATGTAATTATATAAATTAAAGCAGAGTAAAGACCCATGTTTAAAATGTATGGATGTCATGGCTAGAGTTTTTTGTTTTTTTTTTTTGTTTTTTGCTACTCTGAAGGCATCCTGATTCCCTCTTCAGTATCTGGAGGCCCCACTATGGAAGCCCCAGGGCTGATCCATAATCTTTCTTTATTAACCCAGTTGGAGCCTTTCTCCCAGACTGAGTCTTGAAGGACAGGAGGTGCTGCTGCAGGGCACTGCTCCTGGGAAAACCTTGCTTCTAGGAAGCTGGCACCCCAGAGCGCACTGGTTTCCTCCCATTCCCAAGCTCATTCTCTACCCTCCTGTCGACCGTGGGGCCTCCGGATGNTGGACATATTTGAGTGATTTTTATGCTTGATTTTTAAATCAAAGCAAATAGATATTTTGTTCAGTTGGAGAAAGCAATGTCACCTGGTCATTTCTTAATTTAGCATTAAAACAGACTTTAAAATATATTACCAAAGTTTAAAAAGTACACTCTAATTTATCTCTCACAAAAACTGTATTTTAACTTTACAGTGGTTCTGCCATTTCTAGTGCCAAAACCCAAAATCAGTGGAATAAGTCAATTAGTAAAACAAACTTATTCTTTTTGTCACAGGCAAAAATAGGAATTAAGCAATTGTTTAAGAGTTTTTCCAGATGGGGTTTGTCTGAAATTGTAGATACTTTTGAATGGAAAACCCATGACACACATATAAAATTCGGTTCGGTTCAGTTCAGTTCATTTCAGTCACTCAGTCGTGTCCGACTCTTTGTGAACCCATGAATCGCTGCACGCCAGGCATCCCTGTCCATCACCAACTCCCGGAATTCACTCAGACCCATGTCCATCGAGTCAGTGATGCCCTCCAGCCATCTCATCCTCTGTCGTCCCCTTCTCCTCCTGCCCCCAATCCCTCCCAGCATCAGAGTCTTTTCCAGTGAGTCAACTCTTCGCATGAGGTGGCCAAAGTACTGGAGTGTCAGCTTTAGCATCATTCCCTCCAAAGAAATCCCAGGGCTGATCTCCTTCAGAATGGACTGGTTGGATCTCCTTGCAGTCCAAGGGACTCTCAAGAGTCTTCAACACCACAGTTCAAAAGCATCAACTCTTCAGTGCTCAGCCTTCTTCACAGTCCAACTCTCACATCCATACATGACCACAGGAAAAACCACAGCCTTGACTAGACGGACCTTAGTCGGAAAAGTAATGTCTCTGCTTTTGAATATACTATCCAGGTTGGTTATAACTTTTCTTCCAAGGAGTAAGCATCTTTAATTTCATGGCTAAGAACAGAAAGGAGAAAATAATCCAATATACTCAAAGTTGTGAGTCTTTAATGTCTTATTTATTCATCCATGCGAAGAGTACATTCCTTTTAAGTCAAAGAAACTTGACAGACACTGATCAATTTAAGTTTTTCTCCAACAAAAATAGTTAAAGAAGTGTATGGATATTAAAGCCACTTAACACTTATGGGCCCCACTCCAGTACTTTTGCCTGGAAAATACCATGGATGGAGGAGCCTGGTGGGTTGCAATCCACTGGGTCGCCAAGAGTCAGATGCGACTGAGTGACTTCATTTTCACTTTTCACTTTCATGTGTTTGAAAAGGAAATGGCAACCCACTCCAGTGTTCTTGTCTGGAGAATCCCAGGGATGGGGAGCCTGGTGAGCTGCCATCTATGGGATCGCATAGAGTCATACACGACTGAAGTGACTTAGCAGCAGCAGCAACACTTACAGGAGTCTCCTTTGAAAATCACATGACTATGGTGAAAAATAAGTAGACATAATTAAATAAATGTGCATTTACTTTTTATAAACATTGAAATAAGAGAAAAACTATAATTCATGTGATTTCCTTTAATCATGATAAATAGTACTTCAAAGATTGATTAATGTGCTTTCCAAACAAACAATCCAAAAATAATATTGCCAGCAGTTTCCCTTTCTTTATTTCTTTCTTTTTTTTTAATTTAGACAATTCCTTGGCCTAATGCACAATCCCTGAATTGTTTTATAAATTCTGTAACTGTCACCAGAGGGGAGATGGAAACTGACTGCATGATGACCCGACTGTAGTTATAACATAAACTGCTCCATCTTCAGCAATATTGAGTTTATGGCTAACACAGTTACAAGAACTGGTAAGAGAATAGGATTAACACTGCTGCTCATAATAATCTATATCTTTTGTAGCCATCCAAATAACTATAGTTTGTTCTGCCCACATATTTAAATAAGTAACTACAACTGTCAGCCAAGAAATGCTACAGACCCATGTGGACATCTTCCGCTCTGAGAATATGACACCCTATGTCAACATGAAGAAGTTACAGCAGATAGACTTTTGTCCATGATCTCATAGAAATAGAATAATGTTCTGAGCTATTATAAGTGGGAATTATAAGAAGCTTTGGGCAGGAAAGAGCACTTTGCAAGAAAGCTCTCTGCATGATTCCCCTTTTGTTTTGTCACTAACCATAAACCAAGCATTCCCATGCTCTACTTCTCTCCAGCCCTAGCGCGTCTTTCACATATTTTTATCACACAATACCTTGCATATCTTGTCGGTTCAGTCCATAGATTGAAAAAGTAGAAATAAAGAGTAAGTAATTAACAGATGACCAGATCTATTGTCTATCTTCCCCTTTGGTAATCTCACAAATAACCAGTATGAACAACATACCATCAAAAGAAAAATCACAAGAAGTCCACTAGGCTGCACACAGTGATGGGTGGCTATGATTCTGACCTCCTATCTAAGTGATTTGCTGAGATTACTTCCCTTTTTCCCTTTAAAAGCTTTCATGACAGAGCAGAATCTTCAGAGGTGACTTCTGGGGGCACTTGAACCCACTGTCTCCCCAGATTGCGGGCATTATAATTCAAAGAAACTTTCCTTTCTTCCAACAACTGCTTCTTTGGTATTGATATTTGAGTGGCAAGCAGCCAGACCTGATTGGGTAATAGGTCTGGGATCGTTTTCAGGTGAAACTGTCAAAAACTTATTGGAAATGATGTATATGCAACTTATTTCTTAAAAACTCATTCTGATAACTTCTTATGTCATATGGTAATATAGGCATTATTTCATAGAAGAGTCAGATTGGGAAATAAATACATTTTCAATAAGTCAGAAAGACGTATTTAAGGAAGAATGGTAGTCATAAGCTTGCAGTTTATTCATAACAATTAAAACACCATTATATGTAAAATAAGCTGATAAAGCAATATTAAACTGTGAACTCCTGACTCACAATATAATATTTCCTTTGCACAGATGGTAAGCTCAGAATGACTGCCAAGATGAAACTAAGGTCAGTTCACCCAGCAAATGAAAACAAAATATGCTTTTGGCTCCATTTGCTATTGTCCTTATCTTCCCCAAGGCCAGGTGATTGGAACAGAACTACAGTATCATTTGAGAGCTCACTATGTTACTATAAAACTAATCAATTAAAAACACAACCAAAAATTTCTCTCCTCATTATTTTGTTTCAAAAACTTAACTACCAGGGCAATTTAATGTCTTGCAAAACCAAACCGCTTCAGTATTCTTAACTTGAGAACCCCATGAACAGTATGAAAAGTCAAAATTGTAGGATGCTGAAAGAGGAACTACCCATGTCATTAGGTGCCCAATATGCTACTGAAGATCAGTGGAGAAATAACTCCAAAAAGAATGAAGGGATGGAGCCAAAGCAAAAACCATACCAAGCTGTGGATCTGACTGGTGAAAGAAGCAAGGTCTGTTGCTGTAAAGAGCAATATTGCATAGGAACCTGAATGTCAGGTCCATGAATCAAGGCAAATTGAAAGTGGTCAAACACGAGATGGCAAGATTGAATGGTGACATTCTAGGAATCAGCGAACTAAAATGGAGTGGAATGGATAAATTTAACTCAGATGGCCATTATATCTACTATGTGGGCAGGAATCCCTTAGAAGAAAGGGAGTAGCCATCATAGTCAACAAAAGAGTCCGAAATGCAGTACTTGGATGCAGTCTCATAAAATGACAGAATGATCTCTCTTTCCAAGGCAAACCATTCAATATCACAGTAATCCAAGCCTATGCTCCAACCAGTAATGCTGAAGAAGCTGAAGTTGAATAGTTCTATGAAGACCTACAAGACCTTTTGGAATGAACAGCCAAAAAAGATGTCCTTTTCATTATAGAGGACTGGAATGCAAAAATAGGAAGTTAAGAAACACCTGGAGTAATAGGCAAATTTGGCCTTGGAATACAGAATGAAGCAGGGCAAAGGCTAATAGAGTTCTGCCAAGAAAATGCACTGGTCATAGCAAACACTCTCTTCCAACAACACCTCAAATTGAAGAAACTAGCGAAAACCACTGAACCATTCAGGTATGACCTAAATCAAATCCCTTATTATTATATAGTAGAAGTGAGGAGTAGATTTAAGGGACTAGATCTGCTGGACAGAGTGCCTGATGAACTCTGGACAGAGGTTCATGACATTGTACAGGAGGCAAGGATCAAGACCATTCTCATGGAAAGGAAATGGAAAAAAGCAAAATGACTGTCTGGGGAGGCCTTACAAATAGCTGTGAAAAGAAGAGAAGAGAAAAGCAAAGGAGAAAAGAAAAGGTATAAGCATCTGATTGCAGAGTTCAAAAGAACAGCAAGGAGAGATAAGGAAGCCTTCTTCAGTGATCAATGCAAAGAAATAGAGGAAAACAACAGAATGGGAAAGACTAGAGATCTCTTCAAGAAAATTAGAGACACCGAGGGAACATTTCATGCAAAGATGGGCTCGATAAAGGACAGAAATTGCATGGAACTAACAGAAGCAGAAGATATTAAAAAGAGGTGGCAAGAATACACAGAAGAATTGTACTAAAAAGATCTTCATGACCCAGATAATCACGATGGTGTGATCACTCATCTAGAGGCAAACAGCCTGGAATGTGAAGTCAAGTGGGCCTTAGAAAGCATCACTACGAACAAAGCTGGTGGAGGTGATGGAATTCCAGTTGAATTGTTTCAAATCCTGGAAGATGATGCTGTGAAAGTGGTGCACTCAATATGCCACCACATTTGGAAAACTCAGCAGTGGCCACACAACTGGAAAAGGTCAGTTTTCATTTCAATTTCAAAAAAAGACAATGCCAAAGTATGATCAAATTAGTGCACAATTGCACTCATCTCACATGCTAGTAAAGTAATGCTCAAAATTCTCCAAGCCATGCTTCAGCAATACATGAACCGTGAACTTCCAGATGTTCCAGCTGGTTTTAGAAAAGGCAGAGGAACCAGAGGTCAAATTGCCAACATCTGCTGGATCATCAAAAAAGCAATAGAGTTCCAGAAAAACATCTATTTCTGCTTACTGACTATGCCAAAGCCTTTGACTGTGTGGATCAAAATAAACTGTGGAAAATTCTGAAAGAGATGGGAATACCAGAGCACCTGACCTGCCTCTTGAGAAACCTGTATGCAGTTCAAGAAGCAACACTTAGAACTGGGCATGGAATGACAGACTTGTTCCAAATAAGAAAAGGAGTACATCAAGGCTGTATATTGTCACCCTGCTTATTTCACTTATATGCAGAGTACATCATGATAAACGCTGGGCTGGAAGAAACACAAGCTGGAATCAAGATTGCTGGGAGAAATATCAGTAACCTCAGATATGCAAATGACACCACCCTTATGGCAGAAAGGGAAGAGGAACTAAAAAGCCTAAAGAGGAACTAAAAGTGAAAGAGGAGAGTGAAAATGTTGGCTTAAAGCTCAAGATTCAGAAAACGAAGATCATGGCATCTGGTCCCATCACTTATGGGAAATAGATTGGGAAACAGTTTTAGACTTTATTTTTTGGAGCTCCAAATCATTGCAGATGGCGATTACAGCCATGAAATTAAAAGACTCTTACTTCTTGGAAGGAATATTATGACCAACCTAGATAGCATATTCAAAAGCAGAGACATTACTTTGCCAACAAATGTCCATCTAGTCAAGGCTATGGTTTTTCCAGTGGTCATGTATGGATGTGAAAGTTGGACTGTGAAGAAGGCTGAGTAACGAAGATTTGATGCTTTTGAACTGTGGTGTTGGAGAAGGCTCTTGAGAGTCCCTTGGCCTGCAAGGAGATCCAACCAGTCCATTCTAAAGGAGATCAGTCCTGGGTTTTTATTGGAAGGATTGATGCTAAAGTGAAACTGCAATACTTTGGCCACCTCATACAAAGAGTTGACTCATTGGAAAAGACCCTCATGCTGAGAAGGACTGGGGGCAGGAAGAGAAGAGGACGACAGAGGATGAGATGGCTGGATGGCATCACTGACTCGATGGACATGAGTTGGGTGAACTCCAGGAGTTGATGAACTCCAGGACAAGGAGACCTGGCATGCTGCAATTCATGGGGTCACAAAGAGTCGGACACGACTGAGTGACTGAACTGGACTGAACTGAACTGAAAACCTAGAAAAAAAATTTCAAAACTTCTCCCACAACTCTTATTACCATAGTGTAAGGAAATCCAGAGATGTCCAGACTTTTGTAAAGTCCTACCTAGTGGATTTCAATCCTCTTAGTGCTTTAAATACACTGTAATAGACTCTTGGTTCAACATATATTGTGTGTGTGTGTGTGTTTTTAATTTACTATTGTACTTTGGCACCCAAATAAAGTTGCACCCTTTCTGTCATTTCATACCAAATCACTTGTGAGGCTGAGAAACTTTACTGAGGTCTTAGGGAAGAAAAAGCAAATGTTCTTTGATAAAAACTATTACCAAACAGTGAAACATTCACCTTTTAAAAAATCTCCTTCAGCTAGACCATTATAAACTTTGGTATTATAGGATCCATGGCAGTGAAACCCCATGTCTTAACCACTGATTTGTCAGGGATTTTCTTGAGTTTCTCTTTACTGTTTTTATCTTTGCTCCACTTTTTTTCCTTTATTAATTTTCTTGTTTTCCATTTCACTGATAAACTTGTTTCATCTATGCTCTTCACCCTTTTTTAAAATTTGGGGGGACACTTGAAGCAATTCATTGTAATTCTATTTTTGTTAGTTATCCTTACTTATATTTAATTTTAAAGTCTAAATTGTTTAACAGCTTATCTTCCTCCCAATAAGAAAAGAAGTTGTAAATTTATTTGGTTAGTTATTTAGCATTCATTTCCCAGGCCTTCCCCACATACTTCTTTACTGTTAAAAAATTTACAGTCACATTTTTTCTAATAGCCAATTTTATCAGCATTACTATGGATGCATTCATTCCACTGTGTCTTTGGGGTTCAATTCTACTTACTAAAGTTAATCATTTAATACTTTTTNCAATTTTATCTCGAGTTTAGGCTGCTAATCTATGTCAGCTTTCTAATGCTGCCTTAAGTAGGAGACTTTGTCAAAACATTAACCTTCTGTTAGTGGATCTATCTCACTTTCAAAAAGTGATCCTAGATTTCTGTTTGCTCAGATGGGTCATTTTCTTTAAACAAAACCCTGTATCTGCTCTTTGTACTCAAAGTATAAGACACCAGTTGCCAATTCTCACTTTTAGTGATTTTTTTATTTCTATCTTCTTCATTTTTCTGCTTGTTTTCGATCACTAGAATCCATTTGGACAAATGGAGTGAGTAAAATTCTTTAAACATTAATATTAATTAACAAAGTTAAAAAACACATTTTTAATAAATTCATTTAATGAAATATATATTAAGTATCATCTCTTCTATATTTCATATCTCTATTCTAAAATAATCAATTATTCCAAAGAGGAAGAAAAATAATCAATTCAAGTTTCCAAAGCTTGAACTGCTTCAGTTCCCCTCACTTGGGCATGCTTAGTAATTGAAGAGAATCCCTCTACTACCTCCTGTAACCAGTTGAACAAATCCTTCCTATCAGAGGCTCACCAAAGATAAAACATTATATTCATTCTTTGCCAGGTCTGTTTAATCTAAATTTACACTGCTGTCTAAACCAAAAATATTTGGTTTGTTTTAGGAATTCTTTTGTTCTTAATTCTATCTCTTGTCAGCAAAAGATGATGCTGTGTGTTAGCAGAAGCTGTTCACATTTCAGACACTAAGTGATTAAGAAGCATCCTACAGTTGCAAATAAAACAGAAAAATGAGTGCAAGCCTCTAAGTAAACTTTATCAAATATTACTTTATTTACTATTTCCATTCAAGTTTTGCTGACTCGAGCAGTCACCAGACCCTGATAACTGCAGTCTTCTGTAATTACTCTATATCCATGAACATTTCCAGTGCTATGCCTAAAATAATTTTATTGCCTGGTCACAGAAGGACTATTGTTGACAAATCCCTTTGTTCCACATCTTCTGGAAGATTGTCTCATCAAACCTATACTTTTATAGACTTTAGTAAAGCCTCCTGTGTTTAGAGCTGGTGTCTCACCTGTCATTTCATCATTTAAATTGCCTGCAAAACCACAGCTCTAATGTGGCCACTTGCCTGATGTTAATTAGTACAGATCAGAAACAGCAGGGTATTTTTATTTTCCAACCAAGAAATTCAATCGCCACTCTAACTACCACTCTAGTATCTGTATCCTGGATACTCTGTCACATTAACTCAAAGAAGTATCCATTGCTTTCAATTTTGCTTTGGCTTCTGTGTTTGAGCTCCAGTTCTGTGACTTAACCCTGTCTTTCCATTCCTGTGACAGGCCTTCCTTTCCAAACTGATTATTTTCCATGCTAGTAAATGTAAATGAATTATCCACATGTGAATATTAGCTCCTGCTCTTCTTCAGTAAGCATAAGAATATGTGTGTCCTAATCCAGGGGAAAAGTGCAATATCTATTATATATCTTCAATTCAATATTCTTTTTTATAATATATCACATATTATTGCTTCATAGTCATTAGGATTTAATTCACAGTACAGAACAAAAGATACATGGAAAGTCAACAAATAAAAAAGCAAGATACATACATACATAAACATGTATTAGCTGTGAATAACAAGTGTTGCCTGCCCTATCAGGGGACAAAGGATGTTGGAGCCATAAAGCCACTACAGCTACTCCTACCAGGAGCCTTGAGGGAAATCCTGACAGAAATGAACAGGATGCCCTCCATCAATACCTCAGCCACTGCAACCACGTCCAAAGGCACACCTTGAAGGGACTCAGGATGGCAAAGAACAGAATACTGGCTCTAGATAGCTAAAGTTCATATAAAAAGGAAGATTTCAATGAACTCGGACGCTGTCCCGAACTTAGAAAAGTGCTAAATTCATTAACTTGAAATAGCTGGTTTTCTTTTAACAATAATCTTTTGATGGCTACCTTGTCTTTATTGCAAAAATTCCTGCCCTAGTGGCTCTTACTTCTTCAGAACAGTCCCTCAGAGCTATCTGAAAGTCTGTCTTCCAGGCTTGGAAGTTCTCAGAAAGACCATTGAGTGAAACATAATTCTCAACTTTTATGTTTCTCATATTTTTTGTAGATATGGCCCTTTTAATTTATGATGCTTTAATTTTGTATTCAAATAACTGAATATGTTTGCAGTTATCATTTGAGTTTCAAGTTATATTTTTTCTTCCAGTTTTATTGAGCTATACATGACATACAGTACTATAAAAGTTCAAGGTGTATGGCATAGTCATTTTAACATATATATTAACATATATATTAGTCAAAGCAATGGTTTTTCCAATAGTCATGTATGGATATGAGAATTGGACTATAAAGAAAGCTGAGTGCAGGAGAATTGATGCTTTTGAACTGTGATGTTGGAGAAGACTCTTGAGAGTCCCTTGGACTGCAAGGAAATCCAACCAGTCCATCCTAAAAGAAATCAGTCCTGAATATTCATTGGAAGCACTGATGCTGAAGCTGAAGCTCTAATACTTTGGCCACCTGATGTGAAGAACTGACTCACTGGAAAAGATCCTGATGCTGGGAAAGATTGAAGGCAGGAGGAGAAGGGGAACAACAGAGAATGAGATGGTTGGAGGGATGACCAACTCGATGGACATGAATTTGAGTAAGCTCCAGGATTCGGTGATGGACAGGGAGGCCTGGCTTACTGCAGTCCATGGGGTGAGAAAGACTTGGACATGACTGAGTGACTGAACTGAATGTTAACTATATTTATCATGCTGTACTTTATATCTCTAGTACCTATTTATCTTATAATTGAAAGTTTGTGAAACTGAGCCAGGACCCTGAGGGGTCCTCTTGGGCACAAAAGCCTTTCTGCTTCACCAATTACTTGATTGTAGGAAATAGGCTTCTTTTGGCCTTCTTCACTTCCCTGCACTTCACAGTGCTGATTCAAACAGTTGGTAATCAGGGAATGGAGAAACAGGGGAGGAGTAGTCAAGAAAATATAGTGCTGCTTTGAGGTACAGTCCTGGTTTCTCCTCAAGAAATGTGTTGTACATAACAGTGTCTTGAGTTCTGCAGGAACTAAGGCTCCCACCCACATGGAGGATAGTTAACTTCATGAAGACCACCAGATTCCTGGAGCTTTTCCCTGTTACCTCACCACCAATCAATCAGAACATACGCTGCAGCCCTCACCCCAAATTTTGCCTATAAAAAGTTTTCTCTGAAAACTCACTGGAGAGTTTCAGATTTTTTTAGCATGAACCACCTGTTCTCCTTGCTGTGCCTTGCAATAAACCTTTCTCTGTTTCAAACTCTGATACCTGGATTTGTTTGGCCTCACTGTGTGTCCAGCACACAAACTCATGTTAAGTAACATTTATACCTTTTGATTGCATTCATCCAATTCTCCCTCTGAAAGACCCAGCCTCTGGTAACCACAAATCTGATCTCTTTTTCTTGTTCTTTATAGGTTTCCTTACTTATAAAATAGGATAATATTACCTATTTCATCCTATTGATATAATAATTGAATGAAGAAATGTGTCAAAGTTTCTTAAACTTTAGTCTGCTGAAAAATCACCTGATATACATGTTAAAATGCAGAATTGGCACTAGCCCATATATTCTTATGCAGGATACCTGGGATNATACCTATAAGAATATGAATTTTTAGTGAGTCATTTTGATTGTAATGTATGTAGCTAGAGGGAAATTTGAGAATCATTAATAAGTGCAATTAATTACCACAATGTCTCACATATTAAGGATTCTATAGATGATAATTAATAGGGTTATTTTTTAATAAGTACCATGGTGTTGGAACTCTATATATAACATATATATGATATATATTATAACTATAGTATTATATAGCTGGTGATATCTATGAGTCTTCCACCACCAGACAATAGGCTCTCCACAAAAGAGGATTTGAAGTGATCCTTGCACCTAGCTATTGTCCTGTCCATTTATGAGTCATAATCCCTGTGCTGAGTGTCTAATCATGCTCTCTAATTGTGAATCTCAAATTCTTCTTGTGTTAATGTTGATATGTTCAATACAAAAGTCTCAGTCTATTCAGTTTCCCGAAATTACATCCTTAAACATTTAATTTGATTTGGACAACACAGAATTCAGCAACTGAATGTGCATTTTTCTGCTATTTGTGTTTTTAAATGTTTGGAGCAAGTTTGAATGGCTTTGGAAGTGAATCAAGCACTCCTCTCCTGACTGTCTCACTTTGATTTTTTAAATGCCTGAGAATGGCCTCTTATTCTTTGCCTTGTCACTCCATTTTGTTTTTCTACTACAGCCCCACTGATAAAGAAAGTTCTTTCACTGGGAGTAAAATAAAGGTAGCCTGTTTAATCTAGGTAGTGGCCTGATATATGCTCAGTTTTCATGCAAATATTTTTATCATATTAAAATAGCTAGAAAAGCATATTTGGTAGAAAAATCATTGTTTATTACATAAATTAGTATGCTATAGACTTGATTTCCTATGAACTAGAATGGTAATTAATAGAATCATGGAATTTATTGATTTCAAAAACTTTAATAGAACCACTCAAAAGTATAAGTAGAATTCGATATAACCAAAATTATGTGATTTCTGAGGATTATTCACAGATCATTCTCATATGACATTAAACATCCACGTGTAGGTGATGATTTCCTTGATTGAAGACACTGCAATTAGATGAACCATTTATTGAAAGCAGAGTACTATAACAAGCCGTCCCCTTAGAAAAATATGTCTGAAAATTTGTCTTAAGGCAATTGTTTATTCACAGAAAAGAGTACAGGTGGATGTGGCTCCTAGCCACTGACTAAGCTGCTCAGCATGGCATGGGCAGAGTTGTCTCGTGGCATCATGCGCCTGGAAGGAGGGGATAAGGAGCCAGAAGTAGGGGGATGAGCATTGGAAGAAGAGTGGACTAGATTCAGAAAGCAGGCTTAATTACTTTACAGTTGTGTCCAGGTTTTCCTCTGCTCCTAAATAATCTTAAGCAACACATTCAACTGTGAGCTATGCCCAAGAGCAGGTTAGTAAAATTATCCCTACCCTCTGGCCCTATCCATTGGGTAGAAAACATTCGAACAACAAAAAAGGGAATTAATGTGCTTTGAAATTGATTTTAGCTAGAGGAGAAATTTAATTATTTGCTAATGTTAAATTTTAAAGTATCATTTATCGATACCTTTATTTTTTAAACTTTTAAGTTGAGATGATCAAAAGAATATTTTAGAAATCAAATCTAAACCAAGTTGAAAAACTTACACAGCTACTTATATTCTGTCTAGTATCTCCTATATCATGATATTGATAAATGGCCTTCAAAAATAATTGTTATTTATTTGATACCCCATTCATTATATAGAAACATGATGGGTTAGATATCTGAAACATATTCATACAAGTTGATTGTAATGGAATGAGAGAACATGGGGAGAGCTGAAATTGGACAAGACCAAGAACTGACCTAGAGTCTAGGCTAGGGGAACTGATGGAAGAATAACACTGTACCCTTCAGAAAAAATTCTTACTTGAATTTCAAAACCATGATAATTGGAGCTTACTTTCATCTAATCTGGGCTGATATATACAGATATAGGGTCAGATCTTTTGGTTCAGCACACTATACTACATTAATATTTGTAATTAGAAAAGTAGCCCAGGCCCATTTCCTGGCATGTGAACCTAGTATGAAGTATGCATTCCCAGGCAACTGGAACAGGAGAAGCCTAAAGTCTTTGTGAGATTGAATGCTACAAAAGAATTTTTGCTTTGAATTATTCTAGCTTGTGACTTTCAAATCTTACAAAATATAACCACATTCTAGTGATAAGATAAATGCCACCTCAGCCAAGTTTAGCCAATGAGGATGCCCAGCCTTTAACTAAGGCCTTTATCAGAGCCCCAGAAAATCATCTTCTTCTTTCAAATATGGAGAAAAAAATAGTATAGGTAAAATTTACTGAATCTTCAAATTTCATGAAAAAGAAAAATAATTTATGTATTTCAAAAAGAAAGGGGGACTATAGAGTATGAAGTTATTTTATTGAAGTAATATTGTGTCTGCACCTCAGCTGTTGAGCCAATATCTATTATTAATGCCTTCAGTTTTTGTATGAGCTTCAACAAATGTTTCATTCTATTAGATCTCACTTTTTCACATTTTAAAATATAGATTTTATTCTACTTTCTTTTCAAGCTATATTCATAAAGAGACGATGAATGACTTGATTTGATGGGGAAAAATCTGTCAGTGTACCAAACAAGAGATAATGCCTTCATCAAATTATTTTTAGTGTCCAGATTTCATCCACAAGATAAGCTATATTAACAGCTGCTTGAAGTATAATAGGTAATCCTAAGATATGCTTAATAGAGAAGTAGTAGCACCTCTGTAGTTAATACTTAAAAACAAAACATGTCATAGAGGGAAGTGTAAATTAGGAAAAGTCATCAATTTGTGTGTCAAGGTGAATGGTGCAAACAGAAGAACAACTAGAAAACACACTGGATAAGAGACAGGTTGGAGGGAATGTGAAAAGTATAATATGGAAAAATGAAAGCAACTCTGAAAATATCTGAAGATATTTCTATGAATGTTGAATCTCCTCCAAAATGTTTTATATAGAGGTAAAAAGACTGCCCTCCTTTGGAGGTGAACTCTTTAAAGAGGTGTAAAGGGCTAGACAGAAAATATCTCAGGGTGCTCTTTAACATGTGAATCCAGTAACCTCCCTGGCTTGGAGGGCTATTTCAAGGGGAAGGTTATCAGCTTCACAGAAGACTTTTAATTTAATCTGACTTTCTGAAAGAATGCAGCTGTCTGCTGTAAGCATATCACAAAAATACTTTTAGGAGAGAGTAACTTCTTCATTGGAATTTGATTTGGACAAGTCTTGAAAAACCATTGTTTCCAATATTTGCAATATTTGCAGTTGTCTCAGGGCATAATGACTCAGTCAAATAATTCTTAAGTTTTTAAATAGCTGTATTTATATTCTAAATAAATATTGTCTTCAAAATTCTATACCATTTAAAGAAACAAGCAACAAGTACCCAGGGCACAGGAATTGTGCTATACTAATCCAAAAGAAAAGCTATGGCCAACCTAAACAGCATTTTTAAAAGTAGAGACATTACTTTGTGACAAAGGTCCATCTAGTCAAAGCTATGGTTTTTCCAGTAGTCAGGTATGGATGTGAGAGTTGGACCATCAAGAAAGCTGAGAACTGAAGAATTGATGCTTTTGAACTGTGGTTTTGGAGAAGACTCTTAAGAGTCCCTTGGATTGCAAGGAGATCAAACCAGTCAATCCTAAAGGAAATCCATCTTTAATATTTATTGGAAGGACTGATACTGAAGCTGAAGTTCTAATTCTTTGGCCACCTGATGTGAAGAACTGACTCATTGGAAAAGCCCCTATGTGGGGAAAGATTGAAGGCAGGAGGAGAAATGGATGACAGAGGATGAGATGGTTGGATGGCATCACCAAGTTGATGGACATGAGTTTGAGCAAGCTCCAGGAGTTAGTGATGGACAAGGAATCCTGGTGTGCTGCAATCCATGGGGCCGCAAAGTTGGACATAACTGAGCAACTGAACTGAATCCAGAAATGCTACTCCTCTCTTAAGGGCCAAATTCTGCAAGGATGTGTGGTAAGAATGAAAAATACAGCAAATATAATAATGATGATGTTTCTGATGAAGTTATTAGTCAATATTTTATATGAATATCACTTTATAAATGTTACCTAATATCTGTCAAATATACTTATGAAAATATTATATTTTACTAATTATACAAAATAAAAATAGAAGTAAAACATCTATTAACTTTAGCAACTGTAAGTTTGGTCAAGGATGGAATTGTCTAAATGTAGTTGTAACTATAATCATAAAGTGAAGTCGCTCAGTCGTGTCTGACTCTTTGTGATTCCATGGACACCAGGGTCTTCCGCCCATGGGATTTTCTAGGCAAAAGTACTGGAATGGGTTGCCATTTCCTTCTCCAGGGAACTTCCCAACCCAGGGATCGAACCTAGGTCTCCCACATTGTAGACAGATGCTTTACTGTCTGAGCCACCAGGGAAGTCACTAACTATACTCATATACTTAAAGAAATAGAATCTCACAATTTCTATTGTCAAAGTACTATACGGAGTACTGAACATGGGACAATTATTTATAAACTTGTAAGTACCTGAAACAATAGAATATTTCAAAATATATTTTATTCCACATCAATAAACTTGTCAGAAAAGTCATACAAAAATTTGAACAAACGTATATTGCAGTAAAGTGGTACCAGAGTGCTGAAAGACAGGAAGGCTGTCCTGTTTTATTTTTTGTATTGACCAGTTCAAAATTCATGGCTATTCATACTTTAGGTGCTATAGTTAATATGACATAGTAATAATGAAGACAAACATTTCCTTTTATAAAATAACCCAAGAATGTTACTACTCTTAGTTACAAATGCTCATTTTTTGTTTTGTTTTGGTATTTGCAACTTATTTTAAATATTATGCTGGAGCTACTTGATATTCAAAATTTTAAAAAAGTAATATTCCAAAGAAATGTACACATTACTATATGTAAAGTAGATAGCAAGTAGGGGGATGCTGTATGACAAAGGAAACCCAAAGCCCTCTGTGACAATCTGTAGGGGTGGGAGGGGGAGGGGTAGCTAGGGGGTTACCAGAGGGAGGGGATATATATATATACCTATGATTGATTCATGTTGATGCAGGGCCAAAGCATCATTGTAAAGTAACTATCCTACAATTAAAAATAAAATATAATTTTTTAAAAAGCTAATATTCCAAGCACAATTAAATTTAGTCATTCTATGTCACTGATGAAAATAGTGATCTAAATATTTTATAATAATTTTGTGTTTACATTTTGCCTCATGATTATGAGCTCCATTTATTCAGCCACACTAGAAATCGACAAGTGTGGCTGTTGTTAGAAAGTAGCACTGCAAATATAATTTTTCTCTTGACCCTTCAAAAATCAAATAGTGTTGATTCATTTTCAAGCCACTATCTAATGATTACTATGTATTTTCAACACAGAAATGAAGTAATGAATATGTCATTCATTCAATAAGCAGCTACTGAAATTTGTCTGGAACTGTAATGTCCTAAACACAAAAGAAAAGGCCCAACAGATAACAGCTTCTGATTAAGTAACTATTGATTCAGTAACTCCCAAAAGAAATGCCAAATGCCTGCTCAAACATTACAAAGCTTACAATTTACCAGTACATACAAAAGCTCCTTTTAAAAGAAAGAAAGTAAATTAGTCACTCAGTCGTGTCCGACTCTTTGTGACCCCATGGACTGCAGCAGGCCAGGCTTCCCTGTCCACCACCGGCTCCTGGTGTTTACTCAAGCTCATGTCCATCCAGTCGGTGATGCCCTCCAGCCATCTCATCCTCTATTGACCCCTTCTCCTCTTGCCTTCAATCTTTCCCAGCATTAGGGTCTCTTCCAAAGAGTCAGTTCGTCACATCAGGTGGACAAAGTATTGGAGTTTTAGCATCAGCAGGAGTCCTTCCAATGAATATTCATGACTGATTTCCTTTAGGATTGACTGGTTTGATCTCCTTGCAATCCAAGGGACTCTCAAGAGTCTTTTCCAACACCACAGTTCAAAGCCATCAACTTTTCAGTTCTCAACTTTCTTTGTGGCCCAACTCTCATATCCATACATGACTGCTCGAAAAATCATAGCTTTGATTAGATGGACCTTTGTTGGCAAAGTAATGTTTCTGCAGAGGTAAGGAAGATATAATAGCCATTTCATACACATGGGAGGAAGTTTTAAACTTATTTTGTAAAGGTAATATTTGACAGAATTGCTTGTACCAAATTTAATTTAAAAATTCTTTAGAATTACAGATTTGCAGGTAAACATATTCAATAATTCCAACAGAGCCAGTTTTATTTGTTTGTTTGGTGTATGCAGAACTGATCTAATTAAGCTTCCTTCATCTGAGTAGCAAATGAAATTATTAAACAATGTCGAAGCTATGCTAGACTTATAAATTGACTGTAATTCCATTACATATAAATATAGATATAATTACTTATAGAATGAGAGAAGAGTATAAACAGAGATGAATTGTGAAAAAACAAGAGTTATGACAACCACCTCATACTCCACAGAAATATTCATTGGGTATAGTTGTTGATATACCGTTTCTTTGATTTTTATTTCCTTTCCCTTTGTTTTCTCTTTTTGGTTAAGGGTAGTTTTGAAAGTCATAGCTCAGAATGTAACTGTTTCAGAGTTGGATAAAAATCATAATCATTTCTTTTAACTCAGAATAAAGAATGGATCAAGAAGTGTAAAGAAGTAAACCACATATGGAGTGGAAGCATAATGACAGAACAGTTTCAAGAACAGAAAAAAAAAAAAGACCATTATATTAATAAATATCAAAGTCCATCATTAAACATGCTGCTAAGTCATTTCAGTTGTGTCCGACTCTGTGCGACCCCATTGACAGCAGCCCACCAGGCTCCTCCATCCACGGGATTTTCCAGGCAAGAGTACTGGAGTGGGGTGCCATTGCCTTCTCCAACCATTAAACATTGATAGTACTTAATTGTTACAGAATAGGTTCAAGCAGAGGAATAAAGGTAGTTCATAAATATCTGAGTACAATAGCAATCATAGATCTGAATACAAAGATGGATTAATTAACTGAATAAAGTTCAGAGCAGTGGGTTTTAAAATATTATTTCCTGTTCTTAAAATTATTTCTAATATTAACCTGTATTTTTAAATTACTTTAAATTACATTATAAAGAAGTAGTATTTCTTCTAGTTATTTTATTTTAAGGTAGTGGTATAAAAGCAGTTAGATTCTGACTTTATTTTTGGTAAGCATATGTTCCATTGCTTCAAAACTAGTTATTTCAGATATGAAATTATTTTAAGCTGAAGAAACTTTTTACACAGCAATACTGAGTCCATGATTAGGTAATTAGCTTGTGACACACAGGGCCACTGCCGGCCTATATGATGCCTTTCTAGTAATTTGTAAAAGGTATGAACTCTTCAAGACAGAAGCAGTTCCAATCAGGGGACATGACCTAGAGAATGGTATGTTAGCTGGATTTCACACCCCTCATCTCTCTCAGCTGGGCCCTGTAGCATTAGTGTTAGTAGCTCAGTCATGTCTGACTCTTTGTGACCCCATGGACTGTAGTCCTCCAGGCTTTTTGGTCCTTGGAATTCCCCAGGCAAGAACACTGGAGTGGGTAGCCAATGCCTTCTCCAGGGGATCTTCCCAACCCAGGGATTGAACCTGGGTCTCCTGCGTTGCAGGCAGATTCTTTACTGTCGGAGCCACCAGGGAAACTCAAGGATCCAAGGGAACAAACTGCCTAATAGAGTCCAAAAACCCAAAGATACTTTCCCAGTGTTTTAACCTGTGGTTAGATTTATATTTCACAGCAAGAAATTAATTGTAGGCTTTTAATTTTTTTCTGGATTCTTCCAAAGTGCCAGAAGCGAAGTTATGTCAAACACTCTTTTTTTAACCTACATGATTATCAATGACTTTCTTTTGCTTATTTTCAAGTATAGCTAGACAACTGAGGCTTAAAGAGTTTATCTATCTTTCCTGAGATTACCAGTGATATCAGGGTTATACTGAGGCCTAGCAACTTCAAATTCAGACTCTTTGTACTAAAGCTCAACCATCCCAAAGAGGCAATGAAAAATAAAATAATCAATCTTGTTTTATATGTGAAAGAAGTTCCCTAGTGCAATTATTCTCACTGTTTAGTATCTAAATGGATATTTTATGATATATTATAACCAAGACAATTCAGTAAAACTTTATACTTGGTTATCATTTTTCACTCAATAGATAGATGCAAGCAGTTATTTAATTTCTCCATAAACATAGCTCTGGGATTTTTCCCTAATGATTTTGAGGAAAATGTATCAACAAGTTTCAACTTTTCAAAGGGTCAATAATTTTCCAGAGATAAACCACAAAACTTTTGAACTTTGAATTTTGAAAATAATAAGATAGAAATTAGCTTAATATTTTAAGTAGAAAAGTGTGATATCTGTTTAAAAGTACTGGAAAAACATCATTTACTGATATTGTGGTAAGATAAGGCAAGATATTATATTTGATAATATCATCAAATATTATGATACTATTAAAACTGTTAATTCCAATTCCAAAGAAAGGCAACGCAAAAGACTGCTCAAACTACCGCACAATTGCACTCATCTCACATGCTAGTAAAGTAATACTCAAAATTCTCCAAGCCAGGCTTCAGCAATATATGAACCGTGAACTCCCTGATGTTCAAGCTGGTTTTAGAAAAGGCAGAGGAACCAGATATCAAATTGCCAACATCTGCTGGATCATGGAAAAGGAAAGAGAGTTCCAGAAAAACATCTATTTCTGCTTTATTGACTATGCCAAAGCTTTTGACTCTGTGGATCACAATAAACTGTGGAAAATTCTGAAAGAGATGGGAATACCAGNAATACTTTGGCCACCTCATGAGAAGAGTTGACTCATTGGAAAAGACTTTGATGCTGGGAGGGATTGGGGGCAGGAGGAGAAGGGGACAACAGAGGATGAGATGGCTGGATGGCATCACGGACTCAATGGACTTGAGTCTGAGTGAACTCGGGGAGATGGTGATGAACAGGGAGGCCTGGTGTGCTGCGATTCAGGGGGTATCAAAGAGTCGGACACGACTGAGGGACTGAACTGAAAACTGTTAAACTGTGATTGGTAGTATCTTTTTTCAAAATTAACTGTATTTTCTAAGCAGATACTGAATTTCATGTATAGAAGGTATTGAATTCAATAGTTTATACCTAAATAATCTTAATTCAATGAATATAGAAAGATGGACGTCTAATTTTTGCTTTGACAGAAAGTTTTAATTGCTTAAATTTCCCAAAGAGTATTTTTTTTTGCAATTTGAAAAATCTATAATGGAAAAGGTTTAGGAAGACCACACATTGACATAAAATTGTTGTTAACCAACAGCTATTTAGTTCTGGGAAAATGCTACATTTACAACCAGCAAGCTATCTGTGCCTTTTGTGATTTTTCACTCCAGGACTGTGTATGTTGAACTGAACAAGCTTGTTATAAGTAGTTACTCACCATCTTTGGCACTGACTATCTCTTGTAGCTATTACTGTACTGTCAAGCAAAAGGACTATGAACAATAAACAAGCAAAAGAGTAGTTTACTTAGGGTTTTATAATTACAATTTGGGGATCAGAGATTCTGGAAGAATTGAGAACAGTGTCTCCATTGGGGTTGGGGGAAGTGATGAATAGGATTTTGAAAGAGAAATAGGAACAAGTTAATTCAGGCTTATGTGAGTTGTTACCAATAATTTGGATTAGCAAGTAAAATTGTTTGGCACATATGTTCAGGTTATGAACCCATCTCAGTGTTACAAGGGAAAAGTATATTTTCTTTAGGCCAGAAAAAGTCCAGTTCTCAGCATTATTCTTTCCTTTTGGCAACTCAGCATCTATTCAGAAGTTTTAATTTAGATATTTGGCAAAAGTCAGGCACAGGAAGCAAACATGGAGGTCTTTGGTCACAGCTCGATCATTCCTGACATTGTTCTTTTCACAGTCACCTAACAAAGAACCCACACCTCAGTGATTGACAGATTCTCTGGGTTAGGAGTTCAGGTAGGCCCAGAAGCAACGACTTCTTGTCTTGCTCCATCATGTTTGGATGTCAGTCAAGAAGACTAACTGCTCAGAGTGACACAATAGCTGGAAAAGAATATGCTCTAGAAGGTTCCTCACTCTCATGTCTGGTGGTTAATGACAGCTGTCTTCTGTCAGCCTGAATACATATATGTGATCTTTCTATGTGACTTGAGCTTCCTCATAGCATGGTGTTCTCAGTTAGCCAGACTTCTTAAGATGATAACATAGGCCTCCTTTGTTACTGACTACTAACAAAGTCAGTATTCCAACTAGTAAGGCAAATTATTTTTCTACAGCAAATCAGACACACATCTAAATCAACACATACACACACACACATAAAATACATGTGCCCTCTCCAGTAGCTCAGTGGAAAAGAATCTGCCTGCATTGCAGGAGATTCAGGAGATGTGGGTGAGATCCCTAGTTTGGGAAGATCCCCTGGAGGAGGGCATGGCAACCCACTTGAGTCTTTTTGCCTGGAGAATTCCATGGACAGAGGAGCCTCACAGGCTACAGTCTGTAGAGATGCAAAGAGTTCGACAAGACTGAAGCAACTCAGCATAACACATACAAATTTATATAGAGCTAATCATTTAAATTATTTGGTTTCATAAGCTAGTTTTCTCTTTTAATCTGTAGTTATTAGAGAGAAATAAGCTATTTTGAGAAAACTGTCTTTCTCTTTTTCCAGCTAGCCTGTCATCTTTCCCCCAGCAATTGGCTGAATGTTCCTTATGATCCTACTCATGAGGAACACAAGGAAGATAAGACTATCAACATTATCCAGTAACACCATGATTCTCTTACAATGCCTCATATATACACTCAATATAACAAAATATTAAAAGATCCTTTTATCTCTGAGATTTGGCCAATAAAAGCAGAGCTCCTCAGTCAGCACACATCTATGGTGTCTGTCTAGTGTAGCTCAGGTGAGTTTGGAACTGAGTGCTTGAAGTTAATTAAAAACTGCATCACAGAGCTAATAGTTGGTTGATGTAGCTTGTGAAAGTGAAGTAGATCAGTCGTGTCCGACTCTTTACAACCTCACGGATGGATGGTAGCCTACCAGGCTCCTCCCTCCATGAGATTCTCCAGGCAAGAGTACTGGAGTGGGTTGTCATTTCCTTCTCCAGGGGATCTTCCCGACCCAGGGATCGAACCTGGGACTCCCACATTGCAGGCAGATGCTTTAACCTCTGAGTCACCAGGAAAGCCCCTTTTGTAGCTTGGACACATCTTATTTCTCGCAAGCAAGTTTCTCTGCTTACATTGACATACCACATTTCTGTATATAAACAGCATCAATTATGTGTAATTATATATAAAATAAGGATATTATCATCATTGTTTTGAGCACCTACATTGTACTAGGGCTTGACAGCATAGTGATTAAGATAGTATAATATGAAAACACACTATCTTTAGGAGGATGTAAACTAGTTATAGGATCTTAGGCAAATTATTAAACTTTCAGGGACACAGTTTCCTTATAGCTAAAATGAAAGAAATGGTAGCTTTTAACCACATGGTCTCATTAAAAGTACAAGATAAAGTAACACATATAAATTGCTTAGAACAAGTGTCAATAAGTATTTAGGATGTTAACTGTTAAAATTTTATGAATGATGGAATAGCTGCAGTGAGTTTAAGACACACAGTTAAAAACAGTGGAGCCAAGATTCAGTCTTAGGTTTCCTTATCACTAAAATCACACTTTTCTATTTTTTTAACTTCTTCATTGCCAATGATTTTACTGCTTTGTAATTTCTAATAGTGAACAGACTATCAGAAATCTCAGCCTGCTATCTACCTTGAAAAAAATTAACTCATGCAACCTTGAAAAAAATTAACTCTTTCTGCATCGGGTAACATGTTTCTTATCAATGGATAACAATAACACCTAGACTGGTTGTAATAATAAATTAAATAACTGAAGTTCCAAAAATAGTTCCCCATGCACAGTAAGTGCTATGTGTAATACTTACATCATCAAATAATTATCATCATTATTTACCACTTTTTTTAGGATTGTTTTAGGTATCACTTTTAGGTCTAATCTCAATGGTGATTTATTGTTCTTAAGAGAAAAAAAAAATCTCACATAATTCATTGTTGTTGTTTAGTTGATCAGTCGTGTCTGACTCTTGGTGACTGCCATGGACTATAACCCACCAGGCTCCCCTGTCCATGAGATTTCTCAGGCAAAAACACTAGAGTGGGTTGCCATTTTCTGCTCCAAGGGATCTTCCCAAACCAGGGAATGAACACTTGTCCTGCACTGCAGGCAAATTCTTTATCACTGAGCCACTGGGGAAGCCCCACATAATTCATAGATTCCTGATTATTCCTATCAATAGATATTTGGTAAGTATTTATCAAATGATATTAATTTTCTGATGCTAAAATATGTTATCAGAATATTGATTTTTTCTTTATTTTCTTGACCATAAAATGACTACAGTGTGATTTTTAACATTATTTGATAGATCTAAATTTCTAATACTTTGGTTTTCTAAAATGATTACAATTTCTTGAGTCCTAGAAATCAATTCCATAATATTTAAATTCCTTATCATCTCACACTAATACTATACTTTGGTCTGTAGAAATCCCATAATGCAGTTTTCAAAAAAGAATTAACGTACTTGATGGGATGGATAAATCCTTTCAGAGTGCATGTGTATATCAGATCATCACATTGCATACTTTAAATATCTTACAATTTTATTTGTCAATTATACCTCAATGAAGCTGGAAAATAAGCAAATTAATATATTCTATCAAATATCCTGGTCTTAATTGTAGGAATTGCTTAGATACAATGAGAATATGGTTCAATGAGCATTTAGAGGAATATTAGCTAAATTTGAACTAATTTTTCCATTCCTTTTATACTCACACACAAAAGCAGAAAAGAGTCATTTTTCAAGGATACAATTATAGTTATTTTTTGCCATAAGAATAGCCTCTTCAGGAGCTCTTAGTAATGATGCTGGTGGGTTGCAGAAACCTAAGTAAGTCCAAAACAGTAACTTTTTAGATTGTCAATGCCAAGGATATAATTTTTCTTTTGGGGGAAATTTTTCCAGGTGTAATCAGAGCTTCTTAAAGTTTAACAGGGAGCTAACTTACACTGGAGAACTTGGGCAAGTTCATATACTAGTACTCAAGAGGAAATACAGAGAAACACTAAAAGAAATGCCTTAAGCTATAAAATCAGCTTCTACCTGAATGGTATTGCTGTTCTTTTTATTTCAAAGGGAATAGCATAATGAGCTCATTTCTTTCCAGGTTTATTTTATATTCACTAGGAGAAAGGAACAAAAGAATAGGAGCTTAGAGACTCTTGAATATGGGTCTAGATAAATCCATTTAAAATTGGGGAACATGCCTTCAGCAATGGAATGAAACTACCACATTCAAGAAACACATGGCGCTTCATTTTACTCATGGGGAAGATAGCAGATGCCCATGAAATAATGGTTTGTCAACAATTAGACAATTTAGACTACAAAGTGAGAGACTATGTCTGAATTCCCTTATAAGTTCCAAAAGCATTCAGGGTATTTTACATACTCTGAGATTACATTCACATAAAAATGAGCCATATAAATCACATAGGAAATATTAGTCAATCAATGACAAAGGCATCCTATAGAGTAAATTGAATATGGGAGACTATTTGGTGGTATCTCTGTTCTATATTCAAAGATTTATTTTACTTATTATTTTTTTCAGTAAGTTTCCCACTACTTTAAGGTATTTTAAATAAATACTTAATACTTAAATAATATTATCTTTGTTATCTCTTTCTTTAAAAAAATGAGAAAATTTCCTATTTCTCACATCATTCTTTTTGGATATATATATATATCCGCACTTTTATTAACTCTTTACTGATAAGCTATGATTTTACCTTTCCAAAACATAAACTATGCAATTATTAGTATGTTTTATTTAAATCCCTCTGGAACAGCCCTTTCTAAGAACACACCCCACCATGCCTCTAATTCATGCTTTCCAAATAAAATAGAAAATATTTGCATATAGTTGCTGATAATAGTCTCTTATGGTCCTATGTATCTCTATGTTGTCTGTTGTGATCTCTCCATTTTAATTTCCAATTTCTAATTTTGTTATTTGATTTTTCTCCCTTTGTTTCTTGATTAGTCTGGTTAATGGTTTGTCAATTTTATTTATCTTCCCAAAGAACCAGCTCTTGGCTTTGTCGATTTTTGCTATGGTCTCTTTTCTTTCTTTTTTTATTTATTTCTGCCCTAATTATTTTTTAATTTTTATTTTTACTTCATTTTGCTTTACAATACTAGGTTGGTATTTCCTTCTACTAAACTTGGGGTTTTTCATTTCTTCCTTTTCTAGTTGCTTGAGGTGTCAGTTCAGTTCATTCGCTCAGTCGTGTCTGACTCTTTGCGACCCCATGAATCGCAGCACGCCAGGCCTCCCTGTAAATCACCAGCTCCCGGAGTTCACTCAGACTCAAGTCTATTGAGTCAATGATACCATCCAGCCATCTCATCCTCTGTTGTCCCCTTCTCCTCCTGCCCCCAATCCCTCCCAGCATNTTAATTTCATGGCTGCAGTCACCATCTGCTGTGATTTTGGAGCCCAAAAAAATAAAGTCTGACACTGTTTCCCCATCTATTTCCCATGAAGTGATGGGACCAGATGCCATGATCTTCGTGTTCTGAATGTTGAGCTTTAAGCCAACTTTTTCACTCTCCTCTTTCACTCTCATCAAGAGTAGAGTTAGGTTATTTATTTGACGTTTTTCTTGTTTCTCGAGGTAAGCCTGTATTGCTATGAACCTTCCCCTTAGCACTACTTTACAGTGTCCCACAGGTTTTGGGTAGTGGTGTTTTCATTTTCATTTGTTTCTATGCATATTTTAATTTCTTTTTTGATTTCTTCTGTGATTTGTTGGTTATTCAGCAGCGTGTTGTTCAGCCTCCATATGTTGGAATTTTTAATAGTTTTTCTCTTGTAATTGAGATCTAATCTTACTGCATTGTGGGCAAAAAAGATGCTTGGAATGATTTCAATTTTTTTGAATTTATTAAGGCTAGATTTATGGCCCAGGATGTGATCTATCCTGGAGAAGCTTCCATGTGTGCTTAGAAAAGGTGGAATTCATTGTTTTGGGGTGAAATGTCCTATACATCAATTAGGTCGAATTGGTCTATTGTATTATTTAAAGTTTGTGTTTACCAATTTTCTTTTTAGTTGATCTATCCACAGATGTGAGTGGGGTATTAAAGTCTCCCACTATTATTGTGTTATTGTTAATTTCACCTTTCATACTTGTTAGCATTTGTCTTACATATTGTGGTCCTCCTATGCATTCCTATACACTAACAATAAGAAAATAGAGAGATTAAGGAAACAATCCCATTCACCATTGCAATGAAAATAATAAATACTTAGGAATATATCTATCTAAAGAAACTAAAGACCTATATATAGAAAACTATAAAACACTGGTGAAAGAAAACAAACAGGGCACAAATAGATGGAGACATATACCGTGTTCACAGATTGGAAGAATCAATATAGTGAAAATGAGTAACTACCCAAAGAAATCTACATATTCAATGCAATCCCTATCAAGCTACCAATGGTATTTTTCAGAGAACTAGAACAAATAATTTCACAATTTGTATGGAAATACAAAAAAACCTCGAATAGCCAAAGCAATCTTGAGAAAGAAGAATAGAACTGGAGGAATCAGCCTGCCTGACTTCAGGCTCTACTACAAAGCCACAGTCATCAAGACAGTAATGGTACTGGCACAAAGACAGAAATATAGATCAATGGAACAAAATAGAAAGCCCAGAGATAAATCCACACTCCTATGGAACCTTATCATTGACAAAGGAAGAAAGAATATATAATGGAGAAAAGACAATTTCTTTAACAAATGGTCTGGGAAAACTGGTCAACCACTTGTAAAAGAATGAAACTAGAACACTTTCTAACACCATACACAAACATAAACTCAAAATAGATTAAAGATCCAAATGTAAGACCAGAAACTATAAAACTCCTAGAGGAAAACATAGGCAAAACACTCTCCGACATAAATCACTGCAGGATCCTCTATGACCCACCTCCCAGAATATTGGAAATTACAGCAAAAATAAACAAATGGGATCTAATTAAAATTAAAAGCTTCTGCACAACAAAAGGAAACTATAAGCAAGGTAAAAAGACAGCCATCGGAATGGGAGAAAATAATAGCAAATGAAGCAAAGGACAAAGAACTAATCTCAAAAATATACAAGCAACTCTTTCAGCTCAATTCCAGAAAAGTAAATGACCCAATCAAAAAGTGGGCCAAAGAACTAAACATACATTTCTCCAAAGAAGACATACAGATGGCTAACAAACATATGAAGAGATCCTCAACATCACTCATTATCAGAGAAATGCAAATCAAAACCGCAATGAAGTACCATTTCAAGCCAGTCAGAATGGCTGTGATCCAAAAGTCTACAAGCAATAAATGCTGGAGAGGGTGTGGAGAAAAGGGAACCCTCTTACACTGTTGGTGGGAATGCAAACCAGTAAAGCCACTATGGAGAACAGTGTGGAGATTCCTTAAAAAACTACAAATAGAACTGCCATATGACCCAGCAATCCTACTGTTGGGCATACACACTAAGGAAACCAGAACTGAAAGAGACACGTGTACCCCAATGTTCATCGCAGCACTGTTTATAATAGCCAGGACATGGAAGCAACCTAGATGTCCATCAGCAGATGAATGGATAAGAAAGCTGTGGTACATATACACAATGGAGTATTACTCAGCCATTAAAAAGAATACATTTGAATCAGTTCTAATGAGGTAGATGAAACTAGAGCTGATTATACAGAGTGAAGTAAGCCAGAAAGAAAAACACCAATACAGTGTACTAACGCATATATATGGAATTTAGAAAGGTGGTAACAATAACCCTGTATGTGAGACAGCAAAAGAGACACAGATGTATAGAACAGTCTTTTGGACTCTGTGGGAGAGGGAGAGGGCAGGATGATATGAGAGAATGGCATAGAAACATGCAAATTATCGTATGTGTAACAAATCACCAGTCCAGGTTTGATGAATGATACAAGGTGCTTGGGGCTGGTGCACTGGGATGATCCAGAGGGATGGGATGGGAAGAGAGGCGGGAGGAGGGTTCAGGATGAGGAACATATATACACCCATGGAGGATCCATGTCAATGTATGGCAAAACCAATAAAATATTATACAGTAACAAAATAAAATAAATAATTAATTTAAAAAATAAAAACATAAGTTTAGTATTTGAAAGAAAAGAAAATATTTGAGCTCAAATTATCTATTTCTTTTCTTTAGATACTGAAGAAAACTTTCATTCTCAATAAATTTCAGTTTCTGCATTACATAGTCCCTCAATTTTTTTTCTTAATCTAATTCATGAAGCATAGTTCATCATCCTCTTTCATCCCTCTATTCCATCTTCAATTCTCAGCAGGCAGCATGTTTCTCGTAATTCCCTAATTTGATATCTACATATGCAGGCCTTTCAAGTAGGTCTTTTTACTCAGTAAGTTTCATGGGCCACAAGAATAGCAGGCAGATAGTAAGTCAGGAAAGATCAAAAGATACTCCCTTGATGAGAAAAGGAGTACAGTAATAAAATGTGAAGTTCACTATTATGAGGAGTTATACAACTGCCTAAAGGGAACAATCCACATAAAACCACTTTTTCTTATTACTCCTATCACAAGTCTGAGGCTTTCCCAAAATCACCATCAGTTTTAGTTCACTAGAAGGACTCACAGAATTCACTGAAAGCTTTCATACTCACGATTATGGTTTATTGCCATAACAAATGAAACTTTGTCAGAAGACTCACGGAGCAGAATCTTGTCCCGTCTTTCTTTCCCTGTGTAGTCAGGACAGTGTTATTCTACTGACATTGGTATGTGGCTACACATGGAGTATTACTAGACAGAGGTGCTCCCCTGAGCCTTGATCTCTAGAGATTTTATGGAGATTCCACCACATATGCATGGATGACTGGTGATGTGAGTAAATTTAGTTTCTAGTCACATATGAAGTTTAATTTTTAGAGATTTACTATCCCTTTATCAAATCACTTTGATCAAACACAAAGATAAATAAAGATGTTTAATTAGTCAACTCAAATTTTACTTGGGGAGACAGAAATGCAAACATTTTCAGAGTACAGGGTTAAATGCACAAAGATTCTACAGGAAATCATCTATCATACTTTGTGTGTGTGTGAGTCGTTTGGCAAGATTTCCAAAATACTCTGCATGCAGCAGTAGTAGAGAAACACTGTTTGGTGGAGGATGCGATGGAAGACCCAGATGTCTTAGCATCTGGAAAAGAGGCAATAACCCTGGTAATGTGCATATGAATGGATCACTGATGAGAGGGTCATAATTAATGAAGTTATAAGAATATTGAATATTAAGATGTTCTTTTCATGGACATTCAGCTGTCTTGTGAAACTAGCACAGTGCACATAAAAAAGACCACAAGTGATTTAATAATTTCTATTAGGAATTTTCATTAAGCTGTCAGTAGCTATTGTTTGCTAGGTGATTAATGATGGCCATGCAATTAAAAGATGGCTTTCACAAAATATTGTAATTTATCTTTTGGGGAGTGTGTGAGTTCAAAGAATAGACCACTTACAACTGCTTCCATTATGTTACAAAGATATCTTTTAGAGGCAGCCATTTTCAGATTGCTTTAATTACATTTTAGGGCAGTTTTAATTTGATTAAGATTTATGGAATACAATTCACCACCTTTCAAAGAAAATGAGAGACTCAGTAGACTTGCAATTAAATATAACAACAGAGAAAATAGAGAAAGTAATGTGCAAGGCATATTACTAGATGCATATCCATTTTTAAACTTGCAAAAATTTTGTCAGAAGTAGGGAAAAAGACATTTTGCATGACCATTGCTTGCAGAATTATTTTATCACAGGAATATTTCCTATCTTTTTAAAATGAAGATGAGAAATAGAAAAAGTAGCTTATTTTATAGCCAAAGTCAAGTAATATAAGGAGATTTATATGTTAAAATAAGCAAAGATTTATCAGAGTTCAGACAATGGTAAATAGTATGGCAAATTGAGCTCTATCTGCATTTTTTCTTTTCATTTACATTATACATAAAGCAACACTTAGAAAGCAGTTAGTGCTTGGTAACTCTTTAATAATATTTTGGCTAATCTTGGACATTGGTAGTGTAAAGAAAGAAAAAAAAGGTCTATACATTTAAAAAACTAAAACTTATCATTTTTTATGTCATGGAACCAAGGGGTTATTTTGATACAACTAACTGAGCTGATGAGTTGTTTTGGTATCATTTAGACTGTTTATTTTTTCAAAGGCAGGGTCATAATTCAATAGCATGTGGTAAATTAAATTTAGTTGAATAAATTTAGTGTAATAAAATAAATATAGCATGAAGTAAAGTAAATTTAGTGAAACAATAGGGACAAGACTATAACAGATGTCTAAACATAAAAAGAATGAATAGAAAATATCAAGAGACAGCATAAAATGTAAGGGAAAGGGTAATTTAATGAATTTTTATTTTAGGTCTATGGAAATGTGAGGTGTGTATCTTTGTAGAACAAAGAGAGAGAGGTTTTCCTATAGCAAAACCTTATTCATAGACTTGTATTTATCCAATTTCTTTAGAAGTTAAACCTTGGGAACAAAAGTGAAGGACAAAGGAGAATGGAACAGAAAAGGAGCAAAAGTTAATGCAATGTAGCATTAGGGGTTAACACCACCAGGAATCTTCTGAAGAGCATAAGAATGCCTCTGAGCATTATCAAAATTCCCAGGAGAAATATCAATAACCTCAGGTATGCAGATGACAACACACTTATGGCAGAAAGCAAAGAAGACTAAAGAGCCTCTTAATGAAAGTGAAAGAAGAGAGTGAAAAAATGGGCTTAAAACTCAACATTCAGAAAACTAAGCTCATGGCATCTGGTACTATCACTTCATGGCAAATAGATGGGGAAACAATGGAAACAGTGGCAGACTTAATTTTGGGAGCTCCAAAGTTACTGCAGATGGTGACTTCAGCCATGAAATTAAAAGACGCTTGTTCCTTGGAAGAGAAGTTATGACCAACAACAAAGGTCCACCTAGACAATGCTATGGTTTTACCAATAGTCATCTACAGATGTGAGAATTGGAGCATAAAGGAAGCTAAACACTGAAGAACCGATGCTTTTGAACTGTGGTGTTGGAGAAAACTCTTGAGAGTCCCTTGGACAGCAAGGAGATTCAACCAGTCCATCCTAAAAGAAATCAATCCTGAATATTCATTGGAAGGACTGATGCTGAAGCTGAAACTCCAATATTTGGCCACCTGATGTGAAGAACTGACTCATTTGAAAAGATCCGGAGACTAGTAAAGATTGAAGGCAGGAGGAGAAGAAGATGACAGAGAATGAGACGATTGGATGACATCACTGACTCAATGTACATGAGTTTGAGTAGGTTCTAGGAGTTGGTGACAGACAGGGAATCCTGGCGTGCTGCACTCCATGGTATCCCAAAGGGTTGGACACAACTGAGCAACTGAACTGAACTGAACTGAGCATTATCTTCATAAGGTCAGAGAGAAACCTGTCTCACTTCACTCTTTACTCCACATGTGCAGATGATACCTCCCTAAGGACAGTGAGGAGGAACTAGAGAGTCTCTTGATGAGGGTGAAAGAGGAGAGTGAAAACCTGGCTTCAAATGCAGCATTAAACAAAACAAAACAAACAAACAAACAACAACAACAACAACAAAAAGCTAAGGTCATGGCATCCTGTCTCATCACTTTATGCAAATAGAAGAGGAAAAAGTGGAAACAGTGACAGATCTTATTTTCTTGGGTTCCAAAATCACTGCAGGCAGTGACTGCAGCAATGAAATTAAAAGATAACTTGCTCCTTGGAAGAAAAGTTATGACAAACCTAGACAACATATTAAAAAACAGAGACATCAATTTGTTGACAAAAGTCTGTACAGTCAAAACTATGATTTTTCCAGCTGTTGTTGTTGTTCAGTAGCTCCGTCATGTCTAACTCTTTGTGAACCCATGGACTGCAGCATGCCAGGCTTCCTTCACTGTCCTTCACTATCTCTTAGATTTTACTCAAACTCATGTCCATAGAGTTGATAATTCCATCAAACCATCTCATCCTCTATCTCCCTCTTCTCCTTTTGCCCTCAATCTTTCCCAGCTTCAGGGTCTTTTCCAGTCAGTTGGCTCTTTGCATCTAGTAGCCAAAGTATTGGAGTTTCAGCTTCAGCATCAGTCCTTCCAATGAATATCCAGGGTTGATTTCCTTTAGGATTGACTGGTTTGATCTCCTTGCTGTCCAAATGGCTCTCAAGAGTCTTCTCCAACACCACAGCTCAAAAGCATCAATTCTTCAGCTCTCAGCTTCCTTTATGGTCCACTGTCATATCCATTTTTCCAGTAGTCATGCATGCATGTGAAAGATGGACCATAAAGGAGGCTGAGAACTGAAGAATTGATGCTTTTGAATTGTAATGCCAGAGAAGACTCTTGAGAGTCCCTTAGACTGCAAGAAAATTGAACTAATAGCTTGGCGGAAAAGTAATGGTGATTTAGGACCATGAATTTTAAATCATTATAACTAGGCTCAAACACATATTTATTAATCAAAATAGGAATCATTACTTTCAAGACATTTTTGCCAATGAGAAATAAGTTAGTTTTATTCCTGTAGCAAAAAATTCATCAGAATTCGATGAACTCTTGGAAAGTATTTTTTGCCTCCTGCTGGTTGTGGAAGCATTTTCCCCACAAAAAGTGGTCCAGATGCTTCAAGAAGTGGTAGTAGGTTGGTGAGAGATCAAGTGAGTATGGTGGATGAGGCAAACTTTGTAACCCAATTATTTCAACTTTTGAAGTGGTTTTTAGTGTAATGTGCAGTCATGCATTGTCATGCAGAAATATTGGGCCTACTCTGTTCACTAATGCTGGCTGTAGATCTTGCAATTTTCAGTGTATCTCATTGGTTTGTTGAGCATACTTCTCAGCTATAATGGTTTTGCTAGAATTCAGAAAACCATAGATCAAATGGGCAGCAAACCACCTAACAGTGGTCTTTTTTTGGTGCAGTTTTGCTTTGGGAAGTGCTTTGGGGTTTCTTCTTAATCCAACCATGGAAATGATCAGTGCTGGTTGTCTTATAAAATCCAGTTTTCATTGCACAATCATATCAAGAAATGGTTTGCTGTTGCTACACAGAATAAGAGAAGACAGCAATTTAAGGTGACTATTTTTTTTTGATGTGTGGTCAGCTCATGAGGCACCCATTTATGGACCTTTTTCACCTTTCCAATTTGCTTCAAATGCTGAATAACCTCAGAATGGCTGATGTTGAGTTACTTGGCAACTTCTTGTGTTGCTATAAGAGGATCAGCTTCAATGATCCCTTCAACTGGTCATTGTCAACTTCTGATGGTCAGCCACTGAACAGCTTATCTTCAAGGTTCTTGTCTCCTTTGCAAAACTTCTTGAGCCACCACTGCTCTGTATGTTCCTTAGCAGTTTCTGGACTAAATGCATTGCTAATGTTGAGAGTTGTCTCCACTGTTTTATGACCCATTTTGAACTTGAATAAGAAAATCACTTAAATTTGCTTTTTCCTAACATAATTTCCCTAGTCTAAAATAAATATAAAATAACCAGCAAATAAAGCAAAGAGTTGGATATGACTGAGTGACTAACACTAATAAGGCATTAGCAAAAAAGCATAAAGTGAGAAATGTACATTAAAATGCTGTATAACATAATCACATTTATTTAAGTATAAATTCCAATATCAAACAGCAAATTCCAACAATGCAAAACTACAATTACTTTTGCACCAACCTTAATAATCCATTCTAAAGGAAATCAACCCTGAATATTCAATGGAAGGACTGATGCTGAAAATGCAGTGCCAATATTTTGGCCACTTGATGCTAAGAGCTAACGCATTTGGAAAAGACCCTGATGTTGGGAAAGATTGAAGGCGTAAGGAGAAGGGGTGGAAGAGAGACAGATGGTTAGATAGCATCACTGACTAGCATCAGTGGACAAGAATTTGAGCAAACTCCAGGAGGTAATGAAGGACAGAGGAGTCTGGCATACTGCAGTCCATGGGGTCACAAAGATTTGGACATGGTTTAGTGGCTGAACAACTATCACCACTGGTTGGAGATTGTTCTTGGGACATTAATTCATTTCCACTTCAAAGAGGTTTTCTGTTGGTATTCACTACACTGGAGAAATCCCAAGGAAACAAATATAAGGTAGAAGGAATGTTCCTGTGCAAGATTTCTACAGCACAAAGTGAATGAATGCCTAGGCACGAATATCTGCTGAGGATGAAGATGAAATCAAAGGTGAGACCAAGATACTATTAGCAGGTACCAGTGGTATCAGACAGGATTTTTTCCTGCACCACTGAGGTCCATTCATATATTACATTAAGTTAAATTTTTACACCTAAGTTTATCTTACACCTAAGTTTTTAAGGTGATAGCCAGCAGCACAGAATATACTGCTTAATGATTCTTAAATAATTTTTAAAGCTAGTTGATATTTTGTGTTATTTTCTCTTCATAGTCACAATATCTATAAACTTTTGATTTCCAGCATTTTGCCATGTTTTTTAAAATTTGCTTACATTATTCTATAGCCCCTATAATAAGTTATCTGTCAATTCTCAAACCAGTAAGCAGCTATGAGAAAAACAAAGCATATTTATTTAAATAGAATTATATTTTCATGACTTTTACAGTTAATTTTTGTGGTATCTTTAAAAGTTATGGCAGAATTTGTTTCTTCACCATCAAAATGCCAAAGATGAAATTCTAATTTACCATATCTAGTAAATGACAAATTGATATATTTGATTTATTTCTGTATGGTCATGATATGTGGAAATGAGTTTCCTTGACTGTTTTGTTGTTCTTTTTAGTTAGGGATCTAGTATAATCAGGTAGATGATTTGTGGATTATTAAGATTTGCCCCTTTTTTTCCTCATTGTATTTTTCACTTTAAAAAAAATCATATTTTAGTGTTGTATGTCATTTTAACATTTCTTTGCTCTTTTCCAAGAACTTACTTAAAGAAAAATTGACAGTCACATAAAATTGATTTGTTAAGGTGGAAATGTTGTTTCAGGCTAATTCCTTTTCCTTCCTAGTTTTCATATTTCAAGTCCTATAATGATAAGTTGATTGTCAGGGTCATCCAGTATCTTTATTTTATTTTTATTAATTTTATTATTACTAATACTTTGAAGTTACACATTAAGTAAAATTATTTATATTATATTTAACCATCCTTTACCCAGTAAAACAGTTATTTTGAGAACATTAATGTTGCCAATTTCACAAGATAAATGAGAAGAACAAATGTGAATTCCAAACAGAGGAAAAATATCCAAGATAGTTCAAAATTCTACATCTTTCAGAAACCTTGAAATCTGGTAAAATATGTATTTTATTATTATTATTATTATTTAGGAGGTTAGCTTTACCCCTGTTTTGATACTAAAGTGGCACAATTATAGTTTTTCTTAAACTTTATAACAATTTCTAAGTACTTTCCAAATATTATTCAAATGATCATTTTTTAAAGAAATAAAAAGCTCCTTGAGGCTATATAGAAGATTTATACCATTAAGCTATAATCTTCCAGTATTGCTGTACATTCTTACATATAATGATAGCAGAAACTTAGCACATGCTATCAACAAACTATTTGCAAACGGGTCAGCACATATGAGAAATATGGCAATAGCCATCAGTCCATTGCATTTCCTGTGTTACTGTGGATTTCTACTAAATGCATACTCACCTTGTGCTTGGATACCAACACTAACACACAATTTATTGTTCATACTCTATCTCAAGTGGTTGATTAGAGCTTATTATAAAAGGTATGAAATAATCATTATACCTGGGCTCCTAGCCATGCAGTCTGTACCATAGCATGTCCAGAGTATTGGCTGATGGATAAGGTGTCCTTAATTGCCAGTTTCATCCTAATTATTCCTTGGTCACTACCCAAAGCTCATTTTGTTCATTGGCTTTATTCCTCAATCTACTGCTTAATACTTTGTCCAACTCCCTGGTTAAAATTGCAAGCTCACTCTCACCCCTACACAGTCCCAAACTGCCCATTCAGACACAAAACTGGACCCTATCCTGTGCTGTGCTCTGCTAAGTCACTTCAGTTGTGTCCAACTCTTTGCAACCCCATGGACTATAGTCTACCAGGTTCTTCTGTCCATAGGATTCTCCAGGCAAGAATACTGGAGTGGGTTGCCATTTCCTTCTCCAGGGGATCTTCCCAACCCAAGGATCGAACCCACATCTCTTATGTCTCCTGCATCTGCAGGCAAGGTCTTTACCATGAATGCCACCTGAGAAGCCCAGCACTCTATCCTCTTTAGACCTGAATTTTAAACTCAGGAGAGGGAAGGTGTATCCTAATGATTTAGGGATGACCTGGAAGGTCAAGATTTGCATGACCTTGCTAAGCCCCAAATAGGACTCTCCCTTTGAATGCTATTGATATAGCTAAAAACAATTTTTTTAAAAAGAGCACTGAATGCCATAGAAACATGCTTTTATTTTATATACTTTAAAATGTTTTAAGCCTGGAATTTTAATAGTTGCTGCCAGTATAAGATATAAATGGATTTGGCAGTAAAAGAATTATTGCAATGATTCACAGGACTGTTGGAACTGTGAGCTGGAAGAGTAGAAGAGTAGCATGAATTCAGAGATAAGTAAAGTCTCCAAATTTTTCAAAAAGGCTATGTATAATTTAGTAATGAACTGGGTTAAAATAATAAGAAAAGATACAATCACCACTCCAGGATGATAAACTTATCAAAGAAAATGGACATTTGGAGAAAAATATAATTAGAAGACAATATAGACCTGCTGATTTTGATTCTGCTAATATTGACTAAGATATGATGAATGGCAAGCCTTTAAGCCGGAAAGGTGAAAAATTTCTAAATTTAATACCCTACCTCACAACATATACAAAAATAAAGTTAAAAGTGGTGGATTCATGTCAATGTATGGCAAAATTAATACAGTATTGTAAAGTAAAATAAAGTTAAAATAAAAATTAAAAGAATGAATCATTGACTAAAATATGAGATCTAATAATGTAAAATTTCTAGAGAAAAACATTGGAGCAACTATCTTAACTTTATTTTTGTGAAAGCCTAGGGCATTCTCAATTCTTTTCTGATCATCTCATGCCTTGGGCACGAGTGTGGCTTTTTAAATTCCTCAGTGCATGCAGGTGTTTTAGAATGCCCTAATTTCCTAAAGAAACTCTCCCTACCTTTTCATTCTGGGCTTCAGGCCTTCTATTGTGTGTCTCGATTGCAGTCTTTAGCCCCAGGCGGCTGCAGGTTTTTAATTTGCTTACAATGTTTTCGAGAAATGCCCGCTGCTTCTCTATCCTGGGTGAATTCCATAGTGGGCAAAACAGAAACTATCATCTTGTGGCAGCCCCTCAGATAGTTTAGAATAGTCAAACATAATTACAAATAAGTTCTGCCCTGCTTCATTTAAAACCAGGGACAAAGGTCCCACACTAGGATCACAGGCTGCCATCTTCAAGATCACCATTAGGCCAGGAAGGGAGTGAGACAAGCCCCCCCAAAAAAGTCAACGATTTCTTAGTTTCCTTTTTCCTAATTTATTGTTCACTTGGATTCTGTAAACCTTTGCCGATTTCCAGAGTTCTGACAAATTGATTCTGACAGTTTCAACTTGTTTTTCAATATTTCTGTGGAAAGCTGGGAGTTGGAGTTGCTTACGCCAACATTTTTTTCCCCTAAGCTACATTGTTGTTTTCTAAGCTCAGACATTTTTCTTTAGACTTCACTAAAATTTTGTAGGCAATTTGGGAGTGATAGCATCACCTGTGAACTTTTTTCAGAAGGGCATCTGCTAACCTACATTTCAGTTGTTTATTCCCATTCCAGCAAGAATTGCAACCTTTACTAACACTAATATATTGACAAATATGATACCTTCTCTTTCTTCTCGAGGAACAGAGACTGTATATCCGGGTGATAGAGGTCTGTGTGTCACAGAGCTTAGGATCAACATCTATCCCTTTCTTTGGGAATTTACAAATTTCAAGGATGAATATATGGCAATAATAACCAGCTTGGATATATAACAGCTAAGCCTTTGCGATTCACTGATAAATAAGAGCATTTCTAGTTGGTGCAATGACATGCTTAGAAATCACTAGGTATGCGACACTGAACGTTTTTAATCTAAAACACAGGTTTTCAAATCATTGCCTATTTAAAAATCAAAGCTTAAATTTTCATAAAGATGTCATATTATTTGTTTTCATCTTGTGTTGAATATTTGCCTGTACAGAAAAAAAATCAAAGGCTGTCAGTAACTTGGTAAAAGTTTCTGTGTGGGGGTGATTCACAGAACAAGTGGATTGCTGTAATTTCAGTTAATTGATCTCTACTNGAATACTAAATTTATGTAAGCATTTGTTTATTTAGTCACGTAAACAGAGCTCTTTAACAAATAAATTCAGTAATACCATTCAGTTCAGTTCAGTTCAGTCGTTCAGTCGTGTCCAACTACAACCTCATGGACTATAGCTCACCAGGATTCCCTGTCTATTACCAACTCTAGGAACTTAATCAAACTCGTGTCCATCGAGTCGGTGATGCCATCCAACCATACCATCCTCTGTAGTTCCATTCTCCTACCCATCTTCAATCTTTCTCAGTGTCAGGGTCTTTGCCAGTAAGTCAGTTCTTTGCATCAGGTAGACAAAGTATTGGAGTTTCGGCTTCAGCATGAGTCCTTCCAGTGACTATTCAGGATTTATTTCCTTTAGGATGGACAAGTTGGATCTCCTTGCAGTCCAAGGAACTGTCAAGAGTCTTCTCCAACACCAAAGTTCAAAGCATCAATTCTTTAGCACTCAGCTTTCTTTATAGTCCAAAACTCATATCCATACATGACTACTAGAAAAACCATAGCTTTGACTAGACAGACCTTTGTTGGCAAAGTAATGTCTCTACTTTTTAATATGCTGTCTAGATTGGCCATAACTTTTCTTCCAAGGAGCAAGCATCTTTTAATTTCGTGGCTGCAGGCACCATCTGTAGTGATTTTGAACCCCCCAAAATAAACTCCCTCACTGTTTCCATTGTTTCCCCGTCTATTTGCCATGAAGTGATGGGACCAGATGCCATGATCTTAGTTTTCTGAATGTTGAGCTCTAAGCCAACTTTTTCACTCTCCTCTTTCACTTTCATCAAGAGGCTCTTTAGCTCTTTTTTGCTTTCTACAATAATGGTGGTTTTATCTGTATATCTGAGGTGATTGATATTTCTCCTGGCAATGTTGATTTCAGCTTGTGCTCACCCATCCCAATATTATGCATGATGCACTCCGCATATTAGTTAAATAAGCAGGGTGACAATATACAGCCGTGATGTACTCCTTTCCAGATTTGGAACCAGTCTGTTGTTCCATGTCCAGTTCTACCTGTTGCTTCTTGACTTGCATACAGATTTCTCAGGAGGCAGGTTAGGTGATCTGCTATTCCCATCTCTTCAAGAATGTTCTACAGTTTGTTGTGATCCACACAGTCAAATAATTTGACATAGTCAATAAAGCAGAAGTAGATATTTTTCTGGAGCTCTCTACTTTTTTGATGATCCAACGGATGCTGGCAACTTGATCTCTAGTTCCTCTGACTTTTCTAAGTCCAGCATGAACATCTGGAGGTTCACGGTTCAGGTACTGCTGAAGTCTGGCTTGGTGAATTTTGACCATCACTTTACTAGTGTGTGCTGCTGCTGCTGCTGCTAAGTTGCTTCAGTCGTGTCCAACTCTGTGTGACCCCATAGACAGCAGCCCACCAGGCTCTTCTGTGACTGGGATTCTCCAAGCAAGAATACTGGTGAGGGTTGCCATTTCCTTCTCCAGTGTGTTCTCTTGGCAAAACTCTTGTTAGCCTTTGCCATGCTTTGTTTTGTACTCCAAGGCCAAAGTTGTCTGTTACTCCAGGTATCTCTTGACTTTCTACTTTTGTGTTCTGGTCCCCTATAATGAAAAAGACACCTTTTTGGGGGATGTTAGTTCCAGAAGGTCTTACAGGTCTTCATGGAACCATTGAACTTCAGCTTCTTCAGCATTACTGGTCGGGGCATAGACTTGGGTTACTCTGATACTGAATAGTTTGCCTTGGAAATGAAAAGAGATCATTCTGTCGTTTTTGAGAAGGCATCCTAGAACTGCATTTCAAATTCTTGTTGCCTATGATGACTACTCCATTTCTTCTAAAGGAGTCTTGCCCACAGTAGTAGATATAATGGTCATCTGAATTAAATTCCCCCATTCTGGTCCATTGTGGTTCTCTGATTCTTAAAATGTTGATGTTCACTCTTGCTATCTCCTGTTTGACCACTTCCAATTTGCCTTGATTCATGGACCTAACATTCCAGGTTCCTATGCAATATTGCTGTTTACAGCATTGGACTTATTCCTATCACCAGTCACATCCCCAACTGGGTGTTGTTTTTGCTTTGGCTCCATCTCTTCATTCATTCTGGAGTTATTTCTCCACTTACCTCAAGCAGCGTATTGGGCACCTACCGACCTGGGCAGTTCATCTTTCAGTGTCCTATCTTTTTTGCCTTTTCATAGTGTTCATGAGGTTCTCAAGGCAAGAATATTGAAGTGGTTTGCTATTCCCTTCTCCAGTGGACCACATTTTGTCAGAACTCTCTATCATGGCCTGTCTTTCTTTGGCATGTCTTTCTGTGTCATGGCACATAGTTTCATTAAGTTAAAGAGGGCCAAGGTAAGAGAAACCCAAGTAAGATGGTAAGTGTTGCAAGAGGGCATCAGAGGGCAGACACACTGAAACCTTACTCACAGAAAACTAGTCAATCTAATCACACTAGGACTACAGCCTTGTCTAACTCAGTGAAACCAAGCCATGCCTGCAGGGCAACCCAAGACGGGTGGGTCGTGGTGGTGAGGCCTGACAGAATGTGGTCCACTGGAGAAGGGAATGGCAAATCACTTCAGTATTCTTGCCTTGAGAACCCCATGAACAGTAGGAAAAGGCAAAATGATAGGATACCAAAAGAGGAACTCCCCAGGTCATTAGAAATGTGCCCAATATGCTACTGGAGATCAGTGGAGAAATAAGTCCAGAAAGAATGAAGGGATGGAGCCAAACCAAAAACAATACCCAGTTGTGGATGTGACTGATGAGATGGCTGGATGGCATCAGGACTCGATGGATGTGAGTCTGAGTGAACTCCAGGAGAAGGTGATGGACAGGGAGGCCTGGCATGCTGTGATTCCTGGGGTTGCAGAGAGTCGGACATGACTGAGCGACTGAACTGAACTGAACTGAACTGAGGTCCATATGATCAGATTGGTTAGTTTTCTGTGATTGTGATTTTCATTCATCTGCCCTCTGATGGAGAAGGATGAGAGGTTTATGGGAGCTTTCTGATGGGAGAGGCTGACTGAGGAGGAAACTGGGTCTTGTCCTGATAGGCAGCATCATGCTCAGAAAAATTTTAATCCAATTTTCTGTTGATGGGTGGGACTGTGTTCCCTCCCTGTTGTTTTACCTGAGGCCAAACTATTGTGGAGGTAATGAAGATAATGGTTACCTCCTTCAAAATGTCACTTACTCCCACTGCTGTACTCAGTGCCCCCAGTCCTGCAGCAGGCTACCTTTTACCCACGCCTCTGCTGGAGACTCTTGGACACTAATGGGCAAGCCTGAGTCAGTTTCTTTTATGGTCACTGCTACTTACACTTGGGTCCTGGTGCACAAAAGTTTTGTTTGTGCCTTCCAAGAATCTCTTTCCCCAGTCCTGTGTAAGTTTGGGTGGCTCTATGGTAGATTAATGGTGACCTCCTCCAAGGGGTCTTATGCCATACCCAGGTCTACCACACCCAGAGCCCCTGCCCCTGCAGCAGTCCACTACTGACCCATACCTCCACAGGAGACAATCAGACACGGTTCTGGCTCAGTTTCTGTGGGGTCTCTGGCTGCTGGTGCACACAAGGTTTGTTTGAGCCCTCTGGTGAGTATGGGGTCTGATTCTAAATGCAATTTAACCCCTCTTACCATCTTGCTGGGGCTTCTCCTTTGTCATTGCATCTGGGGTATCTTTTTTTGGTGGGATCAAACATTCTCCTGTCAACAGTTGTTCAGCATTGAGTTGTGATTTTGGAGTTTTCTCAGGAGAAGATGAGTGCATGTCCTTCTACTCCACCATCTTGGAATCATTTCTGGAATAATGCCATTCAGATCACTCCAGTCGTCACTCAGTCGTGTCAGACTCTTTGCGACCCCATGAATCGCAGCACGCCAGGCCTCCCTGTCCAACACCAACTTCCAGAGTTAACCCAAACTCATGTCCATCGAGTCGGTGATGCCATCTAGCCATCTCATCCTCTGTCGTCTCCTTCTCCTCTTGCCCCCAATCCCTCCCAGGATCAGAGACTTTTCCAATGAGTCAGCTCTTGCACGAGGTGGCCAAAGTATTGGAGATTCAGCCTTAGCATCAGTCCTTCCAAAGAACACCCAGGACTGATCTCCTTTAGAATGGACTGGTTGGATCTCCTTGCAGGCCAAGGGACTCTCAAGAGTCTTCTCCAACACCACAGTTCAAAAGCATCAATTCTTCGGTGCTCAGCCTTCTTCACAGTCCAACTTTCATATCCATACATGACCACTGGAAAAACCATAGCCTTGACTAGATGGACCTTAGTTAGCAAAGTAATGTCTCTGCTTTTGAATATGCTATCTAGGTTGGTCATAACTTTCCTTCCAAGGAGTAAGCATCTTTTAATTTCATGGCTGCAATCAACATCTGCAGTGATTTTAGAGTCCCCCCAAAATAAAGTCTGACACCGTTTCCACTGTTTCCCCAACTATTTCCCATGAAGTGATGGGACCAGATGCAATGATCTTCGTTTTCTGAATGTTGAACTTTAAGCCAACTTTTTCACTCTCCTCTTTCACTTTCATCAAGAGGCTTTTTAGTTCCTCTTCACTTTCTGCCATAAGGATGGTGTCATCTGCATATCTGAGGTTATTGATATTTCTCCCGGCAATCTTGATTCCAGCTTGTGCTTTTACCAACCCAGTTTTTCTCATGATGTACTCTGCATAGAAGTTTTTTCTGCATAGCCTTTGCCCTGCTTCATTCCGTATTCCAAGGCCAAATTTGCCTGTTACTCCAGGTGTTTCTTGACTTCCTACTTTTGCATTCCAGTCCTCTATAATGAAAAAAACATCTTTTTTGGCTGTTAGTTCTAAAAGGTCTTGTAGGTCTTCATAGAACCATTCAACTTCAGCTTCTTCAGTGTTACTGACTGGGACATAGACTTGGATTACTGTGATATTGAATGGTTTGCCTTGGAGATGAACAGAGATCATTCTGTCGTTTTTGAGATTGCATCCAAGTACTGCAATTCGGACTCTTCTGTTGACCATGATGGCTATTCCATTTCTTCTAAGGAAATCCTGCCCACAGTAGTAGATATAATGGTCATCTGAGTTAAACTCACCCATTCCAGTCCATTTTAGTTCACTGATACCTAGAATGTCGATGTTCACTCTTGCCATCTCTTGTTTGACTGCTTCCAATTTGCTTTGATTCATGGACTTAGCATTCCAGGTTTGTATGTAATATTGCTTTTTACAACATCCGACCTTGCTTCTATCACCAGTCACATCCACAACTGGGTATTGTTTTTGCTTTGGCTCCATCCCTTCATTCTTTCTGGAGTTATTTCTCCACTGATCTCAGTAGCATATTGGGCACCTACCGACCTGGGGAGTTCCTCTTTCAGTATCCTATCATTTTGCCTTTTCATACTGTTCATGGGGATCTCAAGGCAAGAATACTGAAGTGGTTTGCCATTCTCTTCTCCAGTGAACCACATTCTTTCAGACCTCTCCACCATGATCCGCCCTTCTTGGGTGGCCCCACACAGCATGGCTTAAGTTCATTGAGTTAGACAAGGCTGTGGTCCGTGTGATTAGACTGACTAGTTTCCTGTGATTATGGTTTCAGTGTGTCTTCCCTCTGATGCCTCTCACAACACCTACCATCTTACTTGGGTTTTTCTTACCTTGGACGTCAGGTATCTCTTCACCATTATCAGGTTTAAAAAGTCCTACAAATTTACAACACATATTTACATACTCATAAATAGCAATATACAGACAGATGCAAACAGAGATTTTATAATTTTCATTTTAAAATCAGCTATGATATGAGAGTCCCTTGGACTGCAAGAAGATCCAACCGTCCATTCTGAAGAAGATCAGCCCTGGGATTTCTTTGGAAAGAATGATGCTAAAGCTGAAACTCCAGTACTCTGGCCACCTCATGCGAAGAGTTGACTCATTGGAAAAGACTCTGATGCTGGGAGGGATTGGGGGCAGGAGGAGAAGGGGACGACAGAGGATGAGATGGCTGGATGACATCACGGACTCGATGGACGTGAGTCTGAGTGAACTCCGGAAGTTGGTGATGAACAGGGAGGCTTGGCATGCTGCGATTCATGGGGTTGCAAAGAGTCGGACACTACTAAGTGACTGAACTGAACTGAACTGGTGATATAGGTATGATAATATAAAATTAACTAGTTTATAAAGAGCTGCTGGAATAAGTTTACTTGACTAGATTTTGTGCAGAGGACTTTGTACGTGTGCTCAGTCACTCAGTTCTGTCCGATTCTCTGTGGCCCCTTAAGTATAACCCACCAGGCTTCTCTGTCGATGGTATTTTCCAGGCAAGAAATTGGAACAAGTTGCCATTTCCTATTCCAGGATCCCCCTGACCCAGAGATCTAACCCACACATTTTGTGTCTCCTGCATTAGCAAATGGATACTTTACCACTAGCACCACCTGGGAATGGCAGTTTTTATTTTTTAAACCCTCTTTAACTTTTTCTTCAGTTTTAAGAACTAAGAATGTTCTAGATAATACTTCCCTGAGGAGACATGGTGATAAGGAGACCTTATATCTCAAAGGCACACAGAAAGAATGTTAAGTTCCTCCAAGAAGGAGTTTGGTTCTTAAGGCCAACATTTATAAGCCCAGTGAGATAATTAGGGAGGTTTGGGCATCAGTAATAATGAAAGGGAGAACTTTGAACTGCCTTTAGAACTGCATTTTGAGTTTTGTAAATATTTGTAACATAAAGACAGTTGTTCTCAATTCCCCCAAAGAATTGTATTTCAGGCTAAATGATGTCATAGGTTGATTCATCCATCTCATTACAGTATCTTTGTGTGTGTTGTGTGTGTAAATATAAAGACTTTAGAAGATTTTACAAAGTCTAAACCATGTCTAGGACTTCCTTGGTGGCTCAGACAGTAAAGTGTCTGTCTACAATGCCAGAGACCCAGGATCAGTCCCTGGTTTGGGAAGATCCCCTGGAGAAGGAAATGGCCATCCACTCCAGTACCATGATTTGATAATCAGAAAAGCTTTAGCATTCAGTGAAACTAATCTGAGAGAAAAATATTTTTACTATTTTTATTTCCTAGTATGCTTTAGGATCTGGAAAACTGGATAGGAGAACAAAATGGTGGAGGAGTAGGCAGACGTGGAGCACCTCTCCCTCCACAGATACATCAGGAATACACCTTCAAACACAGAAGTACATGTAGAACACTCCTGTCTGCCCAGGAATACATGATGAGTGGAAAAGAATATATAGAACCACGCAAAACTCACCTCCAACTCCCCTGAATACCTGGTGCTGCCAGAATCTCTGTGACCCAAGCAGCTACACCATTTCCACACCTGCCCCTCACAGGGGCAAGACCAAGTCCTCTAGGGCAGCCTTAGGAGCAAACCCCAGCGGACAGCCCACATGCAGAGGTGGAAATAAAACCACAGTTGAAACCCAGGGGTAGTGTTACTAAGGAAGAAGACCGAAAACCTTCCCACCAGCTGTACAAGCTGCAGATTAAATCCACATGATCAACTAGGGAGACTCTGTATCTATGTAATATACAAAAGAGCATTGAGAGCTCCTACAAAAGAAAATGCACTAGTTCTGTCTGATGGCTGTGGACATCGGAGGCTAGAACACACAGGAGTAGGAGCAGATTAGAATCTGTCTGCCCCCACAATGTCCAGAGATCAGCGCATTATTGGAGGGTATCCTAGGGAGGTGAGGTAGATCATGACTCCCAGCAAGGGAAAGGACTCTGACAGCACTGACTCAAGAAAAACTATTATTCTTATGCTTTGACTTGTTCTACAGATTCTTTGTATTTATTTTTCTTTTCTTTCTTTTTTTTATTTTTTGCCTCCCCTGAAGGCCCTGCCTGGTTTGTTGTTATAGTTGTCGATTTTATTGGCACTATGAAATCTAATTAAGCTTTTGAGCTTTTTTTTCCTCCCTCAGTCACTTTGTTTTATTGTTGTTATAAACCTCTGCCTCTACATTGGGCTTTTACAGTTCTGTGGAGTTTTCATTTTTTCCTTTTCTCTTTTTATAATTTTAATTTTTAATTTTTTAAAACCTATTTATTATTTTTGCTACATTTATTCTTTTGTTTGCTTTTCCTACTGTAATTGGGAAAATTACAGTCCCAGGAGATCAGTCTTGGGTGTTCTTTGGAAGGACTGATGCTAAAGCTGAAACTCCAATAGTTTGGCCACCTCATGCGAAGAGCTGACCCATTGGAAAAGACCCTGATGCTGGGAGGAACTGGGGGCAGGAGGAGAAGGGGACGACAGAGGAGGAGATGGCTAGATGGCATCACCGACTCGATGGATGGACATGAGTTTGAGTGAACTCCAGGAGATGGACAGGGAGGCCTGGCGTGCTGCGATTCACAGGGTTGCAAAGAGTGGGACATGACTGAGTGACTGAAATGAACTGAACAATGAAAAATAAGAAAAAGTAATTAAGGAATCAATCCCACTCACCATTTCAACAAAAGGATAAAATATCTAGAAAAGGAGACAAATGTACATAGGAAAGGATAAGACACTGATGAAAGAAATCAAAGATGACATAAACAAATGGAGAGACGTTCCTGGGTAGGAAGATCAGTATTGCAAAAATGACTATACTACCATATGTGATCTACAAATTCAATGTGATCCTTATCAAATTACCAATGACATTTTTCACAGAACAAGAACAAAAAATTTCACAATTCATATGGAAACACAAAGACCCTGAATAACCAAAGCAGTTTGCAGAAAGAAGAATGGAGCTGGAGCAATCAACCTTCCTGACTTCAGATTATAGTACAAAGCTATACTTTGTACTATAGTAGTCATCAAGACAGTTTGATACTGGCACAAAAGCAGAAATATAGACCAATGGAGCAAGATAGCATGCCCAGAAATAAATCCATGCTTCTATGGGTACCTTATTTTTTAAAAAGGAAGAAAGAATATACAATAGGGGAAAGACAGCCTCTTCAATAAATGATGCTGGGAAATTGGACAGCTAATGTAGAAGAATGAAATTAGAACATTTTTTAACACCACACACAAAGGTAGACTCAAAATGGATTAAAGACCTAAATGTAATACCAGAAACCATAAAACTCTTAGAGAAAAACATAGGCAGAACACTCAATGGCATTAATCAAAGCAAGATCCTCTATGACACATCTCCTAGAGCAGTGAAAATAAAAAAAAAATAAAATAAAGAAGTGGGACCTGATTAAACTTAATAGCTTTTGCACAGCAAAGGAAACTATAAGCAAGGTGAAAAGGCGATCCTCAGAATTGGAAAGAATAATAACAAATGAAACAAGTGGCAAAAAATTAATTTCCAAAATATACAAGCAGCTTATACAACTCAATACCAGAAAAACAAACAACCCAACCAAAAAGTGGGGAAAAGACCTAAACAGATATTTCTCCAAAGAAGACATACAGATGGCTAACAAACACATTAAAAGATACTAAACATTGTTCATTACTCAGTTGAGTTCAGTCACTCAGTTGTGTCCGACTCTTTGCGACCCCATGAATCACAGCACGCCAGGCCTCCCTGTCCATCACCAACTCCTGGAGTTCACTTAGACTCACGTCCATCGAGTCAGTGATGCCATCCAGCCACCTCATCCTCGGTCGTTCCCTTCTCCTCCTGCCCCCAATCCCTCCCAGCATCAAAGTATTTTCCAATGAGTCAACTGTTCGCATGAGGTGGCCGAAGTACTGGAGTCTCAGCCTTAGCATCAGTCCTTCCAAAGAAATCCCAGGGTTGATCTCTTTCAGAATGGACTGATTGGATCTCCTTGCAGTCCAAGGGACTCTCAAGAGTCTTCTCCAACACCACAGTTCAAAAGCATCAATTATTCATTACTAGAGACACACAAATCAAAACTACAATGAGATATCACCTCATACTGGTCAGAATGGCCATCACCAAAAAGTCTACAAAAAATGAATGCTGGAGAGGGTGTGGAGAAAATGGAATGTCCTTGCATTGTTGGTGAGAATGTAAATTGATACAGCCACTATAGAAGACAGTTTGGAGATTCCTTAAAAATCTAGGAATAAAACCACCATATGGCCCAGCAATCCCACTCCTAGGTATATACCACTAAGAAATCAAAATTTAAAAAGACACATGTATCCCGTTGTTCATTGCAGCACTATTTACATTAGCTAGAACATGGAAGCAACCTAGATGTCCATTGACAGATGAATGGATAAAGAAGTTGTGGTAGATATACACAATGGAATATTACTCAGCCATAAAAAGGACCACATTTGAGTCTGCTCTCTTGAGGTGGATGAACCTAGAACCTATTATACAGAGTGAAGTAAGTCATAAAGAGAAAGATAAATCCCTTATTCTAATGCATATATACAGAATCTAGAAAAATTGTACTGAAGAATTTATTTACAGACCAGCAATGGAGAAACAGACATAGAGAATAGACTTATGGACATAGGGAGAGGGGAGGAGAGGGTGAGGTGTACTGAAAGAGTAACATGGAAACTTACATTACCATATGTAAAGTATATAGCCAATGGGAATTTGCAGTATGGCTCAGGAAACACAAACGGGCTCTGTATCAAGCTAAAGGAGTGGAAGGGGAGTGAGATGGGAGGGAGGTTCAAAAGGGAGGTGATATATGTATACCTATGGCTGATTCATGTTGAGGTTTGACAGAAAACAGCAAAATTCCGTAAAGCAATTATGCTTCAATACAAAATTAATTAATTTAAAAGGATCCAGAAAATCATTATAAAGATTTTCTTTAATGGCTAGTTTATGAAAGAAAAGTCAACTTATTCCAGATTTATTGTTTCATATTTTATTGGATAATTGGCATATGTATTTAAGGTATTTTATGTTCTTATAAGTATGCCCTAGACCATTTCATAATTTTTTATTGAATGCAAGAATTGCCATTTAGATAATAGTTTATGCATGCTTAATATCCTAAGCTTTTTTTTTTAATCCTTATAGGCAATTGTACTTGTTTCCCTTGTGTGAAATTGTTTGCCATAACTTTTAATGGGGTTAAATGATGAAATGTTGGTGCTTCAACACTTTTCAGGGAAGTTGAGAGTTTTGATTTTTAGTAAATGTAGATTTTGCTGTGATTTCAAATCTTCAACTCTCTTGACTGTTCTATACACAGCATGAGGTAAGAGTTGGAAACCTGACACATGCAAAAAATGCCAAACTCAATTTTGCTGGCTTTATGCTTTTAGATTATTTTAGATTAATCCTATATCTAACATTTCTCAATAGTTCCCTACTGGTGGATATTATAATTCTCCTAATATTAAGCACTATTTTATTATTTCTTCTCCATTTCCATTATAGACATTATCAACCAATCAATGCAAAAACTTGTTGAGTAACATTTATGTTCAAAATACTTTCCACGACAATGGGCAAAGATACACTTGGAGATGTAGAGAAGACTCAGTTTTGTAAGAATTTACAATTTTTTTCAAATAAACAGCTGAGATCAATGATCACTTTAAACAAAGCAAGACATGTTTGCATCAATATGTAATTTTCTTTGATAACAATTTGCTCTTGCTTCAATCATAGCATCAAGAATTGACAAAGTTCTGCTTATTTTGTAGGAGATGTAATATAGTAAACAGAGATATACTGTTTGTGTTTATTTATCCACAATGTCACCAGCAGTACAGATCAACAGTATGTATTATACTCGTAAAGAATATGCCCAGCTAGTAATTCATGTGTTGGAGAAAATACACAAAAAAATATATATATCATGCTTTTGTCCTCAAAGTGCCTATTTGTTGATCTAGCTTTCATGCTGTTTGATCTAGAGTGGACCTTTATTGTATCTAGTTGAAAATCTTTCACTTACTGATGTAAAACCATAATCCCCTGTGGTAGGGAATGGTGTGCATGAAATTGGCAGTGGAGGATGATTTGCTATACATTCAGCCTAGCCTACAATTCAGGCCTTCTAATTCTCTTGTCTGTATTCCTCTTCCAATGTCACATTGCCTTTCAAGCTTGAAGTTATTTCCAGGAGGATTTGGAAGCCTCACAAACCCAAGGTAGCTCCATCTGGTATGCATGTAAACACACACACACACACACACACACACACACACATATATACACACCTACACATATACACACCTACACATGCACATACACAGACACTGTTTCTTGGCTCATTAGGCAGAAGTGCATTAAGATTTGAACATGAAACAGCTCAAGAAGAAAGTAAAAGTGAAGTCACTCAGTCGTGTCCAATTCTTTGTGACCCCGTGTAGCCTATCAGGCTCCTCCATCCATGGGGTTTTTCCAGGCAAGAATATTGAAGTGAGTTGCCATTTCCTTCTCCAGGGGATCTTCCCAACTCAGGGATCGAATCCGGGTCTCCTGCATTGCAGCAGATATTTTACCCTCTGAGCCACCAGGAAAGTCCTGCAGAAGAAGAAATACAAACAAAATATACATTGTAAGATACCAGAGAAGGCCATTTTTCACAGAAGGAAGAGATAAGAATGGCCTAGAGTATTTTTAGTAGCCAGTGCATTTCTTTTCAGAGATAAATTTCAAAATATCATCTGGCTGAGAGATTGATTCTCTTGTGGGAAGTGCTATCCATTTATATGGTATTTAATTTGAATTCAGTAAAAAGGACTCCCTCTGGAGTAATTTTTTTCTGTATATTTATACCTCAGGGAGTGAAAGAGTATGATGTGAACAGGTTCAGTGGCTGACTGTCATGAGGATTTTCATACTAATTTAACTCATTACCATTATCAGCTGCTGTCAAGGGGAGTTTTTAACTTAACAATAGAAAACATGCCTCTGGACAGCACATTCTTTGCAGCATTCATAAACATCCTCACAATACTTCTAGAAAGGGAAAATCTAATTTCACTGTAAAATTGCTTCTATTGTGTGTATGTTTATTTCAAGTTGGTCAGGTTTTGCCTCTAAATTTTAATTCCAAGACTCTTCTAATCCATAGCTTTTATGGGTCAGTTAATCAAAAAGTGGCAATATATTTACAATTAGTGTGTATAAATGACTATCCAATGATATATACCATTTACCAGATGACTATATAAATATATATGCCATTTATTCTTATTATTCTCTTTATAAGAATTCATCCCACTGATGTAAAATTAAGTTTAAAAAATATTAACTATTTTATTAAATTATTTTCANTAAATACCTTATGGTAGATTCTTGACATTCTCAGGAAATACATATTAATGTTGCTAATCGTATTACTTGTTTCCTCTCTGATTCACATTCTTAAATAAAACAATTTATATAGCATAATTCACATATATAATATAATTAAAAGAAAAAAACACTCTGGGATATGGATGCTGGCAGTAGCTGGATTCACTCACAAATCCTGACACTTCTTTCACTTACTGGTTTTGCTGTGTGATTACATTTTATGCCTCTGCCAGAGAGCAAGTAATTGCATAATATTGACTCAGGTTCACTCTCAAAAATCAATGATAGAAAAGCTAAAAATCTGAGAATTAGTTTGATTGCTCATAATCACTTTTTAGTGATGCCTTATTTTCAGTCATGATCTAGAGGACTGAGCTTGCCTGAAGACAATCATTAAGTATGTGAACTGCTGCTGCTTCAGAAATTGATTTTACAGAATTTTTAAATAAAAAATTTAAGTATTTGTGTGAGGGAGTTTTAAAGGAGATTTCTCTAAATATTTCACTAAGATGTTCAATAAGCTTGAAATAAAAATCAGTACAAGGTGACAATGACATGCTCACACATTCTTGAACTAAGCAATCTAAAGTAGAGTTTCAAATTTTTATAGGTCAAAATTATTTAGTATTAATTAAAATGTGTATATTAAGCATAATGATTAATAATAGCATAGCATAGCAGTTGATAGCACAAGCTCTGCAATCAAGTA
>SJYQ01001155.1:28966-41883 GCA_006410935.1 Redunca redunca | reverse complement strand
AGAGTTGGACACAACTGAGTGACTCAGTTCAGCACAGAACATACATATACAAGGGGCTTCCCTGATGGCTCTGCAGTAAAGCATCCACCTATAAGGCAGGAGACTTAGGAGATGCAGGTTTGATTCCTGGGTTGGGAAGATTCCATGGAGGAGGAAATGACACCCCACTCCAGTTTTCTTGCCTGGAAAAATTCCGTGGACAGAGAAGCCTGGCAGGCTAAAGTCCATAGGGTCACAAAAACTTGTACATGACTGAGCTGCTAAGCACACATACATACATATATAAATTCCATTAAAATATATTTCACACATCTATAGTATATATATATATATATATATTATTTTTATTTATATTTTTCTATATGAAGTTCTTAGAAATCTGCCTGTCACACATTCAGCACTCCACTTGCTAAAATATATGTTCACACTATATAATTTCACTAAAGTATTAGGGAAAACAGAAAAATATATAGAGAAATGTCTAGTGCCTACTGTAATCTGAATAGGATATAATAATTGCATATATTATTATATATGTGTCAGTTTAGTATAGTTCAGTTGCTCAGTCATGTCCGACTCTTTGGGACCCCNGAATCGCAGCATGCCAGGCCTCCCTGTCCATCACCAACTCCTGGAGTTCACTTAGACTCACGTCCATTGAGTCGGAGATGTCATCCAGCCGTCTCATCCTCTGTCGTCCCCTTCTCCTCCTGCCCCCAATCTCTCCCAGCATCAGAGTCTTTTCCAATGAGTCAACTCTTCGCATGAGGTGACCAAAGTACTGGAGTTTCAGCCTTAGCATCATTCCTTCCAAAGAAATCCCAGGGTTATAAATACACATATATGTATATTTTATATAGATTTATACATAAATTACTAAGATTTTTCCTATTGTCTTCTTAAAAAATCTCTACCAACTTTTGCCTATTTCCAATTCCATAGTCACTTCTATATTTTCAGATATCTATTACAGCTTTGTCTCACTCTAGGTACCACAATCTATCATTTTCCCATCACTGCTGTAGAAGATTACCAAAGAGTGTTTTAACAATATAAATGTACTATCATTCAGATCCAGAAATCAGAACTATAAAATGGATTACTTTCTTTCTGGAGACTCTAGAAGAAAATTTATTTCCTTTTTCCAGCGTCTAGCTGCTGCCTTGATTCCTTGACTCATAGTTCTTCATCACTTCTACTTCTATTCCACCATCCCATCTTCTTCTCTGGCTAACTCTTTTGTCTCCTTTTCTTTCCTCCCCTTATAAAGATTTTGTGGCTATATTAAGCAGATCAGCGTTATCCCAGTTAAACCCCCATCTCAAGATCCTTGACTTAGTTGGATAAGCAAAGTCCCTTTTCCCATATAAAGTTGCATAATCACAGATTCTAGGAATTAAGATGTGGGAATCTTTGGGGGCCATTATTCTGCTTACTACAATAATGATGGATATTTAAAGTAAAATTTTTATAGTGGAAATCACAGGAATTCTGAATTTGAGAAAAAAGACATGTTTTTTGTGAAATTCTGAAAAGCATTTTAAAATAGTTGTCTAACACAGAAAATAGAGAGAAACTATGAAAGGCTTCAACAAATATAAGGAACAGGATTCCATAGATGTCTGTAGCCCTTTTTTGCCTTAATAGATAATGGTCTAAATCTTTCTCCCAATTTTTTTTTTTTTAATCATGCTACATGTTTTGTGAATCAAAGCTGCTATGGCCAGTCACTCTTGAACATTCCCTACTTCCTGAAATCCAGTCCATCAACTCCCTGTTTTTTACTCACCAGCAATTGTACTGCAGTTTTGGCATGACCAACAAGCAAATATTCAACTGATACTTTGAGTAGAAGACTTCCAGGTCTGCAGAAACAATAACAATTTCCCAAACAATGACTCTAGAAATCACTAGTTTCTATGACCTTTCATCTCATCATCAGAGCAACAGTCTTCACTCCATCCTTGTATGTTAGAAGTCAGAACGTCAGTGATTATAACTGGAAAGAAGAAGTATGCAAGGGCTTGACAGCCTCTTAATTATTATATTTAATAATGTGCTAATCCTGTTGTAACAATTCAAAAGAAATTAATATTTAATTTGGATACCAGGTTTTTGGTGTTTTTGCTTTTAGGAAACTTATATTGTCAGTGAATGGTAATATAAAAATGTGAGACTTTTTTTGTTCATGATCAGTGAGGACCTAAATATATAGACATAAATACTGCAGTTGGTGACTGCAGTCATGTATTTAAAAGATGCTTGCTCCTTGGAAGAAAAGCTATGACAAACTTAGACAACATATTAAAAAGCATAGACATAATTTTGCCAACAAATGTCCGTGTCATCAAAGGTATGGTTTTTCCAGTAGTCATGTATGGATGTGAGAGTTGGAACATAAAGAAAGCTGAGCACTGAAGAATTGATGCTTTTGAACTATGGTGTTGGTGAAAACTCTTGAGAGTCTCTTGAACTGAAAGAAGATCAAGCCAGTCAATCCTAAAGTAAATACATCCTGAATATTCATTGGAAGGACTGATGCTGAAGCTGAAGCTCCAATACTTTGGTCACCTGATGCAAAGAACTGACTCATTGAGAAAAAGCCCCTGATGCTGGGAAAGATTGAAGGCAGAAGGAGAAGGGGGCAACAGAGGATGAGATGGTTGGATGGTATCACTGACTTGATGGACATGAGTTTGAGCAACCCAGGAGTTGGTGATGAACAGGGAAGTCTGCTATGCTGTAGTACATGAGGTCACAAAGAGTCAGACTTGACTGAAGGATTGAACTGAACTGAACTGAACTGAATTATACAGAGGAAATTTAAAAAGGGCAATAGGATTTAACCTAAAGCTACAATGTTTGATAGAAATTATGATGTTATAAAAAGAAGATAATGCAAAAGGTAAGAATAAATAAAGATGATGATGATGGTTGTGGTGAAAGTGGTAATTAAATATTTACATGAATGATCTCAACAACTGTGTAAGTGCTATTACATCCTTTGACACACGAGAAAACTGAGATTCAGAGAGTCTGTGTCTTTATCAAAGTTGTATCACTAGTACATCACATTAAAATAAGTATATGATTCTAATTTAAAAGAGCTATTTCTCATTCCTTGAATTTCATAATTAAAAATCATAAAGATTTTTGCTATATATATGATAGAAATAAGGACAGGAAAGTAAGGCAGTGGTTGACCATATTTCTGCACATATCCAACATTTAACCACTTTCATCACAAACAATGACTAACTTGGATTTCATATTTCCTGACTTGCTATTAGAATGTTTACTTATGAGATTCTACAAATCTACTGATTCCTTCACCTTAGGCAAGTTGGTCTCTATAGTTCTTTACTGTTACAATAATAGGTCTGAATTAAAGGTAAGTACTTATTACAGTGTCACTGATATGAACTAAAGGCATTAATTTATCACAATGCCTCATATACACTAAACATTCATTTAAAGATAGTTGCTGTTAATAGTAATATCATCATCAATATTGTAATTTTAAATTACAAATGGATAGTGTCATTTATCTATACCAAGCTCAGCTTCCAGATACGTATAGCCCTTTGGACTCTGGGACCTGACCGAGATAACTTCTGCTAAACAACCTATGCCCATATTTCAAAATTCTCTTCTGTCGGGAGCCAGCGTGAGGAATACCACCTGTGACAAGGTCATGCGGCAGAGATCTTATGGGCAAGGCGAGTCAGATCTCAGGGTGTCCCCCTGGTATTTCCTGAGCATGTACCCCAAAACCAAAAATCTGCCAACCTTTGTACTCTGCTTTTCCACTCTTCTGACACACTCTGGAAAAAGCCAACTCAGGGCTTTAGTCTTCTGCATTTGAAAGGGATGTTTCAGTTAAACCCCTTCTGATAACTCTCTAGCTTGCCTAACAGGTTCCCCCGGACTTTTTACAGCTTGTGAGTTGCTTACAGCCCCCCAACCGTGAGAGGCACTAAGCTTAAAGCATCTTAAAGATACAGAGCCTTTTCTAAAGAGTTAAAAATCATATTGGTGACAGGATTTCACTGTTGACTCAATGATTGCTTCCAGGCCTCCATATTCTTTATTTTTTATGCACCTGGGAGGATGTTAATCATTGTAAATGGGATATGGAAAAAGATATATAATAGTTTTGATGTTAGCAACACTAGACTTTTGAGTTAATTACTTTTCTTTTGTCATAAATCACCATACTCCTTTTACTTGTTATAAATTGCTGTATCTTTGCTATGTAAGAATGTAATTTTATTTAGTGTTTTCTGAGAGTGGCACCAGACTTTGGGAAGATCAACACAAATAAGTCTTCTAGTTGACAAACCCTTATCAGAAAAAAAGCTGTAAAATGTTAATTGGCCCTTTTGGCCAGAAGATGATGTAAATCACCTAAGACTTGTGTATACAACTAGGTATGCAGAGAGAAAAGCCTGGTTTTGATAAGAGTCTGGGCTGCTAACGCTGCATAATTTTGTATTACCCATTGATCTCTATGTACAATCAAAAAGGTATAGAAGGCCTTTCTAGACAATAGAGGCTGGGCCAGTCATTGGANCCCACTTGATCATGGTGTATGATCTTTTTAATGTGCTGTTGGATTCTGATTGCTAGAATTTTGTTGAGGATTTTTGCATCTATGTTCATCAGTGATATTGGCCTGTAGTTTTCTTTTTTTGTAGCATCTTTGTCAGGTTTTGGTATTAGGGTGATGGTGGCCTCATAGAACGAGTTATTAATAAACAAATAAGTTTTCCTCGCCTATGCCATCCACACTTTGAATTACCCTGGATCCACTGGGGCTGGACCCCGGCACTCTTCAGTTTTTATTTCACTCTTATTTCCTTCTGAGGTATGTGTTCAACTCAGCATACGCATTCTAATTAAGCTGGATTTTAACAGTGTGGCTTGCACTTTTGGGCTTCCCTTAGTGTTGATACCTTACAACCTGATATTCTTGTACAGTGAAATTTTGCCCTATACTTGGACAGTCCAGATAATGTCTTCAGTCTTTAGCCTGTATGATTTGCCTTACTTTCACCATTGCTAATCAACCTCCTTTTATATTTCAATTAAATAAAAATTTGGAAATCACTCTCTACTAACATTTTCACTTTCTTGTACATATAAACCTCCTAGTCTTCTGAGGTATCTCAAATAGAACCCTGAGAAAGGCTCATCCAGATAATGTTAAAGAAACAGCACTCAACCTTGTATACTTGTCTTTGATTGAGCCTATGATAAATAGAATTGTGGGGTTCTGTTGAAATCTAGTTCTTCAAATGTTCTACCAAAAGGGTGTTCAATGTGTAAATAAATTATATTCTATCTTCTTGTTTTGGATATATATTTTTAATATTTGACTAAGCTTTTCATCTTGAGATAAATGTAGATTCACAGACAATTGTAAGAAATAATACAGAGAGATACTATGTATACTTTTTCCAGTTTTCTCCATGGGTAATGTCTTTAAAAAAAATAGTATAATTTCATGACCAGGTTATTGAAATCTATTCAGTCAAGATAAAGACTATTTCCATCATCACAGGAACACAGAAATTTCCCTTTTGTACCCACATCCATTTTTCTCTCAACTTTATCCTTTGTAACTCCTGACAACCACTTCTGTTTTCCATTTTTATAACTTGTCATTTCAAGAATGTTATATAAATGGAATCATACCATATGAACCTTTTGAGATTGATAGAATAATTTTGTCATTTAGTAATTCTCTGGATATTTATTCAAGTTGCTGAGTATAGCAAATGTTCATTTCCTTTATTTTGGGTTCATATTTTGAAAGATGGATGAAACAGTTTGTTTAACCATTTGCCCACTGAAAGATAACTGGGCTGACTGCAATTTTTTGCTATTAAAAATAAACTGCTATACATATTCATATTTTTGTTTCAATGTAAGTAAGTAGTACTTCTCTGAAATAAATACCTAAAAGTGTAGTTGTTGGGTAGTTATATATTTAGCTTTGTAAGAAATTGATGAATATTTTCTGAATTATTGTATCCTTACATGTTCTTACCAGCAATGTATTCCATTTCTCCACATCCTTGAAAGCATTTGCTGTTGTGACTATATTTTATTTTAGATATTCTGATAGGTTTGTAGAGAATTCTCATGGTGGTTTTAACCACAATGCATTTCTCTAAAGGTTAATGCTGAATATTTTTAATTGTGAGAAATTGGTTGCCATCTCTACATCCACTCTCTAGATCCTCTCAGGCTTCCCTGGTGGCCCAGAGGTTGAAGCATCTGCCTGAAATGTGGGAGACCTGGGTTCAGTCCCTGGGTCTGGAAGATCCCCTGGAGATCCCCACTCCAGTATTCTTGCCTGAAGAATCCCATGGATGGAGGGGCCTGGTGGGCTACAGTCCATGGGGTCGCAAAGAGTCAGACACGACTGAGCGACTTTACTTCACTTCTTCACTTCACTTCTAGATCCTCTCAACTGAAATGTTTCTTCATGTCGCTTCCCATTTTCTAATTGAATTTATTTGTTGTATTGCTATTGACGTGAGAATTCCTCATATAATTCAGATACTAGTCTTCTATGAGCTATATTATTCACAAAAATTTTTCCTTATGCTATAGCCTATCTTTTAATTTTCTTAACAAGGTCTTATAAAGAGTAAAATTTTAATTTTGATAAAGTGTGATATATCACTTTTACCTTTTATGGATCGTACTTTGGGTTTCAAGTCTAAGAACTTTATGCTAGACCTTAGAAGTCAAAGATTTTCTCTGATGTGTTATTCTAAGATTTGCATATTTTTACAGTTTTATCTTTAAGTGTGTCAACCATATTAAGTGATTTTTGATATTGCTTGTGAGAGTAACGTTTAGAGTCATTCTTTCTGCACAACTTACAGTTATAGTGATGAATACTATATGTGATTATCAGAGGGATAGATCAAAATAATAAATCCTCTGATAATAAACCTATTATCTAACATAGATCAAGGGAACAAGACAGAAAACCCCAAAATACAATCATGCAAATATGCCCAACTGATTTTTTATAAAGGATCAAGAGTAGTTCAGTGACGGAAAGGCTTTTCAATAAATGGTACTGTAACATCTGCTCATTCCGCTAGGACTGTTACAGAGATTAAACAGGTTATATCATTTTAGGGAGAATTGCCATGTTTTAGTATGCAGACTCTTCCAATCTGTGAACAAGATACATCTCTCCATTTATTTATATCATCTTTGATTATGTTCATTAATATGGTATGGTTTTCAACATGTAAGTTCTGTACAGGCATTTTTATTTTTATTTTTTTACATTTATTCTCGACTATTCCTTTTTCATCAGGTTTTGATATATATGCCTGCTGTCCTGAATCCTCATCTGACTTTATTATGAGACTTCACTTTGACCTGTTGTTTCCTCTGGATTTCTTGCACCTAAGATTTCTTGATGCGCTCCTTTCATTATTGCCTATGTCCCTCACTCATGATGATATGGGTCAAATAAGATACCAGAAGGGCACCCTCATTTATTATAAATAAATACTCTTATTAGTTACCCACTTCAGCTCCTCTTTGACTCCCAACATCCATGCTCTTTCATTTTCATTTTCATTAGTGCCAAAAGCAGATATCAAGAATGAGTGAAAATTGAGAGACCAACTAGTATGGCATTTCTGAAACTTTATTTTATTTTTTAGTAAAATACTGCTAGAAAAACTTCAATTCTTTGGTTAAATAATGTGCAGAGTGGAAGAAGCAAAAATGCTAAAATATGTTTTGTTTTGTTTGTTTTTGCTTCCTAAATTAAAGTCCTAAAGTATCGATTCACTGAGAAAGAGAGAAATAGATAGTACTAGTTTCACAATTTGTCAGGTTCTGAAAGCAGTAATAGAAAACTTGTGTTCATGAATGTCAATAAGATTTTTCTGTCTCATTCCAGAATAGAGTAAATGCTTTCTGTGAAGACTACATTTGAGAAATGAGAGAGATATTTAGTTGAGTGATTTGTGTGTCCAGAACAGGAAGAGATAAGAATAAAATGAAGGCAGACTCCAGAACAGTTTGGGAGAATAAAATGGGGCTGGAGAAAACTGCTTTGTGCTATATGTCAGTACAGTATGTACATAAATGTAAGTTGTTCAGCTTTATGAGTGCATTTTGTTAACTGACTTTTATCATGAGCCTTCACTATCAACTTATGATATTAGACCCTTCATTGTGGATATATTTTGTAGTTCTTATTCTTTATTTAGGTTTTTGATAAAATTTTGTTGGAAAGTTACTCATCCCAAATTGAGACATCCCCACAAGTGTTTGAAGTAGTGAAAACAGGCCAGTTGTCAAGGAAAGAGGCACACAATGAAAGAGAATATATTGGACATATACAGCATATGTGGAAAGTAGAACTCAATAAACTCAGATATCTGAATTTATTTTCATTGAGGGATTGAAGCCTAATGTAAATGATAGAGTCAGATACTCCTAGCTTCTCAGAAAATCCATAATCACAAATGACTGAAGTTGTAGGAAGGATTTGCGAAATATACTGTGACTCTTCTCTATCGAAGAATGATCTTGAAATTCAAAAGGAGAGATACTAATTCCAGAAATGGGCCAAGGTAAGATTCAGAGAGAACAGTGAAAAGCCATGAAGACTTGTCCATAGATACCGGGTTTTGGCAGAGATAGTAAGATTTACAGTGAGAGTTTTCAATGACCCACATTTATGTGAAAATTTAGTAATTGAAAATTGTCTCAATGAGATACTGGGAAGAGAAACACATGCAAAAAAACAGATTCAAATCACCAAGGGAGAAAAGGAGGACAAAAACGAAAAACATTACCTGCAGAAGAGTTTGCCATTTCCAAACAATTGGGTTCATTTTCGAGGAGCTTGGAACTGGGATTAAGTGGTCTCAGTCCCAATCTTCTGGTTCCAGGAACAGAGAAAATATAAACCTTGAAACTGTGGGCAAACATTTATGCTGTCCAGCAGGTCTTTTAAAATATTGGGTTGGCAAGCACAGAAATTGAGCATATGGCTTAGCACCACTGTACACAAGAAATAATATATAGCTACAAAGAATATAAATTTAGAATTTAAAAAGAGCTCGGTTCAAATGTCAGGCAAACGTCACTAGCTTATCTTGAAATCTTGAACAAATTGTGCTTCGTTCTCAGATGCTCAGACATGTCCAGTTCTTTGCACCATGTGGACTGTTGTCTGATAGGTTCCTGTGTGCATGGGATTCTCCCTGCAAGAATACTGGAGTAGGGTACCATCTCCTCCCTCCTCCAGGGGATCTTCCTGATCCAGGGAGCAAATTCATGTCTCTTAAGCCGGCAGGTGAATTCTTTACCACTAGCACCAACTAATGTTAAATAATACCATTCATATTTCCCTAGCATTCAGAACAATAGATCTACTACAAAGTAGGATCATATGTCATGTGCAAGTTTTATTATATATCTGACACACCGTAAGTGCTAAATGAATTTTAACAAAAATAAGACAAAACAAAAATGAAAGACCAGAACTGGCAGGACTTGGGCCTTCTTAAGGATATAGAGGTGCATGAGGGGTGCAGGAAGATAGTCAACAGCAGTGAATATGATGAGAGGAAGACTTGAAAAAGATAGAAGGGGATAGAAAAGAGTAGAATATTAGTTTTTCAGGGTTTTTCTAAGAATAATTTTTTTTATGCTATTTCCCTAAAATGTTGCCTACTAATAAACTGTTTTCTAGTTTTCTGAAAATATGACTGTCCTCTTAAAATGGCTTAGTCTGACAGTCAGTATAATTATTCCACTACAGTTTTACTGCTTTCTGTTCAGTTTTTCTAATACTTTGTCCATATTATAATATTTAGTGTGTTGGTCATTTTCTTCCCTAGTGTTCAGCTGAATGATAGAAAGCCTCAACTCAAATTTCATTGCCTACCTCACTGCTGAGTAAAATAGTAAAAAAAAAAAAAAAAAAAAGTAGTTTAGCACCACTATCCAAAAGAGCAGTTGTGATCAAATTAGACTTAATTGTCTCACGTATTCATACTTCTCCATCTTTCACTGCCAGCAATCATTGAAGATTAAAATAGCGGAAACTGAGGCAACAAAAATACACCTGACATGGATGATAATAACTGAATTTGGATTATAGAAATTGCAGAGTCAACTTTGGTTAGGCAAAGGGGTGTGTGTGTGTGTGTGTGTGTGTGTGTGTGTGTTTGTGCCCACGGTTATAATTTTTCTAAGAGAAGTGGCTTGGTTGTGAAAGATATGCTGCAGCAGAAACTGCTGATTAAGCTATAAGAAAATAGTTTTAGATCACAACATATAACTAACATGGAAAGGTGACTCTTTCAGAATCAGGAACTTACTGACAATTACTAAGTATAAGGAACAACTACACTTCTATGTGACTCTCCCCAGACTTTGAGCTACATAGATTTTTGTTTTGGAAAAAAATATTCAAAGATGTTCCTTCTGTGCACATAATTGACTTGGATTTCTCTTTCAGGTATTCTGAGAGAATCAGTAGCAATATCCTAACTCATCATGTATCCTGAAAACATATAACTTTAGGCCATAAAACCATTTTGTTAAATGTAAGTCTTGTCCACTGGCATGTGACATCTAGAAGGTAACATGAAGGCCATACTGGATCACTATGATTGAAGGAGTGAAAGAGTGTCTTGGATCTGTTTACCCCTATATAGCAGAGCAACATAGTCCACATATCATTTTTTTCATCAGTCATGTTGTGAGAATTTACCTTCTTTATTTAACCTCATACAAATGTAGGTTTTGTTTATTACTATGATTCTGAAGATAATTACTAAATCATTTTATCTTGATATATAAAGTTTCTTACAGAATATTTGGGCTCCAAACCACTGCAGATGGTGATTGCAGCCATGAAATTAAGATGCTTACTCCTTGGAAGGAAAGTTATGACCAATCTAGACAGCATATTGAAAAGCAGAGACATTACTTTGCCAACAAAGGTCTGTCTAGTCAAGGCTATGGTTTTGCCAGTAGTCATGTATGGATGTGACAGTTGGACCGTGAAGAAAGCTGAGCACCGAAGAACTGATGCTTTTAAACTGTGGTGTTGGAGAAGACTCGAGAGTCCCTTGGACTGCAAGGAGATCCAACCAGTCTATCCTAAAGGAGACCAGCCCTGGGTGTTCATTGGAAGGACTGATGCTGAGGCTGAAACTCCAATACTTTGGCCACCTCATGTGAAGAGTTGACTCATTGGAAAAGACTCTGATGCTTGGAGGGATTGGGGGCAGGAGGAGAAGGGGACAACAGAGGATGAAGTGGCTGGATGGCATCACAGACTCGATGGATGTGAGTCTGGGTGAACTCCGAGAGTTGATGATGGACAGGGAGGCCTGGTGTGCTGCAATTCATGAGGTCGCAAAGAGTCAGAGACAACTGAACGACTGAACTGAACTGAATGATAAGAACTTATTAGAAAGTTTTGTAAACAAACAAAAAAACAACTCACGCTTGACTTTCAAGATTTATTGTTATGGTTTCTCACATTTGCAGTGTTGTGTATTTTCTTATTTCCTGACATTTACTTCTGCATGAATTCTGATGCCGTTGCATCATCTAATCCCTGAGAACTTGCCCCCTTATTGACCTATGGCGTGCCAAGAATTCCAGCTTTTATGTATGTATCATTTCATTCAGGACTGGTTTATATAACAGAATGCCTCCATTTGTTAATTGCACCACAATATGAAAGGTAACAATAATTATACTTCATTATATAAGAGTGTCTAATAAGATGGCTTGCAAAATCCTCTTAATTTAATTTCTAACACTTTATTTCAAAACAAGAAAATACATTTATCAGACAAACCAAGGTACCATATAATATTATTTCAAGTACTCTTTCTCCATAGGAGCTGAATTCAAAACCTAATTCTACCATTTTTTAATCTGTGATCTTGAAGGAATTCTTTATATTTCTCATGAGTGTTAGATGGCACTGATTTTTAAGTTGTGGCATAAATAGATTTCTCTATAAGATACAAGTTTATCAAGGGGGATGTGAGGGATTTTTATGTATCATATGAAATATTTTATTACTTATGTTTCTATCCTGGGCTTCCCCAGGGGCTTAGCAGTAAATAATCCACCTGCAACGCAGGAGATGAGACATAGGAGATACTGATTCAATCCCTGGGTTGGGAAAATCTCCTGGAGGAAGGCATGGCAACCCACTCCAGTATTCTTGCCTGGAAGAATCCCATGGACAGAGGAGACTAGCAGGTTATATTCCGTAAGGTCGCAAAGAGTTGGACAAGACTGAAGTGACAGCACACATGCAAGTGTTTGCATTCTCAATTTATTTAAAGAGGTATTTTAGTCTTATTTAGATTTATATACATACCATTCTGATATAGACATGAAATAAAAATAAATTGTGATATATTTGTAATTACCTTTTATTCAGAAACTGAATTTGAGGACTTGCTTTTAGATTTAGAGAAGATGTATAAATATATCAGTTCAGTTCAGTCATGTCCAACTCTTTGCGACTCCATGAATCACAGCATGCCAGGCATCCCTGTCCATCACCAACTTCCGGAGTTCACTCAGACTCACGTCCATCGAGTCTGTGATGCCAGCCAGCCATCTCATCCTCTGTCGTCCCCTTCTCCTCTTGCCCCCAATCGCTCCCAGCATCAGAGTCTTTTCCAATGAGTCAACTCTTCACATGAGGTGGCCAAAGTACTGGAGTTTCAGCTTCAGCATCATTCCTTCCAAAGAAATCCCAAGGCTGATCTCCTTCAGAATGGACTGGTTGGATCTCGTTGCAGTCCAAGGGACTCTCAAGAGTCTTCTCCAACACCACAGTTCAAAAGCATCAATTCTTCGGCATTCAGCCTTCTTCACAG
>SJYQ01001155.1:0-22769 GCA_006410935.1 Redunca redunca | reverse complement strand
ATATAATGGTCATCTGAATTAAATTCCCCCATTCCAGTCCATTTTAGTTCACAGATTACTAAACTGTATATTCACTCCTATCATCTCCTCTTTGACCACTTCTAATTTATCCTGATTCATGGACCTAACATCGAGGTTCCTATGCAATATTGGCCTTTACAGCATCGGACTTTACTTCCATCACCAGTCACATCCACAACTGGGCATTGTTTTCCCTTTGGCTCCATCTCTTCATTGTTTCTGGAGTTATTCTTCCACTCTTCTCTAGTAGCATATTGGGCACCTACTGATGTAGTGAGTTAGTCTTTCAGTGTCATATCCTTTTGCCTTTTCATACTGTTCATGGGGTTCTTGAGGCAAGAATACTGAAGTGGCTTGCCATTTCCTCTTCCAGTGAACCACTTTTTTTCAGAATTCTCCACCATGACCTGTCAGTCTTAGGCCTACACAGCATGGCTCATAGTTTGTGATCCATGTGTTCAGTTTAGTTAGCTTTCTGTGATTTTCATTCTGTTTGCCCTCTAATGGATAAGGACAAGAGGATTGTGGAAGCTCCCTGATGGGAGAGACTGACTGTGGGGGAATCTGGTTTTTCACTGTAACTAAAACTAATATTCTCATTTAGTCCCCAAGATGATATTCTAGAAAAATGTTGTTTGTAATGCAATTTTTATGCTTATATGGACATGCTTTCTAATTCATGATATTGGACTGGATGCCAATGACTACTTAAAATCTTGGGCTAAAGAAACATGTTGGGTCATGCTATTTTGAGTAATTAAATCACAACCTTCTAAGACAGTCTGAAAATGTGTACATTTAAAATGAAACAAAACAAGTTTANTAATTTTACATTAGAACTCTTAATTAATAATTATAAAGAAAATGCTATTAAGGCAAGTGAAATTATTTTTATATTAAAACTACTCTAATATATTCAGTACCTTTAAAATATGCCTCAATCTACCTTCTTTTCAAATTAGAAAGGAGTATAGAATTATCATGTTTGTTCTACTTCCATCAGAAAGTCAAATTTAAATTTCGTCAGACTCTAAGAATTTAACAACTTAAAGCAGCTAGGTGAATTAGTAATAATTCTGCTTGAGGCTGGAAGTCACACATTGTAGCATCCTCCACCCCAAAGTGTGATGTTAGAAGCTTACCTTTTGTGTGCATTTGCAGAGAATATTCAAAAATTTTATTGCATTAGACATTAAGAAAACAATTAATCCAAGTCCCAGGAATTATCTGTATCTTTTGGATTCCAATCAGACTAATTGCTGGGCTAGTAAGCTTTTGTCTCTCCAGGTAAAATTCTTAGAAGAACACATGGTAATGGGTGAGGGAGACAACAAGATAGATTTTTATTTTTTTAATCAGAGAGTATGATACAATACCTTCATTTTGTTTCAAAGGAAAGGTACCAAAGGATTATTTCAATTACATAAATAGTCAGGAGCAGGGGTACAACAATGGATTATATGCAGACTGAAAGAATTAAAAAGTTGGCCAACACATATTTAGATGATTATTTCCCCCTCCATGAAACTGCAAAGAAATTTGTTACTTCTTTGAGTATTTCCAAAGGAGAATCATCCCAGTATTTTAAAATACTGACAGTAAATTAAAAATAGGTGTTCTTTTCAAACAAAACAAACTAAACTCTTCTGGAGCCAGACATCTTTTAAATTTTTTTATTGGAAGGAAGAAATAACTTCTGCGGACATGCTATTCATTTTACACATATTCTCCCATTTATTTGCTACAGGGAAATCTGTGAAGGAGCCTATATTCCACACCCCCCAAAAAACGAACAAACAAACAAACAAACACACACAGAAAAAATGCCTTAGGCTCAAGAAGGTTAAGCAATTTAACCGAAGTCACACAGTAAGGAAGCACCAAATCTAAATTTGAACCGCATCTGTTTTTTTATCCCATTTTACCCTTAGTAGACTTAGACCTGAAAAGTTTTCATAAATAAACTGCTGTCTTTATTAAAGTAAAATATTTTCTTCTTCTTTTTTTTTGTATAATTTTGAACAAATGTCACTTTTCTTCACTTTAAATAAAATTGTGCAAATTTAAATTGACTTCCCTTTACTGTTGCTTCTTTCTCTGTTTCTTTCTCTTCTTTTTGTTAGTCTTCATCATTCTTAAACTGACACACCATGGTTTGAGTTCCTTTTTTCCTAGAGCATATCTTGCACTTTCAGTTATGTGAACCCTTAGGAGGCTCAGATAATAATATCTCTCATATAGGGAGTATTTGGCTCCAGCTGAGCATTTAAACAGCTGTCAATCTACACCACTCCAATAGCTCACAACTGTACTCAAGCTGGGCCAAAAGTTTTAATATTTTATGGCTTCATCATTTTTTCCAAATGTGTACATGTCATAGAGGATATGAATGGGGAAAGAATAAATGAAAAATAATTATGCTGATTCAGTCTCTCTCCTAATTCTGTGAATAAGTCCAGAAAGCATTACAAAGTATTATACTACATAACATGTAATTTATAACACCTATCATATAAAATGCTAAGTACATAGATGATTTTTTTTTAATTTTTCCTTCCTATTTTAATCTATTATATTTTCTAAAAAAAAAAAAAAACATCAACAAGCTTTGAAAGATGGATAAATAAGAAATGTGTTTCTGGTGATTAAAGGCCGTCTTTGTCTAAGTGAGGCAGATTTAGTTAGAGAAAATGATTTGACCCAGAAAACAATGGAAAACAGATTTGTCACATCACCTTTCATGAACCAGTGCAAAGAATGTAGCTTTTGGAATTGTGACCTTGAGCAACTTAATCAATATATAATTTTTTTCTCATTTATCAAGTGGGGTAATGAAGATGTACAAGTTTATTCTGAAGAAGTAAGCTACATTCTTAAAATTTTTTGATTTGGCACATAGTAGATATTTAATACATTTTATCCCCCGTTTCTCCCTCTTTCTGCCACTCTAATTTTAGGATCATAGTTAAACACAGTTAGAACATAAATAGTTAGAGAACTACTTTGAAAACCATTTATTTTGTTAAAATTCCAGTATATAACAGAGTTCATATGTTTCCTAATATCAAGAATATTTGAAATTGCATTCAAGCTGAATATAACTAATTACTTTTTTTTTTTGGTTCTCCTATTNTAATTACTTTTTATTTTTGGTTCTCCTATTTCACTTTTATATTATAATTTAAAAATTACTACTATATTTCCTTAAAACAAAGTTTCAGAATTCCTGAGAGGTCCAGCAATTAGGACCCTAAGCTTCCAGTGTAGGTCTGATCCCTAGTCAGCAAACTAGGATCCAGCATGTTGTGCGGCATGGACAAAAAAAAAAGTTTTAAGTACAGATATCCATGTTAAAAGCTTAATATTTGGCTTGGTTTGTGACAGCTGTTATTGCTCTACTAGGAATTTTGATTCTAAATCAGAACTTTTGTTTAATGTTAGCTACTACTCTCCTTCTCTGAAACTTTCAGATAATAATATCTCATATTTTTATGACATTTGATCATGCTTAATATCTAATGTAGATCACAGAGTAATGCTTTCCATGGCTTGCTAGATCCACACAGATAGATTCTAACTTATGCAATGCCATTTTCCTCCAATATCAAGGCAATTTGGATGTGGAGCATCTGATTTAGACATCAGGATTAACATGAGAAACAATATCTCCTCATAAATGCCCTGAAGTTGTGTGACTCTTTTCTAATTATGATCTAACTCTCTAAGTTCTTTTTCCTTTATTTATATATAATTGACATATAAGTTTATGATGTACATGTTGATTTAATACATTCATACATTGCAATATATTATCACCAAAGTTTTAGCTAACACCTTTAGCACATCACCTACTAAATAATGTACTTGAATTCTCTAAGTGTTGGATGGGGCATATTAGCTGCTAGACACCATCAGAAGGTTTTAGATAGGGAGTTGGACATTTTGTTGGTAATCTTTAATTAATCTCTAATTTTCACTTCTCTTAACAATCTCCCCATAAAGAAATCTACTAGTCTCCTATGCTTGTGGGAGGAAAAAGAGCCTAAATCTGGCAGCCAGAACTGGAGAACCTGAGCAAGGAAGAGCTTTGGGTATCTCATTCTTATTGCCTTTCAATAAATTTTTTCCTGTTCCCAATATGGTTCTCTCACCTCAGTGTCCCTGAGCCCAGATTTTATCCTGAAAGTAAACTTCTGCTTGTATGGGAGAAGATGGTTATTGACAGACTTGGTTTCTGGGAGGATGTCTAAGAATCAAACTAATTATCTTGATGAGCCAGGTATGCCTCCTGCATAGCCCAAATCCAAAGGTTTAGGTTTCAGTTTCTCTTGCTTGCTAAATCAATTAGCATAGGTCTGCCTGCTTTCTTATAAAATTTTGTGATCTCTCTTGTTATTCACTGATTCTGGCCTTCTCTGTCACTCCTTAGTTATACAAAATCCCCCAGATACCTCGTCCTGAGACTCTGTTTAATTTGGAGAACTGAAAATTTTCTTTCAAGCAAGAGTAGCTGTTTGCTGGAATGAAGAACACTCCATATGGTTCTCTCAAATTAACCATCTTATTTTTGTGTGTGTGTTAGATGGTTTAATTCAAGCTAGTTTACTAAATAAATAATTTAAATCTGCTTTCCTTTTGAAATGTGTATATCTTTGGAAATAAATCTGTGTACATATTACGTACTCCAGATTTTTCTTTCCTTTTTCTCAACTGAGTATATTATTAAAAAGAAAAGATTACATTTTGACTTTTTAAATATTCACAAGTACTTGGACAAGCAACCCAATCATGTTCATTTCATGTTAAACTGAATGATTAATAGTGGAAATTCTGGAACCATACGGATCAGTGTTCAAGTCTGAGTACCAGAGCCCTTGCCGGCACAGTTAGTTTTGCCTTTGCACAAGTTAGGCAAAGGCTTCCCAGGTGGCACAGTGGTTAAGTTCGCACCTGCAGTGCAGGAGATGCAGGTTCGATCCCTGGGTTGGGAAGATCCCCTGAAGTAGGAAATGGCAACACACTCCAGTATTCCCGCCTGCAGAGCTCCATGGGCAGAGGAACCTGGAGGTCTACAGAGCTGGACGCAACTGTGCATGCATACAACTTACAGCAACAAATTAAGCAAAGTTATTCCCTCTGAGTGGAGGCATCCCCAAGAGAGAAGGGGTCAGGAGAGGAATGGGGTTGGATTTATTTCCTGTCAAGACACATTTAAAAGATAAGAATACCAAGAAAAGCATTGGATAGCTGAAAGATAGCCCACCCACAATGCATATTAATATATAGCATAACCAACTCTGACATATTAGATATTAAATGGAATATAATTCACTTCTGCCATTGTCANTTGTCAACCTAGATCACTATTTGATATGCAATTTACATTGAAATGATGCAGAATGAAATTTCTGCTTCAATTTCTTGGCTTTTAACACAATGCACAATGTTTTACAGATGTCTGACTTTTGAATTTTAATTTGTATGCTGTTTTCTCTGAACAAAGACTGATGTAAAAAAGTTGCTCTTTCATACAAGAATAATTCCATAATGAGCACATAAAAGATCCTATGCAATGCAATTTTTTTCTTAAAAAACATGTCTAATATAGTTGTTCCTATAAGTGTTTCAGAATTTGCAGATAAATATATAAATGGAAAGATTTGCTAGCAAAGATCCAGATTTTTCTTTTTAAGTTTAGCTGATTGGGAAGAAATGTTTAATGATCCTGATCTTGATTCTAGTTCTTCAGAAAACCTGTCAGCTTTTCTTATGCTTTACTTTTCTCATTGTCTATTTGTCATTTAGGCCCAGTGACTTTTATTGTTTTGTTTTTCTTTTTCCTTTTGCCTTGTTATTCTTATTTCACCTTCAGTTCAGTTCAATGGCAGCACGCCAGGCCTCCCTGTCCATCACCAACTCCCAGAGTTTACTCAGATTCACGTCCATCGAGTCAGTGATGCCATCCAGCCACCTCATCCTCTGTCGTCACCTTCTCTTCCTGCCCACAATCCCTCCCAGAATCAGAGTCTTTTCCAATGAGCCCTATTTAAGATGTTACTATCATTCTTAGACTCTTTTCCACATCCTTTAAAATTCCACTATGTGTTCATCTTTGCTGCTTTCTTTCATTGCCTCTCTCTCATATATTTCCAAATTAATGCCAATAACATTGAAGAGAAAAGCCATGTTCTTTCATATTATTGCATGGACTAGACTACATATTAATACCTTAAAGAATTTTTTATTGTGGATGATGACATGTATGGAATAATTCTGGGATTTCTCTATATTTAAATAATAGCTTTATTAAGAAAAAATTCACATATCTTAAAATTCACTCCCTTAACTTATTCAANGTCGTCACCTTCTCTTCCTGCCCACAATCCCTCCCAGCATCAAAGTCTTTTCCAATGAGCCCTATTTAAGATGTTACTATCATTCTTAGACTCTTTTCCACATCCTTTAAAATTCCACTATGTGTTGTTCATCTTTGCTGCTTTCTTTCATTGCCTCTTTCTCATATATTTCCAAATTAATGCCAATAACATTGAAGAGAAAAGCCATGTTCTTTCATATTATTGCATGAATTGTAAGAGATGCTTTTATATGGTTGACTAGACTACATATTAATACCTTAAAGAATTTTTTATTGTGGATGAGGACATGTATGGAATAATTCTGGGATTTCTCTATATTTAAATAATAGCTTTATTAAGAAAAAATTCACATATCTTAAAATTCACTCCCTTAACTTATTCAACTCAGTGTTTTTTGGTATATTCACAGAGTTGTGCAACAACTACCACTGTCTAATAACAGAGAATTTTTATTACCCTGCCTACATAGCCATATACCCACTAGCAGCAACTTCCCATCTCCCCTTCCCACTCCTAGGAACCATGAATCTATGTTCTGACTGTATGGATTTGCCTGCTCTGGACAATTCATATCAATGAAACCATACATTTGACCTTTTTTGTTTGAAAGTGATTTGTTATATATTTTTCTCATATAATCACTTTTTAAAGTTTCACTGACTGACACTAGTCAGTGAAATTATTTTTTTTAAAAAAACAGTTTTTATTGAAAAAAGCTGCTCTCACTTTCTACCCTCATGTAAGCACCATAATTTTAATATCTATTTCTGCTATAACAAATTTGTGCTTATTTGGGAGGCAGTTTCCACTATTTCTGTTGATGGTTTATCTTTTGATCCATTTCTTATTTGTTCAGATGTATTTTGCCTTAGACTTGGACACTTTCTCACCCACAGAGGGCTCCCCTCATATCTCAGTTGGTAAAGAATCTGCCTGTGATGCAGGGGACCCCAGTTCCATTCCTGGTCAGGAAGATCCACTGGAGAAGAGATAAGCTTACCCACTCCAGTATTCTTGGGCTTCCCAGGTGGTTCAACTGCTAAAAAATCTGCCTGCAATGCGAAGACTTGGGTTAAATCCCTGGGTTGGGAAGATTCCCTGGAGAAGAGAAAGGCTATCCACTCAAGTATTCTGTCTGGACAGTTCCATGGACTGTATAGTTCACAGGGTTGCCAACAGTGGGGCACCACTGAGTGACTTTCACTTCACTTCAATTCACCCATAGAAGCCACTTCCTTTAATTTTTATATTCAAAGCCATCCATTGAAAAGTTCACTTTGATGTTATCCTCATAGAAGCTCAGAATTGACTTCTCTTGGAAGCCAGTTTCTGCCTTAGTGAGTTGGTTGCATCATCACCCTTTGTTTCTGAGCAGACTGCCTGGTGCATCTGTTCTGGCTTCTTAACTTCAGTCAGCTCCCAGGCCTTTCCTCCCACTTGCCACCTTATTGTGGCACTTTCCTGCTCCTGTGCTACCTAGGTAACTTTGCTCCACAAGATATTCTGACACATCTGCTTGCATAATACCCAGCACTAGGTTACTGCTCACTTATCCGTTGCTCTGCATCAGCCTGTCAATAGCTGTCTATTCCTTTGGACTTAGAATTGCCACTACTAACATTGCATCTTAATCACAGTTTCACAGTCTGGTTTTGTCCAGAATTAAAATATTTAGGTAAAATTTTTCTTGTGTTTAAATACCACTTTTTGTGTATATTCCTCGCCAAAATTAACCTTAAAATTTTTTTCTTAGGATATATTGTTCCAAATTTCTACCTTAATTATTGCAGTTTCCCCTGTTCTGGCCAGTGTTATAATACTATTTCCCATCAGCATGTATTGTCCAGTTAATTTTCACCTCAGTATATAAGCTATTTCACTTAATACTTAGACTCTGGGTGTAGTTTATATTCCGGTTATTTCAGTTCCAGGTTCCATAATGTTTTCTATGTTGCACATTCAACTTGTTCTATTTGTAATCTTACTTCAATGGTTCATTTAATAAAAATATCATTTTTTTCTATCATTTCTCAAACTTTTATTCTTCTTTAATTTTTTTCTTAATTGTTATTTCAGTTCAATCTTAAAATTTAATATTTTAGCATAAACATTTTTGATAGTATTATTTGTCATTGTCTATCTTTTAAAAAAATCAGTTCAATTCAGTTCAGTTGCTCAGTCGTATCTGACTCTGCAACCCATGGACTGCAGCATGCCAGGCTTCCCAGTACACTGCCATCTCCCAGAGCTTGCTCAAATTCATGTCCATCGAGCTGGTTATTCCATCCAACTATCTTGTGCTCTGTTGTCCCCTTCTCCGCCTACCTTTGATCTTTCCCAGCATCAGGGTCTTTTCCAATGAGTCAGCTCTTCACATCAGATGGCCAAAGTATTGGAGTTTCAGCTTCAACATCAGGCCTTCCAATGAATATTCAGGACTGATTCCCTTTAGGATTGAATGGTTCAATCTCCTTGCAATCCAAGGACTCTCAAAAGTCTTCTCCAGCACCACAGTTCAAAAGTATCATTTCTTTGGCACTCAGCTTTCTTAATAGTCCAACTCTCACATCCATAAATGACTACCAGAAAAACCATAGCTTTGGTTAGATGGACTTTCATTGGCAAACTAATATCTCTGCTTTTTTAATATGTTGTCTAGGTTGGTGATAGCTTTTCTTCCAAGGAGCAAGTGTCTTTTAATTTCATGGTTGTGGTTACCAGCTGCAGTGATTTTGTAGCCCAAGAAAATAAAGTCTCTCACTGTTTCCATTGTTTCCCCACCTATTTGCTCTGAAGTGATGGGACCAGAAGCCATGAGCTTTGTTCTTTGAATGCTGAATTTTAAGCCAGCTTTTTCACTTTCCTCTCACTTTCATCAAGAGGCTCTTTTAGTTCTTCTTCACTTTTAAAATACACACACTTTTAAATTTATCACAGTTTTAATGCATACCTGCCATAGCCTAGGGAATTTCCTAGAAGCTAGAGATACAAAGACAAGTTGAAAACACTTCACTTTCATATAAACAAGAGTATTCAAGTACACTCATGACTTCGCTATTAACATAAGCTATTCCTTTTGACTAAATTATATGTAAATGTACATATGTAAGAAAAAAGAGAAATCATTATCTCAGTTCAGGCATACTTTGATGAGATCAATGTGTATTTTTAAATAAGTTCTCCTTTATCTTTCTTTCAAAGAAGCTGATATAAAGATCCCTACATTAATAATTATGAGGGAAAACAATAGTAATTCTTAAGATTTGTTCATGAACGGAAAGTGACAGATTGTTAGACATTTACAAAAATAACCCTTTTTATCCTACAAAATAATCTAAATCTCCATTTAGAGATCTCCTGTAATAAATGTGTGCCCAGGATATTAGATTTCTATTCTCAGTGTCCTTTCATCAAGTGAAACCCAACAAACTTTTTCTGCTAGAAAACACATCTGCTTTCTAATCAGAAAAAGAATGAGTGAGAGAACAGAAATGAAAATGTGGCCTAGTGCCATCTCTGAATGTCTCTAATGATATGATATGCCTTCCTGGAAGGGAAAAAAAAAGATAATGAGAAGAAAATTTGCTGAGATATACGTAGGTTTAGATGTGAGATGCTACTCAAATTATTCCTGATATTTTTATAAAAAACAGAACAACAGAATAAATATACAAAAAGAAAACAATTTATTAATATTTGGTATAGAGTAATCGCATATCCTGGCTTTCTGTAAATAATCCTGGTTTAGAAAGGTTGTCTAGCATCTTCAATGTATGTGCTTTTCCTCATGCTCTTTCAAGATTGTCCCAAACTGGGTAATAAATTATACACTAATTACACAAAATGGCACTTAGAATGATACAATTACTTTTAAGCCAATAGTTTTGATCATTACTAATTTTTTCTTTGCTCTCAAATTTGTGAAGTTTGAGTAGAAATACATTATTTTTAAAAAGAATTTTTCTCAGTGTTCCCACATTTTCTGGGACGGTCTTAGCTTTGGGTACTACCAAAGAAAGGAGCTTGAAATGTTTTCATCCTATTCTGATACAAGTTATAAACTATTTTTATTGTACTGTCCATTAAATTTTTTCTTCTGCTGTTTTCTAGATATGATTAGAAATGAATCTCATTTCAGTAATGTTCTCCCTCTCTCTGTCTACAGAACGGGTTAGACATAAACAAAACAGCTGGTTAATGTGATTTATTACAGTTTGCAATAAATAATTTACAAGAAAAGGACTAGAGATGGTGAATTCTAATCGAAAATAAATTGTAGATGTGGTATTGATAATATATTCAAATCTTGGATCTACTAATATTAGCTCTATAGTGAAGTGAAGTCTCTCAGTCATGTCTGACTCTTTGTGACCCTGTGGACTGTAGTCCGCCAGGATCCTCTGTCCATGGGATTCTCCAGGCAAGAATACTGGAGTGGGTTGCCATTTCCTTCTTCAGGGGATTTTCCCAACCCAGGGATCAAACCCAGGTCTACTGCATTGCAGGCAGACGCTTTATCCTCTGAGCCACCAGGGAAGCCCCAATATTAGCTCTATAATTCTGTGCAAATTATTTAACATTTAAGATCCTTATTTTCCTTATAGTCTTAAAAAAAGCTATACCTCCCTTAAAGAACTGATATGAGAGATAGAAATGACTATAGATTTCTTAGTATGGAGGAACTCATTAAATTTCTGATCTTTAGAGATAAATGTCAGTCTATTTTTTTGTGTTAGAGTCCTGTTCTATATCTAACTCAATTGCAAATTCAATGCACTCTTCCATAATATGATACTGAACCCAGGGTTGGAGGAGATGTGGACATCTGAAATTAAAGAAGAATTCTCCCTTATTCTTTCTGCCCTTCAGAAATGGGCACTCAGTTTCTTATCTCCTCAGTGTCCAAGTGCCCTCAAGTCAGGTGGTAACAGCTGGAATGGGAGCAAACTTATGGATGTTCCCCATCCTAGAGCTGAGGAAGGACATTCTTCACTTACTCCTGAACATTAACATGATTGAAATGATTGTTCATAGACCCACTTCATCCTTGTGTAACAGGCAAAAGGAGTCTCTCCCATAGTATGATAATTTGGGACCTCTACCCAGACTCTCTCCTACCTCTGCCAGGAAAACTGCAGTGGAACTCCATGTGGAGTTAAGCTACTCAGAGGTGATGCAGCAAAAGGACCCCTCAATTAGAAGTCCAAGAATTATTTTGGTTTTATCACAGATTTCCACTGTTTTTTCTACCTTGAGCAATCTTTCTCAAGAGTGGGTTGTAAATTATTATTTTTGTTTTTTTTTCCCCCACATGGTTAAGATCCACTTAAGCATTGTAAAATAGGAGCTACTTTTATCCTTTTTTTTTCCCATGAAGATATCAGGTGTTTAAATCCTGAGCTTCTGATTTTGGTTACTGAACAGGCTGTGATGCCACCAACTAAGATTAAAGTGAAAGTTGCTCAGTCGTGTCTTGCTCTTTGTGACGCTATGGACTGTAGTCCATGGAATTGTTCAGGCCAGAATACTGGAATAGGTAGCCTTTCCTTTTTCCAGGAGCTCTTCCTGACCCAGGGATTGAACCCAGGTCTCCCGCATTGCGGCCAGATTCTTTACCAGCTGAGCCATGGATGAAGCCCAAGAATACTGAAGTGGGGAGCCTATCCCTTCTCCAGCAGGTCTTCCTGACCAAGGAATCCAATTAGGATCTCCTTCCTGCACTGCAGGCAGATTCTTTACCAACTGAACTATCAGGGAATCCCAACTAAGGTTAGGGGGAGAAAATAATAACTATTTTTACAGAGGATAATTTTGAAGTTCATGTGAATTTATGAATTTAAAATTTTATATAGTATCCTGGCTGGAGATACATATATATTTTTTAAAGTTTCAGTTTTATAAGGCTTTTATCATCTAGGATAGTTCCACCTATGTAATTACTGCTTTAGACTATTACAACATAGACGTAAGTTAAAAATAAGTTCTTACATAAGTTAGTCAAACCATTTTCTGGCTCTTATAATTGCTAGACTTTAGCTGAGCTTATCAATTTTATTAAACTAGCTATCTTTCCAGAAATCAATATACGTGGCCTTGTCTCATGCAGCACAATCAGTGCTGAAGTCCTATACTCAGTAAGTGGTGAAGAAATATTTAAATATTGACAAGAATTTGAATTTGATACCTCTACAAAGAAATTAACAAAGTCAAAAACATATTTCATCAAGATAAATCTCTTCAGGCAATAGTAATTATTATGGTGTACATCTGAATTTTGATACGTATTTTGTTTCTACTAATAATTGTCATACTGTTTTTTAAAATCTGTGATAAGGTTTCACTCTGAACCTTGAGTCATAAAATACAATATTTTAGAGATTAAAAAATATATAAAAATTTAAATTATGTCACAAATCCAGTGACATAAACTGACAGCTCTTGAACTTAAGAAAATTATGACAGACAAAAATGTCACTCATGAGTTATTATGAAAGAAATGGGTAAGATCTGAATAGCCAAACCAAAGTTCTCATTCTATGTAAATGAATGATCTTTTCAGCCTAGGAATTACTTCAACAAAAGTCAACAGGTAGTATGCCATACATATTAGAAGGATAACAGCAGAGGCGCTAAAAAATCAATTGTTAAAAATTTTGAGGAGAAAATAATCTCCCCCATGTCCCCAAAAACCCATCACCATAAAACCCGAGACTGTGAGCCACTCAGCAGAGTAATTCTCCTGGGTTCCCTTACCCTACTGCCCTCCACCCGGGTGCCCTTTCCCAATAAAATCTCTTGCTTTGTCAGCACGTGTGTCTCCTCAGACAATTCATTTCCGAGTGTTAGACAAAACCCCAGTTTCGGGCCCTGGAAGGGGTCCCTCTTCCTGTAACAAATGGTGACTCTGGCAGGGACTCCTTCGCTGAGACTGACATCCTGACCACTCAGGGTACCCAGGGGGCAGCTTGCCTGCCAATGGACCAGACCCAGTGGCCGCAACTGGGACCCTTTTGTCCCTGGTCTCCTCCTGACGTGGACAACTGGCCAGAGTGCCCCGAACGGTAAGGAACAAGAGAGTTTATTGACCTCTCTCCCCTTCCCTCTCTCTTTCCTCTCCTTAACCCTTCCTATTCCCCATTTTTCTAGTCCCCTGGTCCTGGACGCAGGAATCTGGTCGAAGGGCCCTCAGCCTGAGCTGAGGATTGGAGAATGATCACCTCCTCTTGGCAAAGAACTCGAATTCTGGTTCTGGTCTGGTCTGATTTCTGGTAGGGCCGAGTTCCAGTCCTCCCTTCTCTGGAGGCACAGGGTAAAGTCCCATAACGCTTGGGTATCTGCAGGTGGCAGGAAACATCTGTCAGGCCACCCCTTTTGCCCCCCTCTCCCGCCTGCTCCCACTTCTTCTTTCAACCTGGCTTCCTTTCCTCCCTTTGAAATCTGATGTTAGTACTTGGATCTGAAGTTCTGTTTCTCTGTAGGAGGTTTGCTGAGAGACTGTATTCTTGTATTTAAGGGAGTGTCTGATTAAGACTACCAGGTTTATATGTGTGTGTTTTAACTCTGTGTTCTGTGTTGTAATTTTTGATGGACATTTTGCTTTGTCTGGCCACCATTTGGTTTAGACCTGTGGCCATTTTGCTAGAACTTGATTTTCTTTCCCTGTGCCTTGAGACCAGGGCTCTCAGGAACAGTTATCTAGACCACCTCTAACTCCTGAGACTGAGGGAAAAGGGGAAAAAGACTTTAAAAATTATATTTATTTCAATTATTTTTTATAAACTAGTAAATTTTATTTTGTAATATCTAATTCATGACTAAACTTAGAAAACCAAGCTAGATCTTACACTGTCTAAATATGTCTTGGTATGTCTTTGTCTCTGGGTGATATTTTTGAGGTTAATTTGTAAATGAGCTCTATTTATTTGGCTTAAAAAAAGATAAGCACTTACAAATCAAATAATTCTAAATTAAACAATAAATTCCAGGTTCATATGAACTGGGAAATATTCAGTATTAAATACCTGATATTAATGCTTATTTGTTGACCTATCTAATATAGACATGTCTTAGAGTAATTAATATTAATTAAAATATTTTCATTGTACCTAGGTTTAATACAAGTTAAATACTATATATTTTACAAGTTTGTCAACAAGGAAATCACCTCAGTGAAGAAACTTCTAAAAAATGTAAATGAGATATGAGCTTTTATATAAACTCTATTAAGAATAATTATTTTTTAGAAATATCTGTCTAAAATAGTTTAACTATTGGTGTATCCAGATTGGTGTAACTTAAATTTCTAAGGGTTGTGCTAAGTGTGCTAAGTGTTGGAAGTCTATTGAATAGTTAGGTCATTTCCAAATAAAATAAAATAAAATAAGATTTTTGAAACACTTACTACTAAACACCAATTTCCTTTTACAGAGAAACTAAAGAGATTTGGGTCTATAAATGAATAATGTTTGGTGCCATCTTAAAATGTTCTAAGAAATCAAGAGTTTTAGAAATTATCACTGGTATTTATGCTCACCAATCTATAAAATGCTAATATAAAAGTTAGTTCTTGGTTGCTAAAGGAAAGTAGGAAGTGTGTAGGCTGCAGTCCAGGGGTCTTGGACACGACTGAGTGACTTCCCTTTCCCTTTCTGTCCCCAAGCATGTGGGTGATCACCCTGCTTTCCTTGGTTTGGCATCTTAGTTTTCTAATGCTGGAGAAGGCAATGGCACCCCACTCCAGTGCTCTTGCCTGGAAAATCCCGTGGACAGAGGAGCCTGGTAAGCTGCAGTCCATGGAGTCACTAAGAGTTGGACATGAATGACCGACTTCACTTTCACTTTTCACTTTCATGCATTGGAGAAGGAAATGGCAACCCACTCCAGTGTTCTTGCCTGGAGAGTCTCAGGGACGGCAGAGCCTAGTGGGCTGCCGTCTATAGGGTCGCACAATGTCGGACATAACTGAAGTGACTTAGCAGCAGCAGCAGCAGAGTAAAACTGGAGTGCTGGCAGAGTGGCATTCTGGAGAGAATGCGTTTCTTGCCTTCTCCAGCTTCTGGAGTCTGCATACCTTCCTGGCTCATGGCTGCATCACTCATTTCTACTTCTATGGTCATATCTCCTTCTGTTATTCTGAATTTTTTGTCTCCTTCTTTAGAAGGACATTTGTGATTACATTGAGTCCAGCTGAAAAGTCCCCACATGAGAAGGTCCTTAAACATAATCACATCTGTTGAGTCCCTTCTGCCAGATAAGGTAGTCACAAGTTCCAGAGGTTGGGGTGAATATTTCAAGGAAGGAAAATTATGTATCATAAGGGTACAGAAGTTTTTCAAACAAAGTGAAAATTCATTATACTGTTAGAACCTAACTGCATTGTCAGTGTCCTCTATTTTACATTTTCCCTACTTAGGATTAGCAATCCTATTTGATTCTTTCCTAGAAAAATGCCTTTTTCCTTGCAAGCTCACATCTGCAGTCCAGCACCACTTCTAGTCCTTGGCAGAAGAGTCTAAAGCTTTCCCTAGTCAAAATTGTTTTTCCTTGCCTGACTCTGAATTACTTATTCCTCTTCTCTACTGTCCATTAACTAGCTGCTGAATCCCAAGACTTTAAAATATTAAAATTGAATACCATATATTATTTTATGTCTTCAAATTTTTCTTGGCTGTTTAGGATGTCTGTCTCTGTATATATTTCAAAAGGTGACAGCTATTTAAACCTTGGGCTTAGTTTTACATATTGAAATTCCAAAATTCCTCATTTGTTCCTGAGTTCTAATATCTAGCTTAAGGTCCTCTGAATATAGGCTGCACAGGATAATCATTGCCCTGCATGCATCTCATTATGCTATTTCTGAATAACCTGGGAGTTGAAACAATTGACTCCATCTGCTGTCAGAGATACTTGAAAATATACAGGCAGTCTTAAAAAAATTTGTGCTAGAGAAATTTGAACATTAAATTTAAATATCTTAAATACAGATAATTTGAAAGTTATGTTTTCTATGTTTACTTGTTAATTTGAATGGGCTCATTAATAAAAGCCTAGCTAATAGTCTACATCCAGTTTTGGATTTCTGTGCCTATGCTTTATTATAAAATTTTATAGCTCTATTTAAAAAAAATTATAATTGCTGTGATGACCATCTGCTTAATTACCCTCACACTTAATGAGATGTTTTATATGCCAAATATGAATATTAACTTGTGTGCATGTGTCTGTGTGTAAAATTTATTCCTTTTCAGTTCCAAAGTATAAAAAGTAATTGCTGACTAAACAATAAGGAAACTGATATTTGGAAACATGTGTGTGTGTTTCCCATAAGACTCTTTAAATCTTTCACAGAAAATTTTTTTCAATGTCATTGATTTGTTTGAATACCAAGAAACTAGAATTAAAATTATTTTTGGCTGTGGTGATATTTGTGTAGAAGCATGTTTTATTTTCTATGAGCAAATACTATTCTCAGAGAAATTCAAATGATAGATATATTCATTTTAAACTTGGAATAATAAAGTACAATAACTTGTTGAGGGGATTTTTTTTGACACACACATCAATCAATCAAATTTTAAAATATTTAAAACTACAGGTAAGAAGTTACCATCGAAATTTGCTCCTGCTTAGTAATTCACAATTTATTTCATGGCAAATTTAAAATAGAGACTATTTGGAGACAAAGGATTCCATCGATGTCAAATGACAGAGTCAGGTAAGAAGACAGCTTTTGGTTAGCAAGATGGTGACATAAATTTTTCCTGAGTGTTGTCTGCCTCATGAAAGGGCCAACTAGGAGTTAGTTATGGAGAAGCCACAATTGTGAAAGTCCAAGAACCAGGGAATGAGGCTAACATCATTCTCAATGGTGAAGGTTTAAAATAATTTCCTCTAAAATCAGGAAGAAGACAAGTATGTCTACTCCTACTACGTTTATTCAACAGACTATTGGGAGTCTTAGCCATAGGAATCAAACAAGAAAGTGAAATAAAAGGTATCTAAACTGGGAAGGGAGAAACATTACTGTCAGTGATTGTAGAAGACATGACACTGTGCATAGAAAATCCTAGCAAAGATCCCAGCCAAAAAAAAAAAAAAATTACTAGAGCTCATTAGTGAATTCATTAAAGTTGCAGGATACAAGTTAATATACAGAAATATGTTGTATTCTATACATTAACAATAAACCATAAGAAAAAGAAATTAAAGAATTTTTAACAGTCCCATCAAAAAAATAAAATACCTAAAAATAAATTTAACTAAAGAGGTAAAAGATATTTACTCAGAAAATTATAAGAAATTGATGAAAGAAACTTAAGACAACACAAACAGATGTAAAGATATATCATGCTCACAGATTGGAAGAATCAAAATTGTTAAAATGACTGTACTACTACCCAAGTGTAGTCGTTCAGCCATGTCTAACTCTTTGCAACCCATGGACTGTAGCCTCCCATGGTCCTTTGTCCATGGAACTCTCCAGGCAAGAATACTGCAGTGGGTTACCATTATGTTCTCCAGAGGGTCTTCCCAACCCAGGAGTCAAGCACAGGTCCCCTGCACTGCAGGCAGATCCTTTACCATCTGCGCTGTCAGGGAAGACAAGGTAGTCCTTACCAAAATACCAAAGGAAGTTTTCCAAAAGTAGAGAAAACAATTTTAAAATTGTCAGGAAACACAAAAGACTCCAAGAGCCAAAACAATCTTGAGAAAGAAAAGAGCTGAAGGAAACATGCTCCTTGACTTCAGGCTATACTATAAAGCTATAGTGATCAAGACACTTGCTCCTTGAAAGGAAAGCTATGACAAAACTAAACAGCATATTAAAAAGCAGAGACATCACTTTGCTGACAAAGGTCTGTATAGTCAAAGCTATGGATTTTCCAGTAGTCATATATGGATGTGAAAGCTTGACAATAAATAAGGCTGGATGCCAAAGAATTGATTCTTTAGAACTGTGGTGCTGGAGAAGACTCTTGAGAGTCTCTTGGACTGTAAAGAGATCAAGTCAGTCAATCCTAAAGGAAATCAACCAGGAATATTCATTGGAATGAAAAGCACACACAAATTAAATATTATGCAGTCATAAAAAGGATATCCTGTCATTTGCAGTAATATGAATAGACCTAGAAGGGCATTATGTTAAGTGAAATACTTTAGATAGAGAAAGACAAATATCACTTATATGTGGAATCTAAAAAAGAAAATTCAGAAAAATAAAGAAGACAGAGGTGGTTACCAAGAATTAGACAGTAGGGGAAATGGGTAAAAGTGTCAAAGAGTACCAACTTGTAGTTATAAAATGATTAAGTTATGGAGATATAATGTATAGCATGGTGATTTATTTAACAATACTGTTTGTACATTTATAATTTCCAAAGAAGTATATTGCTGGGAGAAATTATCAATAACCTCAGATATGCAGATGACACCACCCTTATAGCAGAAAGTGAAGAGGACCTAAAAAGCCTCTTGATGAAAGTGAAAGAGGAGAGTGAAAAAGTTGGCTTAAAGCTCAACATTCAGAAAATGATGATCATGGCATCTGGTTCCATCACTTCATGGCAAATAGATATGGAAACAGTGGAAACACTGTCAGACTTTATTTTGGGGAGCTCCAGAATCACTGTAGATGGTGATTGCAGCCATGAAATTAAAAGACACTTACCCCTTGGAAGGAAAATTATGACTAACCTAGATAGTATATTCAAAAGAAGAGATATTACTTTTTCAACAAAGGTCTGTCTAGTCAAGGCTATGGTTTTTCTAGTGGTCATGTATGGATGTGAGAGTCGGACTTTGAAGAAAGCTGAGCGCCGAAGAATTGATGCTTTTAAACTGTGGTGTTGGAGAAGACTCTTGAGAGTCCTTTAGACTGTAAGGAGATCCAACAAGTCCATCCTAAAGGAGATCAGTCCTGGGTGTTCATTGGAAAGACTGACGCTGAGGCTGAATCTCCAATACCTTGGCCACCTCATGCAAAGAGTTGACTCATTGGAAAAGACTCGGATGCTTGGACGGGTTGGTGGCAGGAGGAGAAGGGGATGACAGAGGATGAGATGGCTGGATGGCATCACTGACTCGACGGACATGAGTCTGAGTGAACTCCAGGAGTTGGTATGGACAGGGAGGCCTGGCGTGCTGCAACTCATGGGATAGCTAAGAGTCACACAAGTCTGAGTGACTGAAGTGAACTGAAGAGGTAGATCTTAAATATTCTCAACACCCACACAGAGACACAAAATGGTAACTACAGGAGGTAATGAATGTGGTAACTAACAACAACAAATAAAACTATGTGAGGTGATGGGTGATGAGTGTGTTTACAGACCTTATTCTATAATCACTTGGCAGTATATACCTATATCAAATCATTACAGCATATGCCTGAAACTTCTACAATATGTCAGTTATATCTCAATACATCTGGAGAAAAAATGAATTCAGCTTTTTTGGGGGGATTGCTATCATTACAACATGATTACAATAGTACTGCAAATTAATATGCCTGAGTTAAAATAAAACAAAGGAACACATAATAAGATTTAGTTTGGCAAATATGTCCATACCAAAAGAATTATTTTGAAGTCAAAATTGCTATCAAATTGTATTTTGTTAGCTGAATTTGTAATTTGTGGTGACTTTTTTCCTTTGATTTTTAACCCATGTTCAAGCCACATCTTAAGAAAACTACAATATTTTTTTATGTCCATGCCAATTTCCTTCTCACTTCAATTTTCTGCGCTTCTTTTATTCTGACTTACATGATATCATAAAATAATTGTGCAGTTGCCTTTCTTTCATCTTTTATGTCTCATCTCAAATGCTCCCTGCTCTGAGAGTCATCACACATTTTGCTGATAGTCATTCTGAATTAGAGCATCCCTACAACTAGCTCAGTGCCTTGATTTATCATCTTCTTAGCACTTATTCATTGTCTAATGCCTTCCAAGAGAATGTAAGCACAATGAGAGGAGGAATCTTGTCTTTTATTCTTGGTATTGTCTGTCACATAAACAGAGTTCACTGTTGATGATTATTGATATATAAATCAAATGAGCCTTTTTATAGACAGCAAAAGTTAATGAGGTTGGTGTTTATCTCCTCCTTGCAGGTGCCTAGGATACACAAGAGAAGAAAAAGTATCTACAAATGTACAGTAGTAACTCTTTGACCTTCTGAGATTTAGTGCAGCACTCTTATCTCTAGGATAATTATTATCATTTGCACAGTCTATTTCAGCCAGGCAGGTTCTTTTGGAAAAAGTCAAATAGGCTGTGGGAAAAATAACTTAGAGATAACTAAATTGAAACATAAAAGCTATTTTACACCCTGGCTCCAAAATAAAAAAAAAATAAAAAACCCTGACTTATTTTCTAAACTTTGGAAAAATAAGTCTAAAGATAAGGTGAAAGGTAGTTCACACTTATTCATATAATATTCTCTGTACAAATAGAAAGGTGGAATTTGATTTAGTTATTAGAAGACCTCAAAGGCAATAAAAAGAGCTGTCCACATTTTAATACATTGTTTTATTACACATACTTTTTTCCTTTCAAAATTTTATCTACACAATACTTCATGTAATTCTTAAACATTTTGAAGTGGATGAAATTGTTATTTTGGTCTTTCTTGCAATGAAAAGATGAGTGCTCAAATCAGTGAATGAAGCTGTTGAAGTGATGGAGAAATCCCACTGAACTCAAGAGGAGGATAAGAAAGCCAGGACTTTTAGCAAATGAGTGTATTGGAAACTAGAAATTTTGTAGCTAAGAATACTCTCTTTGTTATTAGTTGTATATTGTCACTTTTACTTATCTTTTATTCTTTTTCATGATTTGTCATCAAATATCTTCTATCTCTCTCCACCTATTATTTTATATTCTATTTCATCAGCAATGGATGATAATCCAGAATCAAAGTGCCTGTATTTATGTAAGAGCCTATATTTACATTTAATATTTGTACATTTTCATAATTAAGATAGCTCATTAAACTGTCAAGAAATTCATTTTGTGCTGTCTCTTGTATTTCTCCATATATTGTTATGATATGGTTTATACTNTTTATACTTATAAACTTTTCTTGAAATTCCTGTATGAATTCTTTGTATAGATATACTATAATGTCTTCTGCTTCTGTCTCTTTGAACTTTTTGTTTAAATATCAATTTTTATTTAGTTTTATTTACTCCCTCCTTTATGGACCGACTAAACTTGAAGAGCAAGAAAACCTATTTACATGCACTGGAGCAAATGAAAATGAAAAAAATAAATAATGAGCCTTAATGCTTTCTAATTAATGTAGGATATTTAGATTAGTTATAACCTCTGCTCTCAAAGATCTGCCCAAACAAGATTCACATCAAACAAAGGTCTACTGTTTACTTGTTTTCCTGAATGACTTCCATAGTAATGTTAATCTCTGTTTCAGCCCACTGTTTGGGCACTTCAAATTATTAAAAATGTGAAGTTATTATAGACACTAAGACACTGTTTTCATTTTCACCAAAGGATGAGAAGAGTTAGAAACTAATAAAAATATAGGTTATTAGGGCCCAGATATTGTGACTGATTTACTAAAAGCAACCAGCTAACAGCGAAGGCAATGCTGTAAACTAAGTCCATTTCCTCAGGGTCAGGGTTTACAAAACTATGCACTCTCTGAAGCAGCACTCTCTAGGGAAATACTGTTACCCATTTCTCTTGTTATTCAGCTAAAGGCAATAGACATGAGCACTGACTATAATCTAAGTAGATGTTACAGGGACTTAAGCAGAACTCTGATTGACCTAAGAGAGATAAATGAAACTCATTCCACCCACCCTCCTTTGTCACTGCATCAAGGTAATATTAGAAAGAGAGGCAGAAAGAAGTGGGGTAACGGCTCCCAGAACTGTCTTAGGAATCAGATTTAGACAGAGAAGGCAGCAATGCATGCCTCCAACATTTCTGGGAAAAAAATAAAGTCACATGTGAAGAACTCCTAGTATTACTGTCTTTGGAGATCTGATTTGTAGGAAATACAACTAAGAATAGATCTGCAAAACGACATGTGAACTTTACTTTCCCAAACTCCTTCAAAACTGGTCAAACTTTCCCCACCTTTTGCCAAGAATTTATCACTCAGATTCTTCAGGTAGCAAGAGGATGCACCAGAAACATTGTTTAAGCATTATTTGTATTTGTTCATCTTTAGTTGTATTTTAATTTTAATACTAGTATCATGGTGCTAGTGATAAAGAAACTGTCTGCCAATGCAGGAGACATAAGAAATGCAGGTTTGATCCCTGGGTTGGGAAGATCTCTTGGAGAAGGGCACAGCAACCCACTGCAGTGTTCTTATGTGGAGAATCTCATGGACAGTAGCCTG
>SJYQ01001153.1:0-33967 GCA_006410935.1 Redunca redunca | reverse complement strand
CAGACTCGGCAGGGAGAGTGTTTCCTGGTGTTTGGAAACCTCTCTTCTTAGAGTTCCTTTCCAGGGTCGGGTTTCCCTACCCAGGACGGAGCTCCCTCCCCCCCTCCTTTGTCTCTCTTATCGTCTTTTATATTTTTTTCCCCTACCTGTTTTTGAAGGCAATGATCTGCTTTTCTGGGTGCTTGATGTCCTCTGCCAGCATTCAGAAGTTGTTTTGTGGAGTTTGCTCGGCGTTGAAATGTTTTTTTGAGGAATTTGTGAGGGAGAAAGTAATCTCCTGGTCCTATTCCTCTGCCATCTTCTCCCCCCTCTCCTAATCTTTATATTTTTAACTAAATATTTTTTTCTAAATGCCAATTCTGTCTCCCCTTTGAATTCCCTGGATCCACTGGGGCTGGACCTCAGCACCTGATGTCCCAATCCACTCCAGATGCGCCTGATTCCCCTGTACTGGCTCGACTGTCACGCCGAGTATCAACTCATAACACAATGGCATGTGTAACAGCCCTCTGGTACCTCGAGAGAAAGCCACAGATCCCTATGTTAACTCGATAGGAAGCCTGATACTACTGTTACAGCATGAGAAGAAAGCGGACTTGCATGTTTCCACAAGAGATGAGGCCTGACTCCCCGGTTCAAACTCCATAGGAACCCTGAGATTCATGTCAGTACTGGATAGGAAACCTGAGGTTCCAGCGTCAGCTCCAGATGAGGACTTAGGACTCGGCAGCAACTGGAGACGAATCCCGAGAGCCCTCTTGCAACTCGCATGGAGACTGGACTTTCCTGAGGTAACATGAGCAGGTCCCTGAGTTCCCCGTCGTAACTCGAGAGCAACCCCAATTTTCACACCGCAACTCAAGAAAAACCAGAAGATTCTCCCCTCAACGCGAGATGAGGCCCTTTTCCGCTGCTACGTCTTGAGACAAATCCCACCTTCTCTCTTGAGCCTTGAAGGGTCCTTGACATCCTGGATACAACTCAAGAATTTCCCCGAAATACCCATCTCCACTCGAAAGGAACACCGAGGGTCCCCACACAACTCAAGAAGACTCCCGTTTTTCCTTCCTCATCTCGAGATGAGGGTCCATTTCACTACTTTGTCAGGAAGGGATCCGGCATTCCTGTCGCACCTCAAGTGGAGGCAGTCTCAACTTGAAAGTCGAGAGGAATGCCTTGGGTCGTGCCTCCATTCCAAAAGACCACGATTGCCAGGAACCAGCACGGGAGATCCCACCCAGGACAAGGTCATGAGGAGAGACCTGACGGGGCAAAGCAAGTCAGGTCTCAAGGGGTCCTCTGCCTGAGCATCTACCCCGAAATCAAAATCTGTCTGTTTACTCTGCTATACTATACCCTTCTGACATTTACAGGGGGCTATCCTCAAACACCTTTCTCTGGAAAAAGCTAACTTACAGCTCCAACTGGTCTCCTGCTTATGAAAGGAGTGTCTCAGCTCAAATCCCCCTCTGATGGCTCTCTAACTTACCTGAGAGGATCCCCCGGACTTCTACAACTTGTGATACAGCCCCTAACCATGAAAGGCATGCAGTTTAAAGCACCTTAAAGATATAGAGGCTTTTCTAAAAATCTAGAAATTATATTGGTGATGGGTTCCACCGTTGGGTCAATGACTGCTGCCAGTCCTCCATATTCTTTATCATTCAGGCACCTGAAGGATATTAATCAATGTAATTGGGATATAGAAAAAGGAATATAGTAGTTTTAATGTTAGCAGCATTAGAGTTTTGAGTTAATCAATTTTCTCTTTGTTATAAATCACTGTACTCCTCTTTCCTCATTATAAATTGTTGTGTCCTTGCTATGTAAGAATGTAACTTTATTTAGTGCTTTCTGAGAATGGCACCAGACTTTGGGAAGAACAACAGTATTAAGGCAAAAAAGTTTTCTGGTCAATAGACCCTTATCAGAAAAGGGCCATAAAATGTTAATTGGCCTTCTGGCCAGAAGATGATGTGAATAAACTAAGACTTGTGCATACTGCTATGTATGCAGAGAAAAAGCCAGATCTCTATAAGAGTCAGGGCTGCTGACGCTGCATAATTTTGTATTATCCATTGATCTCTATGTACAACCAAAAGTAGAATAAGCCTTTCTTTACAATAAAAGATGGGCCAGTCACTGGAGAGGCTGGCTTTTCCCGTGTTGACTCTCTCTCTCTTTCTCCCTCTCCCGAAGTGGCGTCATTAGAGATATCCCAACTTCCCTCTTGAGCCTCAAAAGGCTCCTTAACTCCCTTGAGGAAACTCAAGATGTTTCCTGACATACAACTCTCCAATCTAGAGGAACCCCAAGGGTCCTGACACAACTCAAGAAGAGCCCCGGTTTTACCTCCTCACCTCAAGATGAGGGTCCATTTCCCTGCTCTGTCTGGAAGGAGTCCCGGGGTTCCCGTTGCCTCACAAGAGGAGGCAGTCACCACTTAACACTCGAGAGGAACTCCAGCGATCGTGCCACTATTCCAAAAGACCCCGATGTCTCAATCCACTCTAGATACACCTGCCTCCACTGCACTGACTCGATGGTCACCCCGAGGATCAACTCAAAGCACGATGGCATGTGAGACAGCCATATGGCACCCCGAGAGAAAGCCACCAATCCCCATGTCAACTCGACAGGAAGCCTGACACTGCTTTTCTGGCTCCAGCTCGAGAGTAGAGCAGACTTGCATGTCTGCACAGGAGATGAGGCCTGATTCCCCTGTAGAAACTCCAGAGGAACCCTGAGAACAATGTCAGCATTGGAGACGAACACTGAGGTTCCAGCCTCAAATCCAGATGAGGACGTCGGCCCTGGCAGCGACTGGAGAGGAATCCCGAGAGGCTCCTCATAACTTGCATGGAGATTGGAAGTTCCAGAGACCCTACGAGAGGGTCCCTGAGGTCCCTGTCATAACTCAAGAGGAACCCTAACTTTCCTGCTGCAAATAGAGAAAAACCAGGAGATTATCCCCTCAATGCGAGATGAGGCCCTTTTCCGCCGTGGCATCTCGAGAGAAATCCCACCTTCCCTCTTGAGCCTTGAAAGGCTCCTTGACACCCTTGAGGCAACTCAAGACGTTCCACGACATACCCATGTCCACTCAAGAGGACCATCGAGGGTCCCGCCACAACTCAAGAAGAGCCCCAGTTTTCGCTCCTCATCTCGAGAGGAGGGTCCATTTCCCTGATTCGTTGGGAAAGGATTCCCGGCATTGCTGTCGCACCTCAAGAGGAGGAGGTCTCCCCTTCACACTCGAGAGGAACTCAAGGGGTCGTGTCACCATTCCAAAAGACCCCGATGTCCCAATGCACTCCAAATACACCTGACTCCCCTGCACTGCCTCGACGGTCATCCCTAGAATAGAATCAAAACACAATGACAGTTTTGACAGCCCTGTGGCATCTCGAAAGAAAGACACCGATCCCTATGTCAACTCAACAGGAAGCCTGACAATGCTTTTCCAGCTCGAGAGGGGAGCGGACTTGCATGTCTGCACACAAGACAAGGCCTGACTCCCCTGTGGAAACTCCAGAGGAAACGCAAAATCCATGTCAGCGCTGGAGAGGAACCCTCAGGTTCTTGCCTCAAATCCAGATGAGGAACTCGGCTCTGGAGGTGACTGGAGAGGAATCCCGAGAGGCCCTTCGCAACTTGCAAGGAGACTGGACATTCTGGAGGACCCACGTGCTGGTCCCTGAGGTCACTGGTGTAACTCGAGAGGAACCCTAAGTTTCCTGCCACAACTCGAGAAAAACCAAGTGATTTTCCCCTCAGTGCGAGATGAGGATTTTTTCTGCTGCTGGGTCTCCAGAGAAATTCCACCTTCCTTCTTCAGCCTCGAAAGTCTCCTTGACACCCTTGAGGCAACTCAAGAAGTTCCCCGAAATACCCGTCTCCACTCGAGAGGAACACCGAGGGTCCAGACACGGCTCAAGAAGAGCCCCAATTTTCCCTTCTCATCTTGAGATGAGGGGCCATTTCCCTGCTCCATCGGGAAAGGAATCCTGGCGTTCCCGTTGCAACTCAAGAGGAGGTGGTCTCAACTTGACACTCGAGAGGAACTCCAGGGGTCATGCCACCATACCAAAGACCCCGATGTTCCAATCCACTCCAGATACAACTGACTCCTCTGCACTGACTCGACGGTCACCCCAAGGATCAAGTCACAACACGATGGCAGATGTGACAGCCCTGTGGCACCTCAAGAGAAAGCCACCGATTCCTATGTTAACTCGACAGGAAACCTTACACTGCTTCTCCAGCTCGAGAGGAGAGCTGACTTGCATGTCTGCACATGAGAGGAGGCCTGACACCACTGTGGAAACTCCAGAGGAACCACGATCCATGTCAGCACTGGAAAGGAAGCCTCAGGTTCTGGCCTGACCTTCAGATGAGGACCTCGGCCCTGGCAGCTACTGGAGAGGAATCCCGAAAGGCCCCTTGCAACTCGCATGGAGACTGGACGTTCCTGTGGCCCCATGAGCAGGTCCCTGAGGTCACCATTGTAACCTGAGAGGAAACCCAACTTTCCTGCCGCAACTCAAGAAAAACAGGGAGATTCTCCCCTCAACGCGAGATGAGGCCCTTTTCCGCTGAGATGTTTCGAGAGAAATCCCACCTTCCCTCTTGAGCCTCGAAAGGCTACTTGACACCTTTGAGGCAACTCAAGAAGTTCCCTGACATACCCATCTCCACTCGAGAGGAACAACGATGGTCCCATCACAACTCAAGAAGAGCCCCGATTTTCCCTCCTCATCTCGAGATGAGGGTCCGTTTTCCTGATTCATCGGGAAAGGAATCCCAGCGTTCCCGTTGCACCTCAAGAGGAGGCGGTCTCAATTTAACACTCAAGAGGAACTCCAGGGGGTCATGAAACCATTTCAAAAGACCGCGATGTCGCAATCTACTCCAGATACACCTGCCCCCCCTGCAGTGACTCGACAGTCACCCCGAGGATCGACTCAGAACACGATGGCAGGTGTGACAGCCCTGTGGAACCTTGAGAGAAGCCACTGATCCCTATGTTAACTCGACAGGAAGCCTGACACTGCTTTTCCAGCTCGAGAGGAGAGCGGAATTTCAGGTCTGCACACAAGACGAGTCCTGACTCCCCTGTGGAAACTCCAGAGGAACCCCAAGATCCATATCAGCACTGGAAATGAACCGTGAGGTTCCGGCAGCCATGGGCCAGAGTAAGGAATCCCACCCGTGACAAAGTCACTCGGAAGGAAGCCTGACAAGACACAAGGACGTGATCAGGATTCAGAGGTTCCCCCTGGAATTTCCTGAACATCCACCCCCCCAAAATAAGAATCTGCCTGCTTTTCCACTCTTCTGATAGTCTCTGGAAAAAGTCAAATCAGAGCTTCAGTCTTCTGCATTTGAAAGGGATGTTTCAGTTAAACCCCTCTGATAGCTCTCTAGCTTGCCGAACAGGTTCCCCGGACCTCTTACAGCTTGTGAATTGCTGTGGAGACTCCAGAGAAACCCCAAGTTCCATGTCAACACTGGAGAGGAAACCTCAGGTTCCAGCCTCAGCTCAAGACGAGGACTTAGTCCCTGACACTGACTGGAGAGGAATCTTGAGAGGCCCCTTGCAACTCGCATGGAGACTGGCCTTTCCTGAGGACAAACAAGCGGGTCCCTGAGGCCCCTGTCGTACTTCGAGAGGGACCTGCTGCAACTCGAGTAAAACCAGGAGATTCTCCCCTGCAAGCGAGATGAGGGCCTTTTCCTGTGTGGCCTCTCGAGAAAAATAACACCTTCACTCTTGGACCTCGAAAACGTCCTTCACACCCTTGCTACAACTCAAGAATGTCGGGGGCCAGCATGAGGAATCCCACCCATGACAAGTTATGCAGAAATAAGCCTGACAAAACTCAAGGACGTGATCGTCTTCAGGGCTTCCCCCTGGAATTTCCTGAGCATCCAACCCCCAAGACCAGAGTCTTCCTGCTTTACTGTGTTATGCTTTCCACCTAATCTTCTGTCATTAACAGGGGGCTGTCTCCCCACCACCTTTTTCTGGAAAAAAATATTGCTTTTAGATGATAAATCTCCTGGGCATAATATGAGTGTTTCAATCCGAAAAACCCTCTGATAGCTTTCTAGCCTGCATGTAGGACTCGTACAGCTGCACATAGGATTGTTTGAGGCCTCCTGACCATAGGAGGCACAGGAAGCTTAAAACACCCTAGGAATATAGGGGCTTCCGAGGAGTCAAAATCATTAGAATAGGACTGATTAAAGGTTTCATTTGTTGAGCCAATACATGCTGCCAAATTTTCATATCTTTTACTTGTTGATATAGTTGGTGTATAGGAAAAACAAGGAGCAACATTAGATCTTTGAGTTAAATACCTTCTTTGTTATAACCCACTGCACCTCTGTTCTATGGAGATGTAACTTAGGTGCTTTAAGGAGATGCAGATTAAAGAAAAACACTTCAGGGGAAAAGAAAGTAACATTCATTAAGGAAGAGAGCCAAAAGTGTTAGCAAGCCTCTTGGCCAGAACATAATGTAAATCACCTGAGACATTTTGTATACAAAAAGATATACATAAGAGTCTAGGCTGCTAACGCTACATAATTTTGTATTACTCATTGATCTCTATGTATAACCCAAAGTATAAAAGGCCTTGAAGGACAATAGAGGGGGGGCCAGTCATTGGAAGGACTGGTTTCCCCCATGTCTCCTCTTTACTCTAATTTCAGGATGAATTTCCATCTGGGGCGTGGAGGCTCACCATGTCTACTTACTTGTCCCGGCTTCTAAGATCCATAAGAGAGAGAGCCCAAGGCGGGGCACTCTCCGATATTCAAACGGGCGCTGGCGGCCTAACGTAGATGGTACAATTTCCTTGTCTGGTACTTTATTGGTTTTCCACGTAAACCAAGTTAATCAGCCTCTTTTCTCCACTTAACTTTCCAACTAAACTATTACTTTCTAATCTAATCTTATATTTCTATATTAATAAATAAATAAGTTTTTCCTCGCCAACGCTGTCCATGCTTCAAATTCCCTGGATCAAACGGGGCTGGACACTGGCACAAGAAGTTCCCCGACATGCCCATCTCCACTGGAGAGAAACACCGATGGTCCCGCCACAACTCAGGAGGAAACCCGTTGTCCCCTCCTCAGCTCGAGATGAGGGATCCTTTCCCGGCTTCGTCGTGAAAAGATTCCCAGCGTTCCCATCCCATATCAGGAGGAATCGCTCTTACTAGGAAAGTCGAGAGGAACTACAGGGGTCATGCCACCATTCCAAAATACCCCAGATGTCTCAGTCCACTCCATATGCACCTGATTTCCCTGCACTGCCTCGACTGTCACCCTGATTATCGACTCACACCATGGTGGCACGTGTGACAGCTCTGTGGCACCTCGAGGGAAAGACACAGGTCCCTGTGTCAACTCGATGGTTAGACTGGCACTGCTGCTACAGCTCGAGAGGAAAGCGGACGTGCATGTCTCCATTCGAGACGAGGCCTGACTCCCCTGGGGAGACTCCAGTGAGACCCCAAGATCCATTTCAGCACTGGAGAAGAAACCTCAGGTTCCGGCCTCAGCTCCAAACGAGGACATAGGACCCGGCACCGACTGGAGAGGAATCCCGAGAGGCCCCTTGCAACTCTGATGGAGACTGGCCTTTCCCGAGGCCACACGAGTGTGTCCCTAAGGTACCAGTCATAACTCAAGAAGAACCAGCCACAACTCGAGTAAAACCAGGAGATTTTCCCCTCCAGCCGAGATGAGGCCTTTTTCCACTGCGGGGTCTCGAGGAAAATCACATCTTCCCTTTCGGACCTCGAAAGGGTCCTTCCACCCTTGCTGCAACTCAAGATGTTCCCCAACACACCCGTCTCCACTCGAGAGGAACACCGAGGATCCTGCCACAACTCAAGAGCAGTCCTGTATTCCCCTTCTCAGCTCGAGATGAAGGTTTCTTTCTCTGCTTCATAGGAAAGGATTCCAGGCATTCTCGTCGCATTCAGGAGGAGGCACTCTCAACAGGAAAGTAGAGAAGAACTCCAGCTGTCATGCCACCATTCCAAAAGACCCCCAGATGTTTCAGTCCACTCCAGATGAACCTGATATCCCTGCACTGCCTCGACTGTCACCCCGAGTATCAACTCACACCACAGTGGCATGTGTGACAGCCCTGTGGCACCTCTAGAGAAAGCCACAGATCCCTGTGTCAACTAGACGGAAAGCCTGACAGTGCTGCTACACCACGGGAGGTAAGAGGACGTGCATGTCTCCAATCGAGACGTGGCCTGACTCCCCTGTGGAGACCACAGAGGGACCCCAAGATACATGTCAGCACTGGAAAGGAAACCTCAGGTTCCGGCCTCAGCTCCAGATGAGGACTTAGGACCCGGCACCGACTGTAGTGGAATCCTGAGAGACCCCTCAAAACACGCATGGAGACTGGCCTGTCCTGAGGCTACATGAGCAGGTCCCAGAGTTCCCTGTCATAACTGGGGAGGGACCCGCTGTAACTTGAGAAAAACCAGGAGATTATCCCCTCTAGGAGAGATGAGGGCCTTTTCTGCTGCGGTGTCTCGAGGGAAATCACACCTTCCCTCTTGAACCTCAAAAAGGTCTTCACACCCTTGGTGCACCTCAAGAAGTTCCCAGACATAACCGTCTCCATAGCAGAGGAAAACCTGATGGTCCCGCCACAACTCAAGAGGAGCCCCGTTGTCCCCTCCTCAGCTTGAGAAAAGGGTTCCTTTCCCTGCTTCTTTGGAAAAGGATTCCCCAGCGTTCCCGTAGCATCTCAGGAGGAGGCACTTTCAACAGGAAAGTCGAGAGGAAATCCAGGGGTCGTGCCATCATTCCAAAAGACCCCCAGATGTCTCAGTCCACTCCAGATGAACCTGATTTCCCTGCACTGCCTTGACTGTCACCCCGAGTATCGACTAACACCACGGTGGCACATGTTTCAGCCGTGTGGCACCTCGAGGGAAAGCCACATATCTGTCTGTCAACTCGACGTTAAGCCTGACACGGCTACTACAGTTTGGGAGGAAAGCAGACGTGCATGTCTCCACTCGAGTCGAGTCCTGACTCCACTCTGGAGACTCCAGAGGAACCCCAAGATCCCTGTCAGCACTGGAGAGGAAACCTCAGGTTCCGGCCTCTGTTCCAGACGAGGACTTAGGACCCGGCACCGACTGGAGAGGAATCCCGATAGGACCCTCGAAACTCACATGGAGACTGGCCTTTCCTAGGGCCACACGAGCGAGTTCCTGAGGTCCCCGTCGTAACACGAGAGGGACCGGCCGCAACTAGAGAAAAACCAGGAAATTCTCCCCTGAAGGCGAGATGAGGGCCTTTTCTTGTGTGGCCTCTTGAGTAAAATAACACATTCACACTCGGACCTCGAAAACGTCCTTCACACCCTTGCTGCAACTCAAGAAGTTCCCTGACACCCCCATCTCTAATCGAGAGAAACACGGAGGGTCCCACCACAACTCAAGAGGTGCCCCGTTGTCCCCTCCTCAGATCGAGTTGAGGGTTCCTTTCCCTGCTTCGTCTGGAAAGGATTCATGGAGTTCCCGTCCCATCTCAAGAGGAGGCGCTCTCAACAGGAAGTTCGAGAGGAACTCCAGTGGTTGTGCCACCATTCCAAAAGACCCCCAGATGTCTCAGTCCACTCCAGATGAACCTGATTTCTCTGTATGGCCTGAAATGTCACCCAGAGTATCGACTCACACTACAGTGGCAGTTGTGACAGCCCAGTGGCACCTCGACGGGAAGACACAGTTCATTGTGTCNAACGCGACAGGAAGATTGGCACAGCTGCAACAGCTAGAGAGGAAAGTGGACATGCATGTCTCCACTCGAGACGAGGCCTGACTCCCCTCTGGAGACTCCAGAGGGATCACAAGATCCATTTCAGCACTGGAGAGGTAACCTCTGGATCTGGCATCAGCTCCAGATGAGGACCTATGACCCGGCACGGACTGGAGAGGAATCCCGAAAGGCCCCTCGCAACTCGCACGGAGACTGGCCTTTCCTGAGGCCCCACAAGCGGCTCCCTGAGGTCTCCATCTTGACTCGAGTGGAACCTGCTGCAACTCGAGAAAAACTCAGAGGCTCTCCCCTCCAGGCGAGATGAGGCCTTTTTCCTCTGTGGTGTCTCGAGGGAAATCATATCTTCCCTCGTGAATTTCGAAAAGGTCCTTCACACATTTGCCGCAACACAAGAAGTTCCCTGGCATACCCGTCTCCACTCGAGAGGAACACCTAGGGTCCCGCCACAACTCACAAGCAGCCCGGTTTCCCCCTCCTGTGCTCGAGATGATTGTTCCTTTAGCTGCGTCGTCAGGAATGGATTCCCGGTGTTCCCGTCCCATCTCAAGAGGAGGCGCTCTCCACAGGAAATTTGAGAGGAACTCCAGGGGTCGTGCCACCATTTCCAAAGACCCCCAAGAATCTAAATCCATTCCAGATGAACCTGATTTTCCTGCACTGCCTGAACTGTCACCCCGTGTATCAACTCACACCACGGTGGCACGTGTGACAGCCCTGTGGAGAAGCCTTGAGGGAAAGACACAGATCCCTGTGTCAACTCGCCGGGAAGACTGACACTGCTGCTACAGCTCAGGAGGCAAACTGACGTGCATGTCTCCACTTGAGACGAGGCCTGACACCCCTGTGGACACTCTAGAGGAACCCCAATATCCATCTCATTACTGGAGAGAAACCTCAGTTTCTGGCCTCGTCTCCAGACGAGGACTTAGGACCCGGCACCGACTGGAGAGGAATCCCGGGAAGCCCCTCGCAACTCGCATAGGGCCTGGCCTTTCCTGAGGCCACACGAGCGGGTCCCTGAGGTCCCATCTTAACTCGAGAGGAACCTGCCGCAACTCGAGAATAACCAGGAGGCTCTCCTCTCTAGGCGAGATGAGGCCCTTTGCCAGTGCAGCGTCTTGAGGGAAATCACACCTTCTGTCTGGAAACACAAAGGGGTCCTTCACACCCTTGTAGCAACTCAAGAAGTTCCCCGACACACCCCTCTCCACATGAGAGGAACACCGAGGGTTCCACCAAACTCAAGAGGAGTCGCGTTTACCCTGTATCCCTAGAGATGAGGGTTCCTTTACCTGATAAGTTGGTCGATTCCCGGCATTCCCATCGCATCTCAAGGGGAGGCGCTCTAAACAGGAAAGTCAGGAGGAAGTCCAGGTGTCGTGCCACCATTCCAAAGAACCCCAAATGTCTCAGTCCACTCCAGAGGAACCTGATTTCCCTGTACTGCCTCGAATGTTACCATGAGTATCTACTCACACCACGGTGGCACGTGTGACAGCCCTGTGGGAAAGCCTCGAGGAAAAGACAGAAAAGACACAAATCCATGTGTCAACACGCCCGGAAGCCTGACACTGCTGCTCCAGCTCAGGAGAAAAACTGACGTGCATGTCTCCACTCGAGACGAGGCATGACACCCCTGTGGAGGCTCCAGAGGAACCGCAATATCCATCTCATTACTGGAGAGGAAACCTCAGTTTCCAGACTCGGCTCCAGACGAAGACTTAAGACCCGACACCAACTGGAGAGGAATCCCGAGAGAGCCCTCGCAACTCGCATGGAGACTGGCCTTTCCCGAAGGCCACAGGAGCCGGTCCCTGATGTCCCCGTCATAAATCGGGAGGAACCTGCCGCAACTCGAGAAAAACGAGATTCTCCCCTCCAAGCGAGATGAGGCCCTTTTCCGCTGTGGCGTCTCAAGAGCAAGCACACATTCCTTCTTGAACATCGAAAAGGTCCTTCACACCCTTGCAGTAACTCAAGAAATTCCCCGACATACCCATCTCCATGCGAGAGGAATACCGAGGGTCCTGCCACAACTCAAAAGGAGCCTCGTTTTCCCCTCCTGTGCTCGAGATGATTGTTCCTTTCCCTGCTTCGTTGGGAATGGATTCCCGGGGTTCCCGTCCCATCTCAAAAAGAGGCGCTCTCAACAGGAAAGTCGAGACGAAATCCAGGAGTCGTGCCACCATTCCAAAAGACCCTCAAATGTTTAAGTCCACTCCAGATAAACCAGATTTCCCTCCACTGCCTCAAATGTCACCCCAATTATCGACTCACCACGGTGGCACGTGTGACAGCCCTTTGAGAAAGCCTCGAGGGAAAGCCCCATATCCACGTGTCAACTGGTCGGGAAGCCTGACACTGCTGCTACAGCTCGGGAGGAAAGCGGACGTGCATGACTCCACTCGAGACGAGGCCTGACTCCCCTGTGGAGACTCCAGAGGAACCCCTAGATCCATGTCAGCCCTGGAGAGGAAGCCTCAGGTTTCGGCCTCGGCTCCAGTCGAAGATTTACGACAGCACCGAATGGAGAGCATTCCCGAGAGGCCCCTCACAACTTGCATGGAGCCTGGCCTTTCCTGAGGCCACTCGAGCGGATTCCTGAGGTCCCCGTCGTAACTCAAGAGGAAGCTGCCGCAACTCGAGAAAAACCAGGAGCTTCTACCCTTCAGGCGAGATGAGGTCCTTTTCCGCTGCGGCGTCCAAAAGTTCCTTCACACCCACGCAGCAACTCAAGAAGTTCCCCGACATACCCGTCTCCAGTCGAGAGGAACACCGAGGGTCCCGCCACAAATCAGAGGAGCCCAGTTTCCCGTTCTCCGCTCGAGAAGATTGTTCCTTTCACTGCTTCGTCTGGAATGGATTCCCGGTGTTCCCGTCCCATCTCAAGAGGAGGCGCTCTCAACAGAAAAATCAAGAGGAACTACAGGGGTTGTACCACCATTCCAAAAAACCCCAAATGTCTCAGTCCACTCCAGAGGAACCTGATTTCCCTGTACTGCTGCGAATATCAACCTGAGTATCGACTCACACCACGATGGCACGTGTGACAGCCCTGTGGGAAAGCCTTGAGGGAAAGACACAGATCCCAGTGTCAATGTGCTGAGAAGACTGACACTGCTGCTACAGCTCAAGAGGCAAACTGACATGCATGTCTCCACTCGAGACGAGTCCTGACACCCCTGTGGAGACTCTAGAGGTTCCCCAATATCCATGTCATTACTGGAGAGAAAACTTCAGTTTCCTGCCTCGGCTCCAGAGGAGGACTTAGGACCCGGAACCGACTGGAGAGGAATCCCAAGAGGCCCCTTGCAACTCGCACGGAGACTGGCCTTTCCTGAACCCCACGAGCGGCTCCCTGAGGTCCCCATCCTAACTTGAGAGGAACCTGCCGCAACTCGAGAAAAACCCGGAGGCTCTCCCCTCCAGGCGAGATGAGGCCTTTTTCCTCTGTGGAGTCTCGAGGGAAATCACATCTTCCCTCGTGAACTTCGAAAAGGTCCTTCACACATTTGCCGCAACACAAGAAGTTCCCCGGCATACCCGTCTCCACTCGAGAGGAACAGCTAGGGTCCCGGCACAACTCACAAGCAGCCCGGTTTCCCACTCCTATGCTCGAGATGATTGTTCGTTTCCCTGCTTCGTCGGGAATTGATTCCCGGTGTTCCCGTCCCATCTCAAGAGGAGGTGCTCTCCACAGGAAATTTGAGAGGAACTCCAGGGGTCGTGCCACCATTTAAAAGGACCCCCAAGAGTCTAAGTCCACTCCAGATGAACCTGATTTTCCTGCACTGCCTTAACTGTCACCCCGTGTATCGACTCACACCACAGTGGCACGTGGGACAGCCCTGTGGAAAAGCCTGGACAGAAAGAGATCCCTGTGTCAATTCGCCGGGAAGACTGACGCTGCTGCTACAGCTCAGCAGGCAAACTGACATTCAGGACTCCACTCAAGACGAGGCCTGACACCCCTGTGGAGACTCCAGAGGAACCCCAATATCCATCTCATTACTGGAGAGAAACCTCAGTTTCTGGCCTCGGCTCCAAACGAGGACTTAGGACCCGGCACCGACTGGAGAGGAATCCCGAGTGGCCCCTCACAACTCTCCTAGGGCCTGGCCTATCCTGAGGCCCCACGAGTGGGTCCCAGAGGTCCCGTCTTAACTCAAGAGGAACCTGCCGCAACTCGAGAATAACCAGGAGGCTCTCCTCTCTAGGCGAGATGAGGCCCTTTTCCACTGCAGCGTCTTGAGGGAAATCACACCTTCCATCTTGAATCATGAAGGGGTCCTTCACACCCTTGTAGCAACTCAAGAAGTTCCCCGACATACCTCTTCCACTCGAGAGGAACACCGAGGTTTCCACCAAACTCAAGAGGAGTTGCGTTTCCCCCTTATCCCTCGAGATGAGGGTTCCTCTACCTGATTCATCGTTCAATTCCCGGTGTGCCTATCGTATCTCAAGGGGAGGCGCTCTCAATAGGAGAGTCGAGAGGAACTCCAAGTGTCGTGCCACCATTCCAAAGAACCCCAAATGTCTTAGTCCACTCCAGAGGGACCTGATTTCCCTGTACTGCCTCGAATGTCACCATGAGTATCAACTCACACCACGGTGCCACGTGTGACAGCCCTATGGGAAAGCCTCAAGGAAAAGACACGAATCCATGTGTCAACACGACCGGAAGCCTGACACTGCTGCTACAGCTCAGGAGGAAAACTGATGTGCATGTCTCCACTCGAGATGAGGCATGACACCCCTGTGGAGACTCCAGAGGAACCCCAAGATCCATGTCAGCCCTGGAGTGGAAACCTGATTTCTGGTCTCCGATTCCGACGAGGACTTAGGACCCGGCACAGACTGGAGGAGAATCCCGAGAGGCACCTCACAATTCGCATGGTGTCTGGCCTTACCTGAGGCCACACGAGCAGGGCCCTGAGGTCCCCGTCGTAACTCGAGAGGAACCTGCTTCAATTCGAGAAAAACCAGGAGGATCTACCCTCCAGGCGAGATGAGGCCATTTTCTACTGCGGCGTCACGAGGGAAATCACACCTTCTCTCTTGAACCTCGAAGGGGTCCTTCACACCCTTGTAGCAACTCAAGAAGTTCCCCGACATACAGGTCTCCACTCGAGAGGAACACCGAGGGTCCCGCCACAACTCAAGAGAAGCCCCGTTTCCCCCTCCTCCGATCGAGATGATTGTTCCTTTCCCTGCATCGTCGGGAATGGATTTCTGGGGTTCATGTCCCATCTTAAGAGGAGGCGCTCTCCACAGGCAAGTCGAGAGGAACTCCAGGGGTCGTGCCACCAATCCAAACTACCCCAAATGTCTAATTCCACTCCAGATGAACCTGATTCCCCTGCACTGCCTAAACTGTCCCCCCGAGTATCGACTCACAACAGTGTGGCACCTGTGACAGCCCTGTGGGAAAGCCTCAAGGGAAAGACACAGATCCCTCTGTCAACTCGATGGGAAGACTGACACTGCTGCTGCAGCTGGGGAGGAAAGCAGACATGCAGGTCTCCACTCGAGACGAAACCTAACTCCCCTATGGAGACTCCAGAGGAACCCCAATATCCATGCCAGGACTGGAGAGGAATCCTCAGGTTCCAACCTCGGCTCCAGACATGGACTTTAGACTCGGCACTGACTGAAAAGAATTCCTGATAAGCCCCTCGAAACTCTCATGGAGAATGGCTTTTCCTGAGGCCACAGGAGCGTGTCCCTGAGGTCTCTGTCGTAACTCAGGAGAAACCGGCCGCAATTCGAGAAAAACCAGGAGGTTATCCCCTGCAGGCGAGTGAGGCACTTTTCTGCTGTGGCGTCACGAGGGAATTCACACCTTACCTCTTGAACCTCGTCGGGGTCCTTCACACCCTTGTAGTATCTCCAGAAGTTCCCCGACATACCCCTCTCCACTCGAGAGGAACACAGATGGTAACACCAAACTCAAGAGGAGCCCCGTTTCACCGTTTTCCCTCAAGATAAGGATTTCATTCCCTGCTTCCTCAGTCAAGGTTTCCCGGCATTCCCGTCACACCTCAAGTGGAGGCGCTATCAACAGGAAAGAGGAGAGGAATTCCCGGTGTTGTGCCACCATACAAAAAGACCCCCAAAATTCTCAGTCCACTCCACAGGAATCTGATTTCCCAGTACTGCCTCGAATGTCATGCTGAGTATCAACTCACAGCACGGTGGCAGGTGTGACAGCCCTTTGGGTAAGCCTCGAGGGAAAGCCCCAGATCCCTGTGTCAACAAGACAGGAAGCCTGACACTGCTGCTACAGCTACAAAGCAATTCGGACATGCAGGGCTCCATTTGATACGAGGCGTGACTCCCCTGTGGAGATGCCAGAGGAACCCCAAGATCCATGCCACTGGAGCAAAAACCTCAGGTTCTGACTGGCCTTTCCTGAGGCCACGCGATCTGGTCCCTGAGGTCCCCGTCGCAACTCAAGAGGAACTTGCCACAAATCGAGAAAAACGAGGAGGTTCTCCACTCCAGGCGAGATGAGGCCCTTTTCCGATGTGGCGTCACAAGAGAAACCACACCTTCCCTCTTGAACCTCGAAAAGGTCCTTCAACCCTCGTAGCAATTCAAGAAGTTCCCTGACATAACCGTCTGCATTCGAGAGGAACACCGAGGGTCCCGCCACAAATCAAGCAGAGCCCCGTTTCCCCCTCTGCCGCTCGAGATGAATATTCCTTTCCCTGCCTCGTCAGGAATGGATTCCCAGTGTTCCTGTCCCATCTTAAGAGAAGGCGCTCTCTACATGCAAGTCGAGAGGAACTCCAGGGGTCGTGCCACCAATCCAAAAGACCCCCAAATGTCTAATTCTACTCCAGATGAACCCGAATCCCCTGCACTGCCTCAACTGACCCCCGAATATCGACTCACACCATGGTGGCACGTGTGACAGCCTTGTGGGAAAGCCTAGAGGGAAAGACCCAGATCCCTGTGTCAACTCGACGGGAAGGCTGACACTGCTGCTCCAGCTCGGATAGAAAATGTATGTGCAGGTCTCCACTAAAGACGAGGCCTGACTCCCCTGTGGAGACTCCAGAGGATCCCCGAGATCCATGCCATCACTGCAGAGGAAACCTCAGGTTTCGGCCTTGGCTCCAGAAGAGGACAGAGGACCCAGCAACGACTGGGGTGAATTCCGGAGAGGTCCCTCGCCACTCCCATGGAGACTGGCCTTTCCTGAGGCCACACAAGCTGGTCCCTGAAGTCCCCGGTGTAACTTGAGAGGAACCTGCCGCAACTCGAAATAACCAGGATGCTCTCCCCTCCAGGCGAGATGAGGCCCTTTTCCCGCTGTGGCATCTCGAAGAAAATCACACCTTCCCTCTTGAACCTCAAAGGGTAATTTCATAACCATTTTAGCAATCCAGAAGTTCCCCGACATACCCCTCTACACTCGAGAGGAACACCGAGGGTTCCATCACACTCAAGAGGAGCACCGTTTCCCCCCCCCACCCCCCACCCTCGAGATGCAGGTTCCTTCCCCTGCTTCGTCGGGAAAGAAAACCTGGCGTTCCCGTCACAGCTCAAGTTGAAGTGCTCTCTGCAGGAATGTCGAGAGGAACTCCAGCGGTGGTGCAAGTATTACAAAAGACCCCCAGATGTCTCAGTCCACTCCATCGGAACCTGATTTCTCTGTTCTGCCTCGAATGTCACCCTGAGTATCGACTCTCACCATGGTGGTACGTGTGACAAACTTGTGGGAAAGCCTCGTGGGAAAGACACAGATCCCTGTCCCAACTCGACAGGAAGTCTGACACTGGTGCTACTGCTCAGAAGGAAAGCAGACGTGCATGACTCCACTCCAGATGAGGCCTGACTCCACTGTGGAGACTCCAGAGAAACCCCAAGATACATATCAGCCCTGAAGAGATAACCTCAGGTTTCGGCCTCAGCTTCAGTCGAGTACATAGGACCCGGCACAGACTGGAGAGGACTCTCAAGAGGCTCCCCGCAACTCGCATGGAGTCTGGCCTTTCCTGAGGCCACAGGAGCCGGTCCCTGAAGTCCCCTTCGTAACTCGAGAGAAACCGGCTGCAATTCGAGAAAAACCAGGAGGTTCTCCCCTCCAGCAGAGTGAGACACTTTTCCGCTGCAGCATCTCCAGGGAAATCACACTTTCCCTCTTGAACCACAAAAATGTTCTTCACACCCTTGCAGCACTCAAGAAGATCTCGACATACCCATTTCCACACGAGAGAAATACCGTCAGTCCCGCCACAACTCAAGAGGAGCCGTGTTTCCTCCTCTCGCTCGAGATGATTGTTCCTTTCCCTGCTTCGTGAGAAATGGATTCCCGGTGTTCCCTTCCCATCTCAAGAGGAGGCGCTCTCCACAGGAAAACCGAGAAGAACTCCAGGTGTCGTTTCACCGTTCCAAAAGACGCCCAAATATCACAGCCCTCTCCAGAGGAACCTGATTTCCCTGCACTGCCTCAACTGTCACCCCGAGGATTGACTCACACCACGGTGACACGTGGGACAGCCCTGTGGAGAAGCCTCGAGGGAAAGACCCAGATCCCTGTGTCAACATGCCTGGAAGACTGACACTGCTGCTACAGCCCAGGAGGCAAGCTGACGTGCATGTTTCCACTTGAGACGAGGCCTGACACCCCTGTGGAGACTCCAGAGGAACCCCAAGATCCTTGTCAGCCCTGGACAGGATACCTCCTTCACGGTGTCCACTCCAGACGAGGACTTAGGACCTGGTACCGACTGGAGAAGAATCCCGAGAGGCCCCTCGCAACTCGCATAATGTCTGGCCTTTCCTGAGGCCAAACGAGCAGGTCCCTGAGGTCCCCGTCACAACTCGAGAGGAACCTGCTGCAACTCGAGAAAAACCAGGAGGCTCTCCCCTCCAGGCGAAATGAAGCCCTTTTCCGCTGCAGCGTCTCCAGGGAAATCACGCCTTCCCTCTTGAACTTCGAAGGGGTCCTTCACACCCTTGTAGCAACTCAAGAATTTCCCCGACATACCCCTCTCCACTCGAGAGGAACACCAAGGGTTCCACCAAACTCAAGAGGAGCCCCATTTCCCCCTTTTCCCTCGAGATAAAGGTTTCATTCCCTGCTTCGTCATAAAGGTTTCCCGGCATTCCTGTCACACCTCAAGGTGAGGTGCTCTCAACAGGAAAGTCGAGAGGAACTCCAGGTGTACTGCCACCATCCCAAAGACCCCCAAAACTCACAGACCACTCCAGAGGAGCCTGATTTCCCTGTACTGCCTTGAATGTCACCCTGAGTTCGACTCACACCACAGTGGCACGTGTGACAGCCCTGTGGGAAAGCCTCGAGGGAAAGCCCCAGATCCCTGTCAACTCAACATTAAGCCTGATATTGCTGCTACACCTCGGAAGCAAAGCGGACATGCAGGGCTCCACTCGAGATGAGGCCTGACTCACCTGTGGAGACTCCAGAGGAACCCCTAGATCCATGCCAGCATTGGAGAGGAAACCTCAGGTGTCAACCTTGGCTCCAGAAGACGACATAGTACCCGGCATGGACTGGGGTGGATTGCCGAGAAGTCCCTCACCACTTGCATGGAGACTGGCCTTTCCTGAGGCCACATGAGCAGGTCCCTGAGGTCCGCGTCTTAACTTGAGAGGAACCTTCCGCAAGTTGAGTAAAACGAGGAGGTACTCCACTCCAGGTGAGACGAGACCCTTTTCCGCTGTGGCGCCACAACACAAACCACACCTTCCCCCTTGAACCTCGAAAATGTCCTTCAAACCCTCACAGCAACTCATGAAATTCCCTGACATACCAGTCTCGACTCGAGAGGAACACCGAGGGTCCCGCCACAACTCAAGAGGAGCCCCATTTCCCCCTCCGTTCGAGATGGTTGTTCCTTTCCCTGCTTCGTCAGGAATGGATTCCCGGTGTTCCTATCCCATCTTAATGGAGGCACTCTCCACAGGCAAGTCGAGAGGAACTCCAGGGTTCATGCCACCAATCCAAAAGACCCCCAAATGTCTAATTCCACTCCAGATGAACCTGATTTCCCTGCACTGCCTCACTGTCACTGCGAGTATCGACTCACACCACGGTGGCACGTGTGACAGCCCTGTGGGAAAGCCTCGAGGGAAAGACTCAGATTCCTGTGTCAACTCGACGGGAAGCCTTATACTGCTGCTACAGCTCGGGAGGAAAGCGGACGTGCCTGTCTCCACTCGAGACGAGGCCTGACTCCCCTGTGGAGACTCTAGAACAACACCAAGTGCCATGCCAGCACTGGAGAGTAAACCTCAGGTTCCGGCTTCGTCTCCAGGCGTGGTCTTTCGACCTGGCACCGGCTGGAAAGGATTCCTGAGAGGCCCCTCACAACTCGAATTATGACTGGCCTTTCCTGAGGCCACATGAACGGGTCCCTGAAGTCCCCATCATAACCTGAGAGGAACCTGCCCCAACTCTAAATAACCAGGAGGCTCTCCCCTCCAGGCAAGATGAGGCCCTTTTCCTCTGTGGCGTCTCGAAGAAAATCACACCTTCCCTCTTGAACCGCAAAGGGAACCTTCACACCCTTTTAGCAATCAAGAAGTTTCCCGACATTCCCCTCTCCACTCGAGAGGAACACCGAAGGTTCCACCAAGTTCAAGAGGAGCCCCTTTTCCCCCCTCACCCTCGAGATGCAGGTTCCTCTCCCTGCTTCTTCGGGAAAGGAAACGCGGCATTCCCATCGCATCTCAAGTGGAAGTGCTCTCAACAGGACAGTCGAGAGGAACTCCAGGGGTCGTGACAGCATTCCAGAAGACCCCCAAATGTCTCAGTCCATTCCAGGGGAACTTGATCTCCCTGTTCTGCCTCGAATGTCACCCTGAGTATCGACTCTCTCCACGGTGGCACGTGTGAGACAACCCTGTGGGAAAGCCTCGAGGGAAAGATCTAGATCCCTGTGCCAGCTCGATGGGAATCATGACACTGCTGCTACAGCTCAGAAGGAAAGCGGACGTGCATGACTCCAATCGATACGAAGCCTGACTCCCCTATGGAGACACCAGGTGAACCCCAAGATCCATATCAGTCCTGGAGAGGAAACCTCAGGTTCCGGCCTCAGCTTCAGTCGAGGACTTAGGACCCAGCACCGACTGGATAGGACTCCCGAGAGGCCACTCACAACTCACATGGTGTCTGGCCTTTTCTGAGGCCACAGAAATGGGTCCCTGAGGTCCCCGTCGTAACTAGAGAGAAGCCGGCCGCATTCGAGAAAAACCAGGAGGTTCTCCCCTCCAGGCGAAGTAGCCCTTTTCCACTGTGGTGTCTCCAGGGAAATCACACTTTCCATCTTAAACCACAGAAATGTTCTTCACACCCTCGCAGCAACTCAAGAAGATCTCGACATATCTGTCTCCACACGAGAGGAACACCACGGGTCTCGCCACAGCTCAGACGAGCCCCATTTCCCCCTCCTCTCTCGAGATGATTGTTCCTTTCCCTGCTTCGTCGGAAATGGATTCCCGGTGTTCCCATCCCATCTCAAAAGGAGGCGCTCTCCACAGGAAAGTAGAGAGGAACTCCAGGGGTCGTGCCACCATTCCAAAAAACCACCAAATATCAGAGTCCTCTCCAGAGGAACCTAATTTCCATGCACGCCCTCAACTGTCACACCGAGTATCAACTCACACCACAGTGACACGTGTGACAGCCCTGTTAAAAGCCTCGAAGGAAAGACACAGATCCCTGTGTGATCATGCCGGGAAGATTGACACTGATGCTACAGCTCAGGAGGCAAACTGACGTGCATGTTTCCACTCAAGACGAGGCCTGACACCTCTGTGGAGACTCCAGAGCAACCGCAAGATCCATGTCAGCCCTGGAGAGGAAACCTCTTTTCCGATCTCCACCTGAGACGAGGAATTAGGACCCAGCACCGACTGGAGAAGAATCCCGAGAGGCCCCTCTCAACTGGCATGGTGTCTGGCCTTTCCCGAGGCCACATGATCAGGACCCTGAGGTCCCATCATAACTCGAGAGGAACCTGCCACAACTCGAGAAAAACCAGGAGGCTCTCCCTTCCAGGCGACATGAGGCCCTTTTCCCCTGAAGCTTCTCGAGTGAAATCACACCTTCCATCTTGAACCTCAAAGTGGTCCTTCATACCCTTGTAGCAACTCAAGAAGTTCCCTGACATACTCCTCGAGAGGAACACCGAGATTTCCACCAAACCCAAGAGGAGCTCCGTTTCCCCAGTTTTCCTCGAGATAAGGCTTTCATTCCCTGCTTCGTTGGTAAACGTTTCCCGGCATTCCCATCACAACTCAAGTGGAGGCGCTCTCAACTGGAAAGTCGAGAGGAACTCCAGGTGTAGTGCCACCATTCCAAAAGACCCCAAAAGGCTCAGTCCATTCCAGAGGAACCTGATTTCCCTGTACTGCATCGAATGTCACCCTGAGCATCGACTCACGCCACGGTGGCACGGGTGACATCCCTGTGGGAAAGTCTCGAGGGAAAGCCCCAGATCCCTGTGTCAACTCGACAGGAAGCCTGACACTGCTGCTACAGCTCGGAAGCAAAGGGGACATGCAGGGCTCCGTTGGAGACGAGGCCTGACTCCCCTGTGGAGACTCCAGAGAAACCCCAAGAACCATGCCAGCACTGGAGAGGAAACCTCAGGTTCGGACCTTGGCTCCTGAAGAGGACATAGGACCTGGTACCGACTGGAGTCAATTGCCGAGAGGTCATCGCCACTCGCATGGAGACTGGCCTTTCCTGAGGCCACCCGAGGGGGTCCCTGAGGTCCCCGACGTAACTCGAGAGGAACCTGCTGCAAGTCGAGAAAAACGAGGAGGTTCTCCACTCGAGGCGAGATGAGGCCCTTTTCCACTGCGGCGTCACGAGAGAAACGACACCTTCCCTCTTGAACCTCGAAAAGGTCCTTCAAACCCTCGCAGTAACTCAATAAGTTCCCCGACATACCCGTTTCCACTGGAGAGGAACATCGTGGGTCCTGCCACACCTCAAGAGGAGCCCCTTTTCCCCCTCCTCCGATCGAGATGATTGTTCCTTTCACTGTTTCGTGGGGAATGGATTCCCTCTGTTCCTGTTCCATCTTAAGAGGAGGCGCTCTCCACAGGCAAGTAGAGAGGAATTCCAAGGGTCGTGCCACCAATCCAAAAGACCCCCAAATATCTAATTCCACTCCAGATAAACCTGATTCCCTGCACTGCCTCAAATGTACCCCTGTGTACCGACTCACAGAACCGTGGCAGGTGTGACAGCCCTGAGGGAAAGCCTCGAGGGAAAGACACAGATCCCTGTGTCAACTCGACGGGAAGTCTGACACTGCTGCTAAAGCTCGGGAGTAAAGCGGACGTGCAGGTCTCCACTCGAGATGAAGCCTGACTCCCCTGTGGAGACTCCAAAGGAACCCAAAGATCCATGCCAGCACTGGGGAGGAATCCTCAGATCCGGCCTCATCTCCAGAGGTGGACTTTGGACTCGGCACCGACTGAAAAGGATTCCTGACACGCCCCTCGCAATTCGAATGGAGACTGGCCATTCCTGAGGCCACACGAGCAGGTCCCTGCTGTCCCTGTCATAACCCGAGAGGAACCTGCCGCAACTCGAAATAACCAGGAGGCTCTCCCCTCCAGGCGAGATGAGGCCTTTTCCGCTATGGCGTCTCAACGAAAATCATACCTTCCCTCTTGAACCTCAAAGGGATCCTTCACACCCTTTTAGCAATCCAGAAGTTCCCCGACATACCCCTCTCCACTCGAGAGGAACACCGAGGCTTCCACCAAACTCAAGAGGAGCCCCGTTTCCCCCCTCACCATCGAGATGCAGGTTCCTTTCCGTGCATCGTCGGGAAAGAAACACGGCATTCCCGTCACATCTCAAGTGGAAGCGCTCTCAACAGGAAAGTCGAGAGGATCTCCAGGGCTCTTGCCAGTATTCCAAAAGACCCCCAAATGTCTCAGTCCACTCCAGAGGAACCTGATTTCCCTGTTATGCCTCGATTGTCACCCTGAGTATCGACTCTCAGCACGGTGGCACGTGTGACAGCCCTGTGGGAAAGTCTCCAGCGAAAGACACAGATCCCTGTGTCAACTCGACAGGAAGCCTGATACTGCTACCACAGCTCGGAAGGAAAGCGGACGTGCATGAATCCACTCGAGACGAGGCCTGACACCCCTGTGGAGACTCCAGAGGAACCCCAAGATCCATATCAGCCCTGGAGAGGAAACCTCAGGTTCCGGCCTCAGCTTCAGTCGAGTACATAGGAACCGGCACCGACTGGAGAGGACTCCCGAGAGGCCCCTCGCAGCTCTCATGGTGTCTGGCCTTTCCTGAGTCCACAGGAGCGGGTCCCTGAAGTCCCCGTTGTAACTAGAGAGAAACTGGACGCATTTCGAGAACAACCAAGAGGTTCTCCCTTCCAGGATAGTGAGGCCCTTTTCTGCTGTGGCCTCTCCAGGGAAATCACACATTTCCTCCTGAACCACAAAAATGTTTTTCACACCCTTGTAGCAACTCAAGAAATTCTCGACATACACATCTCCACACGAGAAGAACAGTGAGGGTCCCGCCACACCTCAAGAGGAGCCCCGATTCCCCTTCCTTGCTCGAGATGATTGGTCCTTTCCCTACTTCTTTGGAAATTGATTAACCGTGTTCCCAACCTACCTCAAGAGGAGGCGCTCTCTACAGGAAGGTCGAGAGGAACTCCAGGGGACGTGCCAGCATTCCAAAGACCCCCAGATGTCTCAGTCCATTCCAGAGCAAGCTGATTTCCCTGTTCTGCCTCGAATGTCACCCTGAGTATTGACTCTCACAACGGTGTTATGTGTGACAGCCCTGTAGGATAGCCTCGAAAGGAATGCAGACGTGTATGATTCCACTCGAGACGAGGCTTGACCCACCTGTGGAGACTCTAGAGGAACCCCAAGATCCATATCAGCCCTGGAGAGGAAAACTCAGGTTCAGGCCTCAGCTTCAGTCGAGGACTTAGAACCCCGCACCGACTGGAGAGAACTAATGAGAGGCCCCTCGCAACTCCCATGGTTTCTCACCATTCCTGAGGCCACAGGAAGAAGTCCCTGAGGTCCCCGTCGTAACTCGAGAGAAACAGGCTGCAATTCGCAAAAAAACAGGAGGCTCTCCCCTCCAAGTGACTTAGGCCCTTTTCTGCTGCCGTGTCTCCAGGGAAATCACACTTCCCTTCTTGAACCACAAAAATGTTCTTCACACCCTGCAGCAACTCAAGAAGATCTCGACCTACCCGTCCCCACACGAGAGGAACACTGAGTGTCCCGGCACAATTCAAGAGGAGCCCCGATTCCCCCTCCTCACTTGAAATGATTGTTCCTTTCCCTGCTTCATTGCAAATGGATTCCCGGTGTTCCCATCCTATCTCAAGTGGAGGCACGCTCCACAGGAAAGTTGAGAGGAACTCCAAGTGTCGTGCCACCATTCCAAAAGACCCCAAATATCACAGCCCTCTCCAGAGGAACCCGATTTCCCTGTACTGCCTCGAATGTCGCCCTGAGTATCGACTCACAACACGGTGGCACGTGTGACAGCCTTGTGGGAAAGCCTCGAGGGAAAGACACAGATCCCTGTGTCAACTCGACAGGAAGCCTGACACTGCTGCTACAGCTCGGGAGTAAAGCAGACGTGCAGGTCTCCACTCGAGATGAGGCCTGACTCCCCTGTGGAGACTCCAGAGGACCCCGAAGATACATGCCAGCACTGCAGAGGATCCTCAGGTTCTGGCCTGGTCCCAGACGTGGACATTGCATCTGGCACCGACTGAAAGGATTCCTGAGAGCACCTCGCAACTCGCATGGGGACTGGCCTTTCCTGTGGCCACACTGACGGGACCCTGAAGTCCCCGTATTAACTGGAGAGGAACCTGCCGCAACTCGAAATAACCAGGAGGCTCTCCCCTCCAGGCGAGATGAGGCCCTTTTCCCCTGTGGCATCTCAAAGAAAATCACACCTTCCCTCTTGAACCTCAAAGGGATCCTTCACACCCTTTTAGCAATCCAGAAGTTCCCCGACATACCCCTCTCCACTCGAGAGGAACACCGAGGCTTCCACCAAACTCAAGAGGAGCCCCGTTTCCCCCCTCACCGTCGAGATGCAGGTTCCTTTCCCTGCTTCATCGGGAAAGGAAACCCGGCATTCCCGTCGCATCTCAAGTGGAAGCGCTCTCAACAGGAAAGTCGAGAGGAACTCCAGGCGTCCTGCCAGCATTCCAAAAGAGGCCCAAATGCCTCAGTCCATTCCAGAGAAACCTGATTTCCCTGTTTGCCACGAATGTCACCCTGAGTATCGACTTTCAGCACGATGGCACGTGTGAAACCCTCTGGGAAAGCCTCGAGGGAAATACACAGATCCCTGTGTCAACATGATGGGAAGCCTGACACTGCTGCTACAGCTTGGAAGGAAAGCGGACGTGCATGACTCCACTCGAGACGAGGCCTGACTCCCCTGTGGAGTCTCCAGAGGAACCCCAAGATCCATATCAGCCCTGGAGAGGAAACCTCAGGTTCCGGCCTCAGCTTCAGTTGAGGACTTAAGACCCGGCACCGACTGGAGAGGACCCTCAAGAGGCCCCTCGCACCTCGCATGGTGTCTGGCCATTCCTGAGGCCACAGGAGCGGGTCCCGGAGGTCCCCATCGTAACTCCAGAGAAACTGGCCGCAATAAGAGAAAAACCAGGAGGTTCTCCCCTCCTGGCGAGTGAGGCCCTTTTCCGCTGTGGCTTGTCCAGGGAAATTCCACTTTCCATCTTGAACAACAAAAATGTTCTTCAAACCCTTGCAGCAACTCAAGAAGATCTCGACATACACGTCTCCACACGAGAGGAACACCGAGTGTCCCGCCACAACTCAAGAGGTGTCCCATTTCCACCTCCTCACTCGAGATGATTGTTCCATTCCCTGCTTCGTCGGGAATGGATTCCCGGTGTTCACATCCCATCTCAAGAGGGTGTGCTCTGCTTAGTAAATTCGAGAGGAACTCCAGGGGTCGTGCCACCATTCCAAAAGACCCCCAAATATCACAGCCCTCTCCAGAGGAACCTGATTTCCCTGCACTGCCTCAACTGTCACACTGAGCATCGACTTACACCATAGTGACACATGTGACAACCCTGTGGAAAAGCCTCGAGGGAAAGACACAGATCCCTGTATCAACACGCCAGGAAGACTGACACTGCTGCTACAGCTCAGGAGGCAAACTGACGTGTATGCCTCCACTCGAGACTATGCCTGACACCCCTTTGGAAACTCCAGAGGAACCCTAAGATCCATGTCAGCCCTGGAGAGGAAACCTCCTTTCCGGTCTCCGCTCTAGACGAGGACTTAGGACCCTGCACCGACTGGAGAAGAATCCTGAGAGGCCCCTCGCAACTTGTATGGTGGCTGGCCTTTCCTTAGGCCACACGAGCAGGTCCCTGAGATCCCCGTCGAAACTTGAGAGGAACCTGGCACAACTCGAGAAAAACCAGGAGGCTCTACCCTGCAGGCGAGATGTGGCCCCTTTCCACTGCGCCGTCTCGAGGGAAGAGACACCTTCCCTTTTGACCCTCGAAGGGGTCCTTCACAACCTTGTAGCAACTCACGAAGTTCCCCGACATACCCATCTCCCCTCGAGAGGAACACTGAGGGTTCCACCAAACTCAAGATGAGCCCCTTTTCCCCCTTTTCCCTCGAGATAAGGGTCTCATTTCCTGCTTCATCGGTCAAGGTTTCCCGGCATTCCTGTCACACCTCCAGTGGAGGCGCTCTCAACAGGAAAGTCAAGAGGAAATCCAGGTGTAGTGCCATCATTCCAAAAGAACCCCAAAAGTCTCAGTCCTCTCAAGAGGAACCTGATTTTCCTGCACAGCTTCGAATGTCACCCTGAGTATGTACTCACACCACGGTGGCACGTGTGACAGCCCTGTGGGAAAGCCTGGAAGGAAAGCCACATATCCCTGTGTCAAGGCGACAGGAAGCCTGACACTGCTGCTACAGCTTGGAAGCAAAGTGGACATGCAGTGTTCCATTCGAGACGAGGACTGACTACCCTGTGGACCCTCCAGAGGAACCCCAAGATCTATGCCAGCACTGGAGAGGATACCTCAGGTTCCAACCTCGGCTCCAGAAGAGGACACAGGACCCGGCACAGACTGGAGTGGATTCCTGAGAAGTTCCTTGCCCCTCGCATGGAGAATGGCCTTTCATGGGGCCACGCATGTGGGTCCGTGAGGTCCCCGTCGTAACTCGAGAGGAACCTGCCGCAAATCGAGAAAAACGAGGAGGTTCTCCACACCAGGCGAGATGAGGCCCTTTTCTGCTGTGGCGTCACCAGAGAAAACACACCTTCCCTCTTGAACCTCGAAAAAGTCCATCAAACCCTCGCAGCAACTCAAGAAGTTCCCTGACATACCCGTCTCCACTCGAGAGGAACTCCGAGGGTCCCACCACAACTCAAGAGGAGCCCCTTTTCCCTCTCCTCCGCTCGAGATGATTTTTCCTTTCCCTGCTTCGTCGGGAATGGATTCCCGGTGTTCCTGTCCCATTTTAAGAGGTGGCGCTCTTCACGAGCAAGTCGAGTGGAACTCCAGGGATCGTGCCACCAATCCAAAAACCCACAAATGTATAATTCCACTCCAGATAAACCTGATTTTCTTGCACTGCCTCAACTTTTCCCCCGTGTATAAACTCACACCCCGGTGGCACGTGTGACAGCCCTGTGGGAAAGCCTCGAGTGAAAGACACAGATCCCTGTGTCAACTCGACGGGAAGCCTGACACTGCTGCTACAGCTTGGGAGTAAAGTGGACGTGCAGGTCTCCACTCGAGATGAGGCCTGACTCCCCTGTGGAGACTCCAGAGGACCCCAAAGATCCATGCCAGCACTGCAGAGGAATCCTCAGGTTCTGGACTCGGCTCCAGACATGGACTTTGGACCCGGCACAGACTGCAAAGGATTCCTGAGAGGCCCCTCGCAACCCGCATGGGGACTGGTCTTTCCTGAGGCCACACTGGCAGGACCCTGAAGTCCCCTTATTAACTCGAGAGGAACCTGCTGCAACTCGAAATAACCAGGAGGCTCTCCCCTCCAGGCGAGATGAGGCCCGTTTCCGCTGTGGCGACTCAAAGAAAATCACACCTTCCCTCTTGAACCTCAAAGGGATCCTTCACACCCGTTTAGCAATCCAGAAATTCCCCTTCCCCGACATACCCCTCTCCACTCGGGAGGAACACCGAGGCTTCCACCAAACTCAAGAGGAGCCCCGTTTCCCCCTCTTCCGCTCGAGATGATTGTTCCTTTCCCTGCTTCGTGGGGAATGGATTCCCGGTGTTCCTGTCCAATCTTAAGAGGAGACACTCTCCACAGGCGAGTCCAGTGGAATTCCAGGGGTCCTGCCACCAACCCAAAAGACCCCCAAATATCTAATTCCATTCCAGAAGAACCTGATTTTCCTGCACTGCCTCAACTGTCACCCCGAGTGTCTACTCACACTACGGTGGCTCGTGTGACAGCCCTGTGGGAAAGCCTCAAGGGAGAGACCCAAATCTTTGTGCCCAGTCGACAAGAAGCCTGATACTGCTGCTAGAGCTCGGGAGGAAAGCGGACGTGCAGGTCTCCACTTGAGACGAGGCCTGACTCCCCTGTGGAGTCTCCAGGGGTACCCTAAGGTCCATGCCAGCACTGAAGAGGAAACCTCAAGTTCCAGCCTCGGCTCCAGACGTGGACTTTGGACCCGGCACAGACTGCAAAGGATTCCTGCGAGGACTCTTGCATCTCACATCGAGACTGGCCTTTCCTGAAGCCACCCGAGTGGGTCCCTGAAGTCCCCGTCGTGACTCAAGAGGAACCTGCCGCAATTCGAAATACCCAGGAGTCTCTTCCCTCCAGGCGATATGAGGCGCTTTTCCGCTGTGGCGTCTCGAACAAAATCACACCTTCCTTCTTGAACTTCAAAGGGAAACTTCACACCGTTTTAGCAGTCATGAAGTTCCCCGACATACCCGACTCCACTCTAGAGGAACACCGAGGCTTCCACCAAACTCAAGAGGAGCCCTGATTCCACCCGCAACCTCGAGATGCAGGTTCCTTTCCCTGCTTCGTTGGGAAAGGAAACCCGGCATTCCCGTCGCAACTCAAGTGGAAGTGCTCTCAATGGAAACTCGAGAGGAACTCCAGGGTCGTGCCAGCATTCCAAAAGACCCCAAATGTCTCAGTCCACTCCAGAGGAACCTGATTTCCCTGTTCTGCCTTGAAGGTCACCCTGAGTATCGACTCTCACCACGGTGGCATGCGTGACAGCCCTGTGGGAAAGCCTCGAGGGAAAGACTCAGATCCCTGTGTCAACATGACGGGAAGCCTGACACTGCTGCTACAGCTCGGAAGGAAAGCGGACATGAATGACTCCACTCGAGACGAGGCCTGACTCCCCTGTGGAGACTCCAGAGGAACCCAGAGTTCTGTATAAGCCCTGGAAAAACCTCAGGTTCCGGCCTCAGATTCAGTCGAGCACTTAGGACCCGGCACCCAGTGGAGAGGACTCCTGAGAGGCCCCTCAGAACTCGAATGGTGTCAGGCCTTTTCTGAGGCAACAAGAGCGGGTCCCTGAGGTCCCCGTCGTAACTTTAGAAAAACCAGCCGCAATTCGAGAAAAACCAGGAGGTTCTCCCCTCCAGGCGAGTTAGGATATTTTCTGCTGTGGTGTCTCCAGGGAAATCACACTTTCCCTCTTGAATGACAAAAATGTACTTCACACCCTTGCAGCAACTCAAGAAGGTCTCGACATACCCGTCTCCACATGAGAGAAAATCCGAGGGTCCCACCACAACTCAAGAGGAGCCCCAATTCCCCCTCCTCGCTCAAGATGATTTTCCTTTCCCTGCTTCATCGGAAATGGATTCCCGGTGTTCCCATCCCATCTCAAGAGGAGGCACTCTCAACAGGATAGTCGACAGGAACACCGGTAGTCGTGCCACCATTCCAAAAGAACCCCAAATATCACAACCCACTTCAGAGGAACCTGATTTCCCTGCACTGCTTCAACTGTCACTCCGAGTATGGACTCAAACCACGGTGACACGTGTGACAGCCCTGTGGAAAAGCCTCGAGGGAAAGACACAAATCCCTCTGTCAACTCTCCCGGAAGACTGACAATGCCGCTACACTCAGGAGGCAAAATGACGTGCATGTCTCCACTCAAGACGAGACCTGACACCACCGTGGAGACTCCAGAGGAACCCCGAGATCCATGTCAGCCCTGGAGAAGAAACCTCATTTCCAGTCTCCCCTCTGGACGAGGACCTAGGACAGGGCACATGACTGGAGAAGAACCCCGAGAGGCCCCTCGCACCTCGCATGGTGTCTGGCCTTCCTGAGGCCACAGGAGCGGGTCCCTGAGGTCCCCGTCATGACTGGAGAAGAGCCGGCCACAACTCGAGAAAAACCAGGAGGCTCTCCCCTCCAGGCGAGATGAGGCCCTTTTCCGCTTCGGGGTCTCAAGGGAAATCACACCTTCCCTCTTTGACCTGCAAGAGGTACTTCACAACCTTGTAGCAACTCAAGAAGTTCCCCGACATAACCCTCTCCATTCGAGAGGAACACCGAGGGTTCCAGCATACTCAAGAGGAGCATCGTTTCCAGCTTTTCCCTCGAGATATGGGTTTCATTCTGTGCTTCCTCGGTCCAGGCTTCTCGGCAATCCCGTCACAACTCAAGGTGAAGCACTCTCTACAGGAAAGTCGAGAGGAACTCCAGGTGGAGTGCCACCATTCCCAAAGACCCCCGAAAGTCTCCGTCCGGTCCAGAGGAACCTGAATTCCCTGTACTGCCTCGAATGTCAACCCGAGTATTGACTCACGCCACGGTGGCACCTGTGACCACCTTGTGGGAAGCCTCGAGTGAAACCCCGGATTCCTGTGTCAACTCGACAGGAACCCTGACACTGCTGCTACAGCTCAGAAGAAAAGCGGATGTGCAGGGCTCCATTCGATAGGAGGTCTGATTCCCTGTGGAGACTCCATAAGAACCCCAAAGTTCGTGCCACCACTGGAGACGAAAACTCAGTTTACGCCCTCCGCTCCAGAAGAGGACCTAGGACCCGGCACAGACTGGAGAAGAATCCCGAGAGGCTACTCGCACCTCGCATGGTGTCTGGCCCTTCAAGAGGCCACACGAGCAGGTCCCTGAGGTCCCCGTCGTAAATCGAGAGGAAGCTGCTGCAAATCGAGAAAAACCAGGAGGCTCTCCCCTCCAGGCGTGATGAGCCCCTTATCAGCTGTGGCGTCTCGAGGGAAATCACACCTTCCTTCTGGAACCTCCAAGGTGTCCATCACACCCTTGTAGCAACTCAAGAAGTTCCCTGACATACTCCTCTCCACTTCAGATGAACACCGAGGGATCACGCAATCTCAAGAGGAGCCCCAATTCCAGCTTTTCCCTCGGGATATGGGGTTCATTCCCTGCTTCTTCGGTCCAGGTTTCTTGGCATTCCGGTCACACCTCAAGGTGAGGCGCTCTCCACAGGAAAGTGGAGAGGAAATCCAGGTGTAGTGCCACCATTACAAAAGACCCTCATAAGTCTCAGTGCAGACCAGGGGAACCTGAATTCCCTGTACTGCCTCGAATGTCACGCCGAGTATAGACTCATGCTAAGGTAGCACCTGTGACAGCCCTGTGGGAAAGACTCGAGTGAAAGACCCAGAGATCCCTGTGTCAACTCGACAGGAAGCCTGCCACTGCTAACACAGCTCGGAAGCAAAGCGGACATGCAGGGCTCCATGGCAGACGAGGACTGATTCCCCGGGGGAGACTCCAGAGGAACCCCAAAGTACGTGCCAGGACTGGAGACGAAACCTCTGCTTCTGCCCTCCACTCCAGAAGTGGACATTGGTCCCAGCACTGACTGGAGTGGATTCCTGAGAGGTCCATCGCCACTCGTATGGAGAAGGACCTTTCCTGAGGCCAAGTGTGTGGGTCCCTGAGGTCCCCGTCGGAACTCAAGAGGACCTGCCGCAAGAGGAGAAAAATGCTGAGGTTATTGACTCCAGGCTAGATGAGGCCCTTTTCCGCTCCAGCGTCACGAGAGAAACCACACCTTCACTCTTGAACCTCGACAAGGTACTTAAAAGCCTCGTAGCAACTCAAGAAGTTCCCCATCCTCCCCGGCTCCAATCGACAGGAACACCGAGGGTCCCACCACCACTCAACAGGTCACCCTTATCCCCCTCCTCCACTCGAGATGATTGTTCCTTTCCCTGCTTCGTCGGGAATGGCTTCCCGGTGTTCCTGGCCCATCTGAACAAGAGGCGCACTCCACAGGAAAGTCGACAGGAGCTCCAGGATTCGTGCCACCATTCTCAAAGACCGCCAATGATCACAGCCCTCTTTAGAAGAAACTGATTTCCCTGCACTGCCTCAACTGTCACACCGAGGATTGACTCACACCACGGTGACACGAGGGACAGCCGTGTGGAGAAGCCTCGAGGGAAAGACACAGATCCCTGTGTCACCAGGCCTGGAAGACTGACACCTCTGCCACAGCACAGGAGGCAAGCTGACGTGCATGTCTCCACTAGAGATGAGGCCTCCTGACACCCCTGTGCAGACTCCAGAGGCACCCCAAATCCATGTCAGCGCTGGAGAGGAAACCCCCTTCCTGGTCTCCATACCGACGAGGACTTAGGACCCAGCACCGACTGGAGAAGGATCCCGAGAGACCCCTGGCACCTCCCATGGTGTCTGGCCTTTCCTGAGGCCACACGAGCAGGTCCCTGAGGTCCCCGTCGTCCATCGAAAGCAAGTTGCCGCATCTCCACCACAACCAGGAGGCTCTCCCCTCCAGGCGAGATAAGCCCCTTTTCGGCTGTGGCGTCTCGAGGGAAATCACATCTTCCCACTGGAACCGGCAAGGGGTCCGTCACACGCTTGGAGCACCTGAAGAAGGTCCCCGACATAGCCCTCTCCCCTCGAGAGGAACACCACGCGTTCCAGCAAACTCCCGAGGGCCCCGGTTTCTTCCTCTCGCTCCAGATCTGGGTTTCATTCCCTGCCTTGTCCGTCCAGTTTCTCGGCATTCCCGTCACACCTCAAGGGGAGGCGCACTCAACAGGAAAGTCGAGAGGAAATCCAGGTCTAGTGCCACCAGTCCCAGAGACCCCCACA
>SJYQ01001152.1:589543-666289 GCA_006410935.1 Redunca redunca | reverse complement strand
TAAAGCTCAACATTCTGAAAACTAAGATCTTGGCATCTGGACCCATCACTTCATGGGAAATAGATGGGGAAACAGTGGAAACAGTGTCAGACTTTATTTTTTGGGCTCCAAAATCACTGCAGATGGTGACTGCAGCCATGAAATTGAAAGATGCTTACTCCTTCAAAGGAAAGTTATGACCAATCTAGATAACATATTCAAAAGCAGAGACATTACTTTGCCAACAAAGGTCTGTCTAGTTAAGGCTATGGTTTTTCCAGTCATCATGTATAGATGTGAGAGTTGGACTGTGAAGAAAGCTGAACGCCGAAGAATTGATGCTTTTGAACTATGGTGTTGGAAAAGACTCTTGAGAGTCCCTTGGACTACATGGAGATCAGTCCATTCTGAAGATCAGCCCTGGGATTTCTTTGGAAGGAATGATGCTATGGCTGAAACTCCAGTACTTTGGCCACCTGATGTGAAGAGTTGACTCATTGGAAAAGACTCTGATGTTGAAAGGGATTGGGGGCAGAAGGAGAAGGGGATGACAGAGGATGAGATAGCTGGATTGCATCACCGACTTGATGGACGTGAGTTTGAGTGAACTCTGAGAGTTGGTGATGGACAGGGAGATCTGGTGTGCTGCAGTTCATGGGGTCGCAAAGAGTCCGACATGACTGAGTGACTGAACTGAACTGAACTGATGGGATGAAGCCTCTATAGAGATCCCCAAAGTACAGCATTTGGAGAGCTTCTGAATCTTGGACTGTGTCTACACGCCAGGAAGATGGTGTATACCTGACGCAATGGGGACATAAGTTCCCACCTTTGGGACCCTGTAGACCTCTCCCTGTGTATCTCTTCATGTTGCTATTCTTTTGTATCCTTTAACACATATCTTTTGTAATAAATTGTCAGTAGTAAGTAAACTATTTTCCTTGGTTCTTTGAGCCATGCTAGCAAATTACTGAGCCCAAGGAGAGGAGTCTTGGGAACCTCTGATTTGTAGCAAAGTCAAGCAGAAGTTGTGGGTAACCTGGGATCCTTCTGCTTGTGATGGGTATCTGAAATGGGAACACTAATGGGATTGAGTCCTTAACCTGTTGGGTCTATGCTAATTCTGGTTAAGTTGAATTGAATTCCAGGATACCCGGGTGACCTGGGAGGAAGGGTCTGTGTGGGTGACAATTAATATTTGAAAATTTAATTCATTGAGTATTAATTGAATGTCTAGTCTGTGTTCTGAGTTGCCTTAGGTGGAGGAAAAGTAGAAAACCGTGAAAAACAAAAAGTATGTCAGGCTCAGTCCGGTTCCACATTGAAATTCTAAGCTGCTTACATGGAAAATAATGCATATTAAAACTGAACAAATCAAAGGGGCATTTATGATGAAGTCTGGCCTGTTGGGAAGACCGTAGACATCTGGGCATCAGGAAACCTATATCTAAGTTCCAACCCTTTCACTCACTAACAGCTAGTTACCTTTCCTCTCCAGACTTCTTTGTAATGTATGCTCTCTCTAGCTCTCTTATTTGATGTTTCTGAAATTCTAAATGTCAGGATGTGTAGTGGAGACAAAGTGCCTCAGGAATCAGAAAGAGGCCTCAAGGAAACTATCAATATTTTTGTTAGGCCAAAGTAAGCATAGATCCAAAGTTGGATTTTAATTATTTTTTTTAAGATTTTAATTATTATGTCAGAAGCTGGATTTAGGCTTTGATACTGTTTTTTTTTTTTTCCTAATTAACTTTTGAGTTAGAGGTAAGTAAGTTAGGCCAAGAATAACTAGAATTAAATTTACATTTAAACATATTCCAAGTGTTTCAGTGTGAGAGGAGAAAACAATCTGGTGTTTAAATGAAGCTGTTTTCCATCTTCTGAGGAGAAACATATATATATTCCACAGTACATTTAAATACTGAAAACTGTTTTTAAGGACTTCACAGGTGGCTCAGTGATAAAGAATCCACCTGCCAATGCAGGAGACCCGGGAGATTCAAGTTTCATCCCTGGGTTGGGAAGATCCCCTGCAGGAGGAAATTGCAATCCGTCCCACTATTCTTGCCTGGGAAATTCCATGGTCCATGGAGTGGCAAAGAGTTGGACGTGAGTGAGCACACACAACTTTTAAAACATAACTATATTTCTCTGTTTCAGTCCTAAGTCCTGTTGATTTACAAAAAATGATGCTGGTAACTCCTTTGAAGTTAAAATTTTTTTTAAATGAAATGTGCTATTTAAAAATTGGAAGTGCTTCTCCAGATTCTTCTGAAACACATCAAATCACCTAGATCTACTTTTTTGAGGCATTAAATGTTTTTAAAATATGATTGCATTTAGTAAACTAGAAGCAAGGTAAATAAAAAGAAAATCAGCTCATGGGAGAAAAGCTTTTGTATGCATTGTGTGTGTGTGTATGCATTGTGTTTGCTACTCACAGAAATAACTTTTTTTTAATATCTATATTTTTATTTATTGGCTGTGCTGGGTCTTTGTTGCTGTGTGGGGTTTTTCTCTAGTTGCGGTGAGCGAGTCCTACTCTCTGGTTCCAGTATGTGGACTTCTCAGGGTGGTGGCTTCTCTTGTTGCAGAGCGTGGGTTCTGGGCCATGAGTTTTAGTAGTTGAGGCATGTGGGTTCAGTAGTGTGGCTCCCAGGCTCCAGAGCATAGGCTCAGTAGTTGTGGCACATGGGCTTAGTTGCCCTGTGGCATGTGGGATCTTCAGGGATTGAACCCTTGCCCCCTGCATTGGTTGGTGGATTCTTCACCACTGAGCCACCAGGGAAATCCTCAGGTAATTATTAAGCCTTGAGAATGGAGTAGAAGTTTGGGATTGCCATTTGATCTGGACTTTTCTTTGATGATATTGTTCAATCAATGTCACAGTGGTGTGTTTTTACCCCTGGAATGAAACATGTCTAGTAAGTGATGCAGTCTTAGACCCAGAACTTGGAGGAGGTGGTGGTGCCCTTTGCTTTTTTTCTTTTTCTGGCTTATTTTCCTATAGCTGTTGGTGGATTTTATGTAAATTGAAGGAAGCAGTTCAAAGAAAACAATTGGATGGGAAAGAGGGTGGCTCTGTTTTGAAATCATACAGTTGTTACCTTTTCAAATGTAAGATTGTAAAAAAAATTACAGAAACATTTAATGTGGATATTGTTTTTAGAGACTAACTGTGATTTATCAAATAAACAGGTATGTTTACCTGTTTAGCAGATATTTCTCCTGTTGAGTAGGTATAGTTGAAGAAAAGTCTGTTTCATTAAAATAATTAACCTTCATATTATTATAAAATAGTTGATGTATTCATGTCTCTCAAGTATAAGCATGAGATTTTTCCGCAGGGTATATAATCCTAAATAGCCCAGTCTTTCTTCTCCATAGCAAGTCCCTGAATGACTCTATTACACCAGTGACAACAGGACTGTGGCGGGTTACAGTTTATGGCTGAGTGGGCAGGTAAGGTTTTTTAGGTTGAGATAAAAGATAAACTAAGAAGCTTATTTTGCCATGCCCTCCTCCAGTGGATCCTCCCAACCCAGAGATCGACCCCTCATCTCTTACATCTGCTATATTGGCAGGCGGGTTCTTTACCCCTGGGAAACCTCCAAAAGATAAACTAGGAAGCTTATTTTAATCCATATATGTAAACCTAAGAAATGTTCACAATGGACAGTTATATTTCCTTTTCTAAAATTGAATTTAAGTTCTTCATTGATGTAAGGTATGACTTTTTCTTAAGCGTCAGAATGGTGCATGTTTGGATGAGTTTAGAGCATATCTGAATTGTAGAGAATCCTTGGGAAAAATGAGTCTTACTGTGTGAAGAAGAGTCTTACTGTGTGATAGGAGGTGGAAGTGAAGTGGAGAAGAGAACGTGAAATTGCTTGCGGGTCTGTTAGAAAATTATACGATATGTGATTCTCATGGGCTCAGGCACTTAATTCAGAAATACCTGAAAGTGCCACTGCTTCAAATGCTGTCAGAGGGGAAATTTGCTTATTTAAACTGGACATGCCCTAAATGGAAATATAGGTTTGAATAGTTTCATATGAGGAATTTGTTTACCTGGATTATGCTAAGTGATGGCATAGCATGTCCTATTAACCTTCATAAACTGTACATCCCAGCCATTGTTGCTCTATGTGACTCCGAGGCTGCAGTCCTGTGTGCTTGGATCCTGGTGGGTTGTGCACACTGACAGTGTGCAGTACTGGATTTGCTTTACATTTGATCACAAGGAATTAGCTGGTTGCTATGGTGACTGGCAGAGGTTCAGAAACCTAGACACTGTGACTCTGTGTTGCCATCCGTGGGTGTGTTCCATGGTGGAAGAAATTGCTTCACATTTCTTGGAGTTTCTGATAAATTGAGGTGCAAGTCTGTTGTGCTTTGAATTATCTGGAAAGCTGTATGGTCCCACTTTCGATCTGAATATATTAAGAATTTAAGGAAGATACTAGTTTGCTCTTCAAACACTGTGGGTCAATTGCAAAGGCATTATAGAAGGGAGGTTTGCTTTCTGAATACAGCCAGAGAGGGTTCACCATTCAGGAAGGGGCTAAACACCTCCAAATGGGAGTTAAAGGTATAAGCTTGCCTGACTTACTGGGACAAATGATTTATTTTAGGGCCAGATATTCATAACTGATTGTATGTAAATTATGAAAGATGCTAAGGAGATGGGTTTTGGTATCAACCTGTATTTAAAGTCCGTGTCTGCCACTTATTTGCTGATTGTCCTGGGAAGAAGTTATTTAACCTCTCTAAATCATAGTTTAAAATGGAAATTGCCTTCTGCACTTGACTTGGGGATTAAATATGCTAATACCAGTGAAAAGCTTAGCACAGAGTCTGCAAACAGAAATTGCTCAACAAGTGCTACTAGCTAAATGTATTATTTTAAAGAATGTAATTCCCATTAACATTATTTAAAGTGGAGCATATGATGCATGCAATGAATCCTTGTGTTCTGATTGATAATGGAGAGGAAAGGGTAGGCTGTCAGTGAATACTAGAAAATAAGTTTTAACAAGTTAAGCCATAAAGACAACTTTTTCCAGGGGACAAGTTAAGCTATAAAGACAACTTTTTCCAGGGGAACCCAAGGGAAATAAATAAGTTTAGCAGTATAGTTTCTTGGGTGATGTTCTTTGATTATTTACTCGAATTCAGAATTTTTAAGTCACTTTTCCTCATTTCTTTTTTACCCTTTATTTTCAGATATCTTGAATTTTAACCACTATTTTTTCTCTCTCTGTTTTGTTTGTTTCATCTGTAGTGGAAAGCATATATGTATATATTTAAATATCTCAAACAGATAAGGCTTTTCTTTTTTTTAGACATAGTCTTAAGGCTATTATCACACTCAACAGTCATTCCATCATATTGTCTAATACTTATTCAGGTTCACTTTTGCTCCCTATTCTCCAAACTGGCTGTTAACAGTTGATTTATTTGGTCAGAATCCATCAGTTTCTCCTAAACACCCCTTCAAGCTATCGTCATCTTAGTCTGTAGTCTAGACTACAGATTTGGACTCTGGCAGCTTGAAGGCCAAATTCAGCCTGCCTACTGTTTTTCAGAAAACTTGAACTAAGTGTAGTGTTTTTAAAATCAGGAAAATTTACTTAAAAGTCTGAAACTTATTTCTCTTGGGATGGGTGGGACAGGGAGGAGACTTGGAGATCTTGGATTTGCCCTCCCACAGGGCAGATGATGATAGCTGGCTGGTGCTGAGGGGCTCCCCCTGAAGATGGTACTGGTGTATTCCTGTTCACCATAGCTGCCCCACTGCCCCCTGCCCCTGCCCCCCTGCCCCTGGCCTCTTCACTATTGTGTGTCACAACTCCAGGTCTGGGTAACACCACAGAATGAGATAGTTATACTTGTTTCTGAAATTGTTAAATTGTTGTTTAGTTGCTAAGTCATGTCTGACTCTGCAACCCCATGGACGGTAGCCAGGCTCCTCTGTGTGTGGGATTCTCCAGGCAAGAATTAGTTCAAGTTCACTCGCTTAGTCATGTCCGACTCTTTGCGACCCCATGAATCGCAGCACGCCGGGCCTCCCTGTCCATCACTAACTTCTGGAGTCCACTCAAACTCATGTCCATCGAGTCAGTGATGCCATCCAGCCATCTCATCCTCTGTCGTCCCCTTCTCCTCTTGCCACCAGTCTTCCCAGCATCAGGGTCTTTTCCAATGAGTCAATTCTTCGCATGAAGTGGCCAAAGTACTGGAGTTTCAGCTTTAGCATCAGTCCTTCGAATGAACACCGAGGGCTGATCTCNAATAAGCAGGGTGACAATATACAGCCTTGATGGACTCCTTTTCCTATTTGGAACTAGTCTGTTGTTCCTTGTCCAGTTCTAACTGTTGCTTCCTGACCTGCATATAGGTTTCTCAAGAGGCAGGTTAGGTGGTCTGGTATTCCCATCTCTTTCAGAATTTTCCACAGTTTATTGTGATCCACACAGTCAAAGGCTTTGGCATAGTCAATAAAGCAGAAATAGATGTTTTTCTGGAACTCTCTTGCTTTTTCCATGATCCAGCGGATGTTGGCAATTTGATCTCTGTTCCTCTGCCTTTTCTAAAACCAGTTTGAACATCAGGAAGTTCACGGTTCACGTATTGCTGAAGCCTGGTTTGGAGAATTTTGAGCGTTACTTTACTAGCGTGTGAGATGAGTGCAGTTGTGCGGTAGTTTGAGCATTCCTTGGCATTGCCTTTCTTTGAATGAAAACTGACCTTTTCCAGTCCTGTGGCCACTGCTGAGTTTTCCATATTTGCTGGCATATTATTAGAAAAGGCTAAACTGACTGCATACTGTGAATTAGTTATACAGTTTCACCAAAGGTTTATTTTTATCTTTATCAAAATTCAAATGAAAATTTTTGAAGTGTTTCATTTAAACATACACACAACCAAAAAGCTAAAATTCCCATGGTAGCATATTAAACCTACATATGTAATTATTAACCAAACCCATCCATTTCCAATCTAGTTCTGTTTGTTTGTTCATTTTAACCCTTAAGAGTATGTACGCATGACTGTCACAGTGGTACAAAAGAAATGTAATTTAAAAATAGATGCCATTTATTGCCACAGATGACAAGGAAATTGTCATAAGTGATAAGCAAAACAAATACAATTTAAAAATAAATAAATGCCATAGGCAGTTAGAAAGAACCTAGAAAAGTCAAGTAAAATGAAACATATTTGCATGTCCCAACTCTAAGAAATTTTGAGGAAAACCAACTTATAATTTTAATGTAAGATAATCTTCTGTAGATTTGTTCAGCAGAACTTTGTGCCACAAGCTTGTTTATAGCTTCTGCTCTGAGCATAGAAACTACAAATGTAAAAAAGTGTTAAACGAAAACAAAGCTTTCGGTAAAAATCACTAAAAATAAATGTATAAAATTATGAAGTATAGTTATGGTGATTCACAAAGGTTTGGAGGCTTTTTTTTTTGTACTTTTTCTTTGATGAATACTTAACAAGTGATGTCAAATAAAATCCTTCCTTCCTAAATGAGCTGGAATTTTTCCATTATCTCTTAACCTTTGCAAATTCCAGAAGCCTTGAGTAAGTCCCAGTTGTTTCATCTCAGAAAAGACACTTTAGCCAGCTAAATACTTACTGAAATTAACAGGGTGTTCTATAAGATGAAAGGCCTAGAAAATTAAAAAGAATAGCTGAAAGTGAAACAAACACTGTAAAATGGTAATTAGAGATAGCTACACTACATTGTTCCCCCATAAGCTAGGAACCACTGGGCTGGCCTAAAAATGGAGGGCAGTTCAGTTCAGTTCAGTTCAGTCGCTCAGCTGTGTCCGACTCTTTTCGACCCCATGAATCGCAGCACTCCAGCCCTCCGGTTCATCACCATCTCCTGGAATTCACTCAGGCTCATGTCCATCGAGTCCGTGATTGCCATCCAGCCATCTCATCCTCGGTCGTCCCCTTGAGGGCAAGGGGAGGTAAATTCCTATTACTTACTTACCTTTATTTTATGGCTTTATTTCATTTTTCCATGACTGTCTTCAGTAATTGTTGAAATTTAGGAAAGCAATAGTCTTCAAACTTTATAAGAGAGCCCTTCTTAAGAAGCTGAGCCTGTGTTTCACGTAATGCTGAGCCCACACTTGCATTCCTACTATCAAAAAGACATATATTTCTAAAACTTTTGAATGATTTCTCAAGCTTCAAGGAGAACAATTACTGAGGTAAGTTATGGAAAAAATAACTATTAAAGCTACATTTCCCCAACTCCTTTGGAGCTAAGCTTCTAGATGAAAATCACGCCCCTCTTTTCGGACACGTTACTATGAAATTTCGAAGAGAGATGGGCTTCCCACCATTTCTGGCCATTTCTATTGATAAACACAGTCAGGAAGACATGGGGTCACCCTACCTCAGTGTTCCAGTCTTCCACTTTGTGGAGCAAGAGCGGGCGGGAGAGACATAGATAGGTATGCAGCAGAGGCAATGGTTGAATTCTGCTTTGTAGAGTCTAGTCACCAGCTTCCAGTGCACAAGTCAGCGGAGGCAGCCTCTTGATCCTGGGGTACCATTGATAGCCACATATTCATGCCTCAATAGTTCTAGTGGAGGCCTTCTGGTTCCCCCCAGTTGGAAATGAGATAGTAACCTCTTAGCTTGGTCAGCTCTCTGCTGTTCATGAGTCAAGGCTGGAGGCTCAGCCTTTTCAACAGTTGTGTAACCCCATAATTACTTTTGTCAAATCACCTCCTGCTCAATACATCTAGATTGGCCTCTCCCCACTTGCCTCGTCAGTTATGACTAATGTGACTTGTGTTGTCTGACGACCCTTCTGTAAGGCCTAAAGGCAAAGAAACTTCTAGAGGCTTCAAGGTCTGAGACACAGCAATTCACAGATGTGGTACCAACAATAAGAGAGATTGTCTCTGTATTCCTGCAGTTTAAAATCCAGCTGAGTATATGAAGTCAGTTCATATGAAGAGGCTGAGAATAACATACTAAATCTCCCAAATAAGTAACACATTGTAAGCTAGCAAGTAATATTGCAGGAGCCCAGCACAGAGACGGAACAAGAAACTAGGATACACCTTGTATATAGCATCTAACTTCCTCAGATGCAGTTTCTTAGATTGGAGAAACAGAAACAGTAGTGAGAGAAAGTGTTCAAATAGATCATTTTTAAGAAAGTCTCCAGTTCTGGACTTCCCTGGTAGCCCAGTGGTTAAGAATTCACTTGCCAATGCAGTGGACATGGGTTCGATTCCTGGTCCAGGAAGATTCCACATGCCTGGGGTAACTAAGCCCGTGCACCACAACTACTGAGCCCATGCACTCAGAGCCCATGCTCTGCAACAACAGAAGCCACCACGATGAGAAGACCTCACACCACAACTAGAGAAAGCCCGGATGCAGCAACAGAGACTGAGTGCAGCCATAAATAAATACTTAAAAATTTTTTTTTTTAAGTTCCCAGTTCTAAATGCAAACTGGTATAGCCACTATGAAGAACAGTGTAGAGATTCCTTAAGGAACTGGAAATAGAACCACCATACAACTGAGCAATCTCATGGCTGGACATACACACTGAGGAAATCAGAACTGAGGACACAAGTACCCCAGTGTTCACTGTAGCACATAACCTAGATGTCCATCAGCAGACAAATGGATAAGGAAGTGTGGTACATACACACAATGGAATACTGCATGTTAAGTCGCTTCAGTTGTGTCCAACTCTTTGAAACCCTATGAACTGCAGGCTCCTCTGTCCATGGGATTCTCCAGGCAAGAATACTGGAGTGGATTGCCATTTTATTACTCAGTTATAAAAAAAGACCGCCTTTGAGTCAGTTCTAATGAGGTGGATGAAACTGGAGCCTATTATACAGAGTGAAGTAAATCCGAAAGAGAAACACCAATGCTAATATTACACCAATATTAATCTGTATATATGGAATTTAGAAAGAGGCTAACAACGACCCTATATCCAAGGCAGCAAAAGAGACACAGATGTAAGAAACAGACTTTTGAACTATATGGGAGAAAGTGATGGTGGGATGATTTGAGAGAATAGCATTTTATACCATATATAAAATAGATGACCAGTGCAAGTTTGATGCATGAAGCAGGGCAATCGAAACCAATGCTCTGGGGCAACTCAGAGGGATGGAGTAAGGAGGGGTGTGGAAGGGGGCGTTCAGGATAGTGGGACACATGTAACTATGGATGATTCATGTCGATGTATGGCAAAAACCACTACAATATTGCAGAGCAATTATCCTCCAATTAAGGTAAGTTAATTATTTTTTTTAAAGTTCCCAGTTCTAATAAGATATTTTTTGGAGAATAATATGGAAAACTGTCATCAAAAACATGAACGGACAAAACCAAAGCCTTGAAAATGTTAAGTAAAGGGGACTTCACTTACGGTCTAGTGGCTAAGAGTCCCGGCTTCCACTGCAGAGACATAGGTTTGATCCCCAGTTGGGGAACTAAGATCCCACATGTCTGTGGTATGGCCAAAAAATACAACATTTAAAATTGAAAAAAAAAAAAAATGTTAAGTTGGATTTTGAGAGTGGGAAGAAACTGGAAAAACAAAAATGACTTTAAAAAAAGATAAAATCGGTGTATCTTGGCTAGATTAAGGAGTCTAAGTATGCATTATCAAGTGAAAATTGGGAAACAATGATAAGCACATTTGGAAATAGGGACAGCACAGGAAGTTTCTAAAAAAGACAGTAAAATTGGAAATGTGCCATTAGACTAGAGCAGAGTTTCTCAGCCTTGGCCCTACTGATGTTTGGGGCCAAATAATTCTCTTGAATTCCCTGAAAAAGGGAATGGCTACCCACTCTGGTATTCCTGCCGGGAGTATCCCACAAACAGGGGCCTGGCAGCCTACAGTCCCTGGGGTTGCAAAGAGTTGGACACAAATGAGCACCTAAGCACACACAGTTATCTTGTGCTATGCGTTGTCAGATGTTTTAGCAGCATCCCTGGTATCTACCCACAGGATGTCAGTAGCACCCATCACTCAAGACAATCAAAAATGTCTCCAGATATTACCAAACATCCCATGGAGGGGAAAAAAAAATCCCCAGTTGAAGCTACAAGCCTTGAGAAAGATTAGTATGGAAAGATGAGGTGAGATAAGAGCTTCACTGGTGACTCAAACAGTAAAGAATCTGCCAATACAGGAGACCCAGGATCAATCCCTGAGTCAGGAAGACCCCCTGGAGAAGGAAATGGCAATCCACTCCAGTATTCTTGCCTGGAAGCCTTTGACTGTGTGGATCACAATAAATTGTGGAATATTCTGAAAGAGATGGGAATACCAGACCACTTGACCTGCCTCTTGAGAAACCTATATGCAGGTCAGGAAGCAAAAGTTAGAACTGGACATGGAACAACAGACTGGTTCCAAATAGGAAAAGGAGTCCGTCAAGGCTGTATATTGTCACTCTGCTTATTTAACTTATATGCAGAGTACATCATGAGAAACGATGGGCTGGAAGAAGCACAAGCTGGAATCAAGATTGCAGGGAGAAATATCGATAACCTCCGATATGAAGATGACACCACCCTTATGGCAGAAAGTGAAGAGGAATTAAAAAGCCTCTTGATGAAAGTGAAAGAGGAGAGTGAAAAAGTTGGCTTAAAGCTCAACATTCAGAAAACGAAGATCATGTCATCTTGTCCCATCACTTCATGGCAAATAGATGGGGAAACAGTGGAAACAGTGTCAGACTTTATTTTTGGGGGACTCCAAAATCACTGCAGATGGTGACTGCAGCCATGAAATTAAAAGACGCTTACTCCTTGGAAGAAAAGTTATGACCAACCTAGATACCATATTGAAAAGCAGAGACATTACTTTGTCAACAAAGGTCTGTCTAGTCAAGGCTATGGTTTTTCCAGTACTCATGTATGGATGTGAGAATTGGACTGTGAAGAAGACTGAGCACTGAAGAATTGATGCTTTTGAACTGTGATGCTGGAGAGGACTCTTGAGAGTCCCTTGGACTGCAAGGAGATCCAGCCAGTCCATTCTAAAGGAGATCAGCCCTGGGATTTCTTTGGAAGGAATGATGCTAAAGCTGAAACTCCAGTACTTGGGCCCCCTCATGTGAAAAGTTGATTCATTGGAAAAGACTCTGATGCTGGGAGGGATTGCGGGCAGGAGGAGAAGGGGACAACAGAGAATGAGATGACTGGATGGCATCACCAGCTCGATGGACATGAGTTTGAGTGAACTCTGGGAGTTAGTGATGGACAGGGAGGCCTGATATGCTGCAATTCATGGGGTCACAAAGAGCAGGACACGACTTGAGTGTCTGAACTGAACTGAAATGAATAATATTTTTATCTATAAATCTTGTAAGAAAAAGTGAAGCACCAGGAGAAATCAGTAAGAACTTAGATATAACAAACTTCAGGAAAATGGTATAACTTCATTTAAAAATTGCATTTTTGGTTCCAATGAAAATGACATTTAAAAATATTCAGTTTGTTCATAATCACACTATCATTAATAAAGGATGTAAAATACTGTGATAGTACTTTTTCCTGTACATATATCCTCATATATTTTCTTTATAAAATGCTTTCAAATTGTGGTGTTAGGAAAGACTCTTTAAGAGTCTCTTGGACTGCAAACCAGTCAATCCTAATGGAAATCAACCCTAAATATTCATTGGAAGGACTGATGCCAAAGCTCCAATACTTTGACCACCTGATGGGAAGAACAACTCATTGGAAAAGACCCTGATGCTGGAAAAGATTGAAGGCAGGAGGAGAAGGGAGACAACAGAAAACAAGATGGTTGGTTGGCATCAGTGACTCAATGGACATGAGTTTGAGCAAACTCAGGAGATGGTGAAGAACGGGGAAATCTGGCATGCCCCATTCCATGGGATGGCAGGGTCAGACATGCCTAAGTGACAACAACAACAACAATATCCGATATGTAACAATACCGGATATATAGTTTGCTGTTTTGTACTAACAGAAATAATATCATAGGGATATTCTCAAAAATGAGTTTTGGTGTCTATTTTTACAGGATAGGCCCAAGAAACAAAGTATTGAAATAAAAGGATATGGGTTCTTATATCTCTTGTTCTGTATCCTTGAGTCACTTTCCAGAAGGTTGTATGGATTTGCATCTTCCCTAATAGGGTCTCAGATGATCTACAGTATGAATTCTGCAGCTCGACTTTTTAAAGAATCTCTTCAAGTTTATAGGGGAAAATAAAATGTGCTTCTCTTTATCTTCCTTTTTAAATTTCTTAAATTTATGGTCAGTTATTTCTTTTCCTTGCCAAAATAAAATCTTTCATTTTTTTAAGGCACTGCTGTTTCTTCTGTGAGCAGCATATTCATATCAATGGAGTGTACCTCTTAGTGGAGTGAGAAAGGACAATAAATAGATATATTCAGTGAATGTAGGTACTAAGAAGAAAGTAAAATGAGATTAGGGGCAAGAGTGCTGAGATTGGAAATGCCATTAGGTGCTACTTCCAGAGAAGGTTTTTCTTAGTGGTTACATTTGATACTAGACCTGAAGGAAGGGATTTTGTTGGGAGAAGAGTGAGCATTATGAGCTTCCCAGGTGGCTTAGTGGTGAAGAACCTGCCTGCTAATGCAGGAGACACAGGAGATGCTGGTTCAATCCCTGGGTTGGGAAGATTCCCCCTGGAGGAGGAAATGTCAACTCACTCCAGTGTTCTTGCCTGGAGAATCCCATGGACAGAGGAGCCTGGTGGGCTACAGTCTGTAGGGTTGCAAATTGTCGGACATGACTTATTGAGTAAATAGCAGTGGCAGCAGTGAGCATTACAGGTAGCAGGAATGACAAGATCAAGTGTCTTGAGTGTAGAAATTGCTTGGTGTGTCCCTGGAACAGCACATTTCCCTGTACCTGCATTGGGGCAGGGAGGGCTGGATGCTCCAAGAGGAGGTTGGAATGACAGGACCAGACCACTTGGGAACTATGGTATGGAGCTTGGGTTTGATGGAGCACAAGAAGGAAACTAATGAACTGTTTTGAGACAAAAAAGACAAGCTCTGCATGGATTAGAATAAATTACCACCTGTGAATGGAGAGGGCTGGGTTTCAGCCCCATTCTCCCACTGGCTTCTCTGCTAGGTGGCTGGGTGTGGTCCAACTGCTCAGGGGCTGAGGGGACATGTAGACATGTCACCCTGGCAGCCCTGTAGAGAAGAACGAAGTGGGCACAGGTAAATGTGAGGAGATCCCTTACGAGGCCGAGTGTCCAGGGAGGAGATGATGGTGTCCAGGCAGAGAAGGTGGATTTGTGAGGCTGGAGTTTGTCTTGCTGGTAGAACTTGCAGATTGATTGGCAGAATGTGAGAGGGACAGAGGAGTTAACACTTTGCATGTTAAACATTTAAATTTGGGAATTCTATGGTGGTCCAGGGGTTAGGACTCTTGTGATTCCATTGCAGGGGGCATGGGTTCCATCCCTGGTCTGAGGACTAAGATCCCAGCAAGCTGTGCCCAAGACCAAAAAGAAAAAAAAAAAAAGGGTTTAAAGTTGTCAAGTTCAGTTCAGTCGCTCAGTCATGTCTGATTCTTTGCGAACCCATAGACTGCAGCACACCAGGCCTCCCTGTCCATCACCAGCTCCCAGAGTTTACTCAAATTCATGTGCATTGAGTCAGTGATGCCATGCAACCATCTCATCCTCTGTTGTCCCCTTCTCCTCCTGCCTTCAATCTTTCTCAGCATCAGGGTCTTTTCCAATGAGTCAACTTGCCAAAGCCTACATTAATTAGGAATAACTGCTTGACATTCTTTATAATCTCCCTTTTGTTTATATGGATTGAAACTTCCTTGTGAAGGATTTTGGTGACTATTTTACAGTTATTTGAATAATCACCGTTATTAAAATTTATAGTCTTTTTGTGTGTGTGTGTGCGCCTCTAATGTTGGTACTGAGGTGTTTATTCAGTAGAGTGTGAGTGCTGAGAAACAGGCCCCCACAACAGAAGTTTTGCAAGGGACGTTGGAGTGTGAAACTGTAGGCAGAAGGCCAGAACAGCTGCTGTGATTCATTAAGCTGTGAGTTTGGAAGCCAGCAATCTGCAGAATGAAAAACTACAGAGCAGCTTGAAGCAGATTTTTAAGTTTACAGGACTTGTCATGTAACCAGAGCAAGTAAGATAGTAGTAGATAGGATGGGGAAATATAGGTTCATGACTGTGGGATCAGTGCTGGTGTACTACCCCTAGTTGACTGGGGTTTGCACTCGGCATCAGTGCGCTTGACTTGACAGGAGATCAGAATGTGCTGATCATGCCAGTCTCTCATAATTTGATGCAGTCTCTTAATCAGAAAGCTTTATTTTGCATTTTGCATTCTTTGTTATTTTTTATGCTTAAATTGTGTTTAAAGACAAGCACTGGGAGTTATATGTGACCGGAAACTTCTCCCCTTTCCCCTTGCTTTCCATATAGTTCAGTGTGAAAGTTTATCTTGTGAAATGAGAGGTTTGGGTTTTGTAGGATTTTCACTGATAATCCTTTACATAAAAACGTAGCTACCATGTAGCTGGAGAAAGGTCCCTCCTGATTCTAATATGTGCCACTCTTGGCTTTCAGAAGCAGATGGAGGAAGAAACACTGGAAAAAGAGACTGAAAATGAATAGGCAAAGGAAAAAAAAATAGAGGAGGGAAGCATGAGAAGGATGGTTTGGTACAGCTGGACAGGGACAGTGAATTTGGCACCAAACCTTTCTGCTGATTGACTCAAACTCCGAAAATTGTTGGATTACCTAATTGTCTTTTTCCTGGGGTGGCGGGGGGTGCGGGGGACCAACACTGTACACATACTGGTGTAAGTAACAAAAATCTGTTTTAAGAAAGTTGCTTTTAATGAAGAACACTAAATAACTCTAATGGTAACTTAATTTGTAGTTTATTTAGAGTTGGTTTCAAAGGGCTAAATATTTCCTTCCTCTTTTGAAAAGTAAGGAAGGAATGGTGTTAAACTGTAACTCGGTAATTGCTTTTCTGACAGGAACTGAGTCAATGACTCAGTAAGGGACACTGTTACAAGTGAGAATACCCAGAACAAATGACAGAGAGATGGCGCCTGAGATTTTAGTACTGCTGGATTATATTGAATTCCACCCCTTTATGCAAACAGCACATTTCTTCACCTGAAATCATCTCTCCCTTCAGGTCTCGGCTTTAATGTAGTTCCTCAGAATTTTTCCCTAACCTTCCAGGTTAAAACAACTCCGTTAAATTCTCTCACCTCCTTCTTGTTTGAATTCATTCTTAACATTTACCACAATTTCCACTTATACTTATTTATGCAATTAGTTGCTTGCCATCTGCCACCCCACCGCACCCGCCATTATATTGTAAGGTCCCTGAAGACAGTGATTTTTAAAATTAATTTTTATTGGAGTATAGTTGCTATACAGTGTTGTGTTAGTTTCCACTTGTACAGCAAAGTGACTCAGCTGTATGTATATGTACATATATCCTCTCGTTTTTGAATTTCCTTCCTGTTTAGATCACCACAGAGCACTGAGTTCAGTTCCCTGTGCTATACAGTATGTTCTTGTTGGTTATCTATTTTATACATATACATAGGTCATACATATACGTATGTCAATCTCAGTCTTCCAGTTCATCCTCCCCCCATCCCCTCCTTGGTTTCTTTCTATACATTTGTTTTCCACATCTGTGTTTATATTTCTGCTTTGCAAATAAGGTCATCTATACCATTTTTCTGAAGACAGTGATTGATACTTCCAAAACTATTTATTGAAGAGCTTCTTGATAAAAGTGAAAGAAGAGAGTGAAAAAGTTGGCTTAAAATTCAACATTCAGAAAACTAAGATCATGGCAACTGGTTCCATCAGTTCATGGCAAATAGACGGGGAAACAATGAAAACAGTGACAGAATTTATTTTGGGGGGCTCCAAAATCACTGCAGATGGTGACTGCAGCCATGAAGTTAAAAGATGCTTGCTCCTTGGAAGAAATGTTATGACCAAACTAGACAGCATATTAAAAAGCAGAGACATTACTTTGCCAGCAAATGTCCATCTAGTCAAAGCTCGGGTTTTTCCAGTAGTCATATATGGATGTGAGAGTTGGACTATAAAGAAAGTAGAGTGCCAAAGAATTGATGGTTTTGAACAGTGGTGTTGGAGAAGACTCTTGAGAGTGCCTTGGAGTGTAAGGAGATCCAACCAGTCCATCCTAAAGGAAATCAGTCCTGAATAGTCATTGGTAGGACTGATGCTGAAGCTGAAATGCCAATACTTTGGCCACTTGATGCTAAGAACTGACTCATTTGAAAAACCCTGATGTTGGGAAAGATTGAAGGCAGGAAGAGAAGGGGATGCAGAGGATGAGATGGTTGGATGGCATCACCGACTCAGTGGACATGAATTTGAGTAAACTCCGGGAGTTGGTGATGGACAGAGAAGCCTGGCGTGCTGCAGTCCATGGGGTCACAAATAGTCGGACATGACTGAGGAACTGAACTGAACTGAACTGCTATGTGACAGCTAGGAGTTGGGTCTACATATGCTCCTTCAATTTACATTATACTTTTTTTTTTCTTCTTTTATTAGCTATCGTATCTCTAACGTTTAGCACAGTGCCTGTTTCACAGAGAATAGTAAGTGACTAGTTGGTAGGAGATGATGATAAAAGTCAGGGAGGATTATTTGCAGAGCTCAAAGGTGGAGTGAAGTCAAGCCTTAAATCTGAAGTTGAGGAATATAAACTCCTGAGATTAGGGGCTCCTTTCTCCTATCTCAGGCTGAAATTTCCTGATGCCCTTGCCTCTGTGGTGCTCCTTTGATGCACAAGAGTTTCTCTCTGACCACAATGACCTCCCTCTCTGAAAGGAGAAAAAAGAAGAACCCAGAAATTCTGCCTGATGAATTGGTTTGAAAAGAGTTCTGGGCTCTTTAACTGGCTGTATTATACAGGCAGGGTCCGAGATTACATCTTACAAAGGATGAAGAGTATGGAGGTTTTGTCTATAGAGTTTGCTTCTTGTCAATACTACTCTTTTTATTTTGGCAGAAGAGTTTGTAGGTACGTTGTGTGCGTGCATCTATATGTATTTTCTTTTCCAGAGGAGTTTTGAATTTTTTCCCACACCACTTGAATAATTATCAAAGCAATGCAAGTTTTCCGCAAATAACCAAGGAAGTCTGAGATATTTTTCACTGCTTCAGCTTGAGAATGTTTTAGGTTAACCTAACTTTCAATATGAAGTGGGACCTCCTTAGCATTGGGTTTTATTTTGTAACCTGCATCTGGGTAGCATTTATAGTTCAAGTAGGCTACAGATACATCCCTAAAGACTTCATGTGGTAGTGATCATTTTATTATTGGTGAACACTTAAAAGTGTAGCAATTCTACTTTTAACACAGGTAATTAACTTCATACTTTTATTTTTTTGGCCATGATTAATCACAAACCTCCAGCTGTTTCTTTATGTTACTTATGATTAAAGATAGGAAAACTATTTACTGACTTTATTTAATACACTCTATGAACAAATGAGTTTTCTACCTCAGCATCCATAATACAATATAAAAATAACAAGGAGACAGTAACTAGAGAAATGTGCCATGTTGCTGATGGAAGCAGGCATTCTGATACCCAGACATCAAAATAGAGACTGTGAAATTAAAGGTCAGCAGCAAGATGTGAAAAATACTGTCTGGGCCCACTAGGAATGGGGATAAATGGTTGTGTAGAATGAGATGTGTTTTGGGGATTACTGTATCACTGGAATGTACAGTAAGAAATGATCACAAAGCATCACGAAGAGGTTATATTTGATTGATATTTTTTGCTTAATTATAGTATTTTATACAATGATTTCTATTAAAACATGTTTAGAGAAAGATCAAAGACTCCACAACTTAAATAATTGGAATTCTCAATGGCCAAAAATGCAGACAGAGAGTAATTTGTGAATTTAATAAATCTCTATTCTCATTTTAAACCATAGTGTTTATTTCTGAAAAAATACACATAGTGTTATTTGATGTGTATGTGTATATTTAGCAATATACTGTTAAGGACATTATTGTTAGTTTTCTTCTACTTTGAGAATTTGAAATTAATAGGAAGTGAGGAGTGTTGGAGAGGCCCCCTGATGCTAAGAAATACTGAATGCTTTATCCCTGCTTCCAGGTGCTAGTGAAATAAAACTTCGCTGGGGACTGGCTCTCTGATGAGTCATGCCAGGACCACTCGAGCAGTGGGAATGTCTTCTTTGATTCTGGTGCATAGAGGCTTCTTAAGAGCTCAGATTTTTGAGTCCTTGCAGCAGCTGGCCCCATTTGACACTGGCCAGGTTTTCCAACTAGGGCATCTGCACAGGGTCGCTAAATGAGCTGCTGACTCAGTAAGATACACTCTGACCCAGCCCTCCCTCACTCCCTGGGAATTTATACTTGTGAGATTAGGTTACATTTGAGAGGGAGCTATTTTATAAACATCTGCTTTAAATATGTATGTTTTTTAATGACTACTTCATCCCTTCCTGTATTTTGTTCTTTTTGAGGAACCAGTGGGTGAGGTATTAATTGAATGTGATTGTTCAGGAGATGGGGAAAGAGAGGGGGAGGGAGTGTCAGCGTTTTCACAATGACCTTCCTCTAACAGGGCTCTTTGCCAGCAGCTGATATTTCTTCTCCCCGTTGCTTTTCTGCGTACATGTTCTAATCCTTGTAACACATTTCTTACTAATGACTTAAAGTGATGGCATTTATACAGGAATGTGCAAGTATGGCTTGCATATTCTACAAAAACTGATTTTAAAAAGAGAGAAAACCTCTGCATGGTGATTTCTAAAACCAGTGAAGATGGGAATACCAGCCCACCTGACCTGCCTCTTGAGAAATCTGTATGCAGGCCAGGAAGCAACAGTTAGAACTGGACATGGGACAACAGACTGGTTCCAAATAGGAAAAGGAGTACGTCAAGGCTGTATATTGTCACCCTGCTTATTTAACTTCTATGCAGAATATATCATGAGAAACGCTGGACTGGAAGAAGCACAAGCTGGAATCAAGATTGCCGGGAGAAATATCAATAACCTCAGATATGCAGATGACACCACCCTTATGGCAGAAAGTGAAGAAGAACTAAAAAGCCTCTTGATGAAAGTAAAAAAGCAGAGTGAAAAAGTTGGCTTAAAGCTCAACATTCAGAAAACAAAGATCATGGCATCCGGTCCTATCACTCCATGGAAAATAGATGGAGAAACAGTGGAAATAGTGTCAGACTTCTGTTTTTGGGGGCTCCAAAATCACTGCAGATGGTGATTGTAGCCATGAAATCAAAAGACACTTACTCCTTGGAAGAAAAGTTATGAGCAACCTAGATAGCATATTCAAGAGCAGAGACATTACTCTGCCGACTAAGGTCTGTCTAGCCAAGGCTATGGTTTTTCCAGTGGTCATGTATGGATGTGAGACTCGGACTGTGAAGAGGCTGAGCGCCAAATTGATGGTTTTGAACTGTGGTATTGGAGAAGACTCTCGAGAGTCCCCTTGGACTGCAAGGAGATCCAACCAGTCCATTCTGAAGGAGATCAACTCTGGGATTTCTTTGGAGGGAATGATGCTAAAGCTGAAACTCCAGTACTTTGGCCACCTCATGAGAAGAGTTGACTCATTGGAAGACTTTGATGCTGGGAGGGATTGGAGGCAGGAGAAGAAGGGGACGACCGAGGATTAGATGGCTGGATGGCATCACTGACTCGATGGACGTGAGTCTGAGTGAACTCCGGGAGTTGGTGATGGACAGGGAGGCCTGGCATGCTGCACTTCATGGGGTCACAGAGTCGGACACGACTGAGCAACTGAACTGATAATGGATACAGAAAAGTTTTATGTTTTAGAATGAGCTCAGCCATTCTCTTGTTTTATGTGTTAAAATAAAACACTTCATCTACATTTAGGTTGTCTGATGGTTAGAGTCCATAGCTCCTTCAGGAACAAACAAGTATCACCGAAAGAGAAATTACAGGGACTTGTCTAAAGAGAAGTTACACGGACTTGTCTTAAGAGAAGTTACACGGAATTGTCTAAAGAGAAGTTACAGGGACTTGTCTCCCCTTTCGGACAGGAATTGTGGCATTTAGGTTTTTTACCATCTTTAAGGTCACAGTAATTGCTTTTTTTTTTTTTTTAATTTTTTATTTTTACTTTATTTTACTTTACAATACAGGATTGGTTTTGCCATACATTGACATGAATCCGCCACGGGTGTACATGAGTTCCCAAACATGAACCCCCCTCTCACCTCCCTCCCCATATCATCTCTCTGTGTCATCCCCGTAATTGCTTTCGATTTAAACACCATTTTACCCAAGCAGCAGCCTAATCCTTTTAAGGTTAATCTTCTTAAATAATCTGGAGTCCTTCACTACTGTCTTTCAAACCCCACATTTAATGTCAGTCAATCTTGTTTAATCTGCTCTCAAAACATATCCAGATAGATCACTTCTTATCTTCTTTAAAGCTACTCCTTGGTGCATGTCACCGTGGCCTGCTGCTGCTGCTACTGCTGCTAAATCGCTTCAGTCATGTCCGACTGTGTGTGACCCCATAGATGGCAGCCCACCAGGCTCCCCTGTCCCTGGGATTCTCCAGGCAAGAGCATTGGAGTGGGTTGCCATTTCCTTCTCCAATGCATTTGAAAGTGAAAAGTGAAAGGGAAGTCGCTCAGTCATGTCCAACTCTTCAAGACCCTATGGGCTGCAGCCCACCAGGCTCCTCCGTCCATGGGATTTTCCAGGCGAGAGTACTGGAGTGGGGTGCCATCGCCTTCTCCTATGGCCTATATATTGTAAATTCTGTCCCAGTCAGGCTTCCTAACTTTACTCTTGACTTCTTTTAGTCATAGCAACCAGAATGAGCCTGTTAAACTTTAGTCTGATTAAGGGGCACAGTATGGTATAGGAGTTATGGGCGCAGACTCTGGAGCCAGGCTGTCTGGGTTCATGTAGAGGTCCTGCCATATATCCTGTGTTTAATTTGGGACAACATATTTAAATATAAAATTGAAATAACTTAGTATATAGATTAAAAGTGTTAGTAGTATCTACATGATAGACATTGCCAAAGAAAGGCAATGCCAAAGAATGCACAAACTACCACACAGTTGCACTGATCTCACACGCTAGAAAGTGATGCTCAAAATTCTCCAAGCCGGGCTTCAATAGTACGTGAACCATGACTTTCCAGGTGTTCAAGCTGGTTTTAGAAAAGGCAGAGGAACCAGAGATCAAATTGCCAACATTTGCTGGATCATGGAAAAAAGCAAGAGAGTTCCAGAAAAACATATATTTCTGCTTTATTGACTATGCCAAAGCCTTTGACTGTGTGGATCACAATAAACTGTGGAAAATTCTGAAAGAGATGGGAATACCAGACCACCTGACCTGCCTCTTGAGAAATCTGTATGCAGGTCAGGAAACAACAGTTAGAACTGGACATGGAAAAACAGACTGGTTCCAAATAGGGAAAGGAGTAAGTCAAGGTTGTATATTGTCACCCTGCTTATTTAACTTATATGCAGAGTACATCATGAGAAATGCTGGGGTGGAAGAAGCACAAGATGGAATCAAGATTGCCAGTAGAAGTATCAATAACCTCAGATATGCAGATGATGCCACCCTTATGGCAGAAAGTGAAGAGGAACTAAAGAGCGCCTTGATGAAAGTAAAAGAGGAGAGTGAAAAAGTTGGCTTAAAGCTCAACATTCAGAAAACTAAATTCATGGCATCTGGTCCCATCATTTCAACACAAATAGATGGGGAAACAATGGAAACAGTGTCAGTCTTTATTGTTTTGGGCTCCAAAATCACTGCAGATGGTGATTGCTGCCATGAAATTAAAAGACGCTTACTTCTTGGAAGGAAAGTTATGACCACCCTAGATAGCATATGGAAAAGCAGAGACATTACTCTGCCAACAAAGGTCCATCTAGTCAAGACTGTGGTTTTCCAGTGGTCATGTATGGATGTGAGAGTTGGACTGTAAAGAAAGCTGAGTGCCAAAGAATTGATGCTTTTGAATGGTGGTATTGGAGAAGACTCTTGAGAGTCCCTTGGAGTGCAAGGAGATCCAATCAGTCCATCCTAAAGGATTTCAGTCCTGGGTGATTTTGAAGCTGAAACTCCAATACTGTGGCCATCTGATGGTAAGAGCTGACTCATTGGAAAAGACTGATGCTGGGAAAGATTGAAGGCAGGAGGAGAAGGGGATGACAGAGGATGAGACGGTTGGATGGCATCACTGACTCAATGGACATGAGTTTGAATAAACTCCCTGTGATAGACAGAGAGGCCTGGCATGCTGCAGTCTATGGGTTCACAAAGAGTCAGACATGACTGAGTGACTGAACTGAACAGAACTGATCTGAACATGATAGACACTATTTTTAGTAGCAACAGTAGCAGCAGTCGTAGCCATAATAGTAATAGTATTGATAGTTGAGCAACTTTTAGCAATGTCGTCCTTTTACTCAAAGTCCTCTAGTAGCTTCCCATTGCATGTGGAGTAGAAGTCAGAATCTTTGAAATGCCCTTCTGGGCCCTGCACAACCTAGCTACTCTGATTTCTATACGCATCTCATTTTCTCTCTTGCTTAGTCTCCTCTGTCTTCTGTAGTGTACTCCCCGCCCCCATCCCTCCAAGGGCATATGAGACCTGAAACTGGCTCATTCAGATTCTTCGTATTTGTTCTTTCCATTTTTTGGAAAGCATCCACCCAGCTATCTGCAGGGCTAACTACTCCTTCCACTTCACACCACCTTCTCGATGACACTTGACTATGCTATTCCAAATGCCAGCAATTTAAGCCTGTTTGTCTTTAGCCCTGTAAGTTAGAAGAAATTATTTTTTGTTTTGGTTTTTGCTCCTCTGCATTAGAATATAAACTCCACAATGGCAAAGATTTACTTTTTGTCTCTTGAATCCACTCTGGAATCCTCAAACTCAGAAGAGTGTCTGGCATATAGCAGGCATACAAGAATATTTATTGAAGGAGTGATGAAATTATGGCACTTTAACAATGTTAATTCTCTGTTCAGACCCTTCAGGGACATTCCTGTCTCTTACAGGTCAGTGCCCCTGGCCATGGCCTCTGTGGTCTGCCACATCTTGGCTGACAGTTGGTCTCTCTCACTGCTAAGTTGTGATTTGCAGTTTAACCATTTCCTGTCATTCTAGATACTGAAAACACTATTATTTCCTCCTCATTTCTGACTATCTCGTCTTATCCCATCTTTGAGGCTTGCCTGAAATTTTTTTCTTTGGTGGCGCAACCCGCAGCTACTCTTGACTTCTTTTTTCATTGTTTTGTATCATTGAGCTGTTATCTAGAATTAGAGATGCATAGATATGTATGTTTACTGGCATACCTAGAATATAGTTCTTATAATGTGATCCATGTTCAGCATTATCAGCATCTCCTGGTGCTGATGCTTGGTGCACAGAATTTCTTTCTAAATCTCTCCTAAGATATGATAAACTGAAACTTCTGGGGATATGATACAGAAATTTATATTTTAATAAGGCTTTGTGTATTTCTGATACAAGCTGATGCTTGAGAACCACTGGACAAAGCATTAGCATGATGGACTGGACTGGGAGTGTCTGGATTAAGAATCCAGTTAAATCTTCAGAGTTTAGCAATCCCGAGATGGAAGGAAACTAAAGTAGGTATAGGAAGGCCAAAGGTAGAATGTTCGAAGAGTGAGTAAACAAATCCTTTTCTCTGAAACATAGAAACTGGGAAATATGTCTACAGGAAAAAGGACAGCTAGGGGAATGGAAATCTGTTAGGGAATGCTTAAGTCCATGATTCAGATTTTCTTCTTGTGGAGTTAAGTTTGAACAGTAGAAGGTTAGCAGAGAACTTGGAAGTTGTAGCATTCAGTTCAGTTTAGTTCAGTCGCTCAGTGGTGCTCAACTCTTTGCGACCCCATGAAGTGCAGCACGCCAGACCTCCCTGTCCATCACCAACTCCCGGAGTTCACTCAGACTCACATCCATCAAGTCAGTGATGCCATCCAGCCATCTCATCCTCTGTCGTCCCCTTCTCCTCCTGCCCACAATCCCTCCCAGCATCAAAGTCTTTTCCAATGAGTCAACTCTTCGCATGAGGTGGCCAAAGTACTGGAGTTTCAGCTTTAGCATCATTCCTTCCAAAGAAATCCCAGGGCTGATCTCCTTCAGAATGGACTGGTAGCTTTGGGCAAATCTTGAGACTGGTAAGCCATGCTAAGACCAAGGTAGCACATGGCCTTTCCTGGATAGTAAACACTTCGGGTACCAGCTCTGAGCCTGGAATATTTTGACAGGAACTAAAATTGAGGAAGAAGATATAAAACCAGACTCAAGTCATCTTTTGAAATAATATGTTATAATAGGTATCTGACCACTGTTGGGAAAAGTGAACAGAAAACTCAGTTACTAAGAAAGGAACATGTCTCTGCAGAAGAGCTTAGAATGCAGGAACCTGAGGACTGAGACTAGGTGGGTGTGAACTCTTGGAGCAAGGTTAAATGGCCTCAGGGGCAATGTTTAGAGGCCTGCGGAGGGGGCCTGATTATCATGGAAACCATGAAAGTCAACAGATTGTGTCAACATAGAAAATGAAATATTTTGCTTGAAGACAGGTGATATACATTATACTCTTTCTCTTTATTGCCCGAATGATAATAGATTGAAATCACTTAAAAGTAATTGCTCTTTGTGTATTCTGTGTGTTAGGTTGCTTTAACTCTTTGTAACCCCGTGGACTGAAGCCCACCAGGCTCCTCTGTCCATGGGGATTCTCCAGGCAAGAATATTGGAGTGGGTTGCCATGCCCTCCTCCAGGGCATGATCCTGACCCAGAGGTTGAACCCAAGCCTCTTATATCTCCTGCATTGACAGGTGGTTTCTTACCACTGTTGCTACCTGGGAATCCCAATTTACTCTTTATGAGGACTTCTTTTAATCTCATACGTGTGTTCACTATATGATACCAATCTTTTAAAATTTTTTCCCTTAATTTCCAACTGGAATTAAACTGTACTTTAATCAGCAGGAGAATATAAACACATGTTCAGAAAGACCTTTGGCTTCCTGTTAAAATGGACCTACATACACGTTATAATGGGCACTAAACTCAGAATAGTTAACACAGTCAAGGATTTTTTTTAATATGTTGTTTTGAATGATGTAAAATGGTAAAAGGTCAATTAGGTAGATTTCCTCTGTTGTTGTCCTTCAAACATTTTAAATCCCAAGTTGAGGTCCACACTTATCCACAAAACACCATCCCCACCCCATGGAATTAACCTAGATCTGAATGTGATACAGGGGTTTGGATTTGACTTGAGGCTGTTCTAGGAGTTTGGCCATCTCAAGGTCCTGAGGTTAATCATCCACATACTTGTTCAGCAATTACAAGTTAGTGAGAATCATCCATGTATATCTTTTAACATATGACCTAGTTTAGAATTCAAGGAAATTACTCTTCAAAACTGAAAGAAAAAATAAGGAGGGAATATCAGACACATGGACAACAGGGAGCTGACTGGGTCAGAGAATTCCATCTTAGGTGAGTTTTTGTCAGTGTGGCAAATGAGAACACACAGAGAACCTTTTAGGTGGGGCTTTATAGCCAATTGTTTTAAAGCCAATTTTACTTAGAAAAAACAAATTTGGGGACAGAATTATGTTCCTGTTACTTTTGGTGTTTCCAGTATTTGTATACTTTGAGACATTTTTTTTTTTTTTTTTTTTTTTTTTTTTTTTACTGTCTTAAAAATCACAAATCACCTTGAAATCATAGTTGACATAAAAATATTTCTCTTTAAAACATTAATGTATTGATTTGACATCAGTTCAGTTCAGTTCAGTTGCTCAGTCGTGCCTGACTCTTTGCGACCCCATGAATCACAGCATGCCAGGCCTCCCTGTCCATCACCAACACCTGGAGTTCACTCAGACTCGCATCCATTGAGTCAGTGATGCCATCCAGCCATCTAACCCTTGGTCGTCCCCTTCTCTTCCTGCCCCCAGTTCCTCCCAGCATCAGAGTCTTTTCCAATGAGTCAACTCTTCGCATGAGGTGGCCAAAGTACTGGAGTTTCAGCTTTAGCATCATCCCTTCCAAAGAAATCCCAGGGTTCATCTCCTTTAGAATGGACTGGTTGGATCTCCTTGCAGTCCAAGGGACTCTCTCAAGAGTCTTCTCCAACACCACAGTTCAAAAGCATCAATTCTTCGGCACTCAGCCTTCTTCACAGTCCAACTCTCACATCCATACATGACTACTGGAAAAAACATAGCCTTGACCAGGTGGACCTTAGTCAGCAGAGTAATGTCTCTGCTTTTGAATATGCTATCTAAGTTGCTCATAACTTTTCTTCAAAGAAGTAAGCATCTTTTAATTTCATGGCTGCAATCACCATCTGCAGTGATTTTGGAGCCCCCAAAAATAAAGTCTGATACTATTTCCACTGTTTCTCCATCTATTTCCCGTGGAGTGATAGGACCAGATGCCATGATCTTCGTTTTCTAAATGTTGAGCTTTAAGCCAACTTTTTCACTCTTTCACTTTCATCAAGAGGCTTTTTAGTTCCTCTTCACTTTCTGCCATAAGGGTGGTGTCATCTGCATATCTGAGGTTATTGATATTTCTCCTGGCAATCTTGATTCCAGCTTGTGTTTCTTCCAGTCCAGTGTTTCTCATGATGTACTCTGCATTTAAGTTAAATAAGCAGGGTGACAATATACAGCCTTGATGGATTCCTTTTCCTATTTGGAACCAATCTGTTGTTCCATGTCCAGTTCTAACTGTTACTTCCTGGCCTGCATACAGATTTCTTAAGAGGCAGGTTAGGTCGTCTGGTATTCCCATCTCTTTTAGAATTTTCCACAGTTTATTGTGATCCACACAGTCAAAAGCTTTGGCATAGTCAATAGCAGAAATAGATGTTTTTCTGGAACTCTCTTGCTTTTTCCATGATCCAGAGGATGTTGGCAATTTGATCTCTGGTTCCTCTGCCTTTTCTAAAACCAGCGTGAACATCAGGGAGTTCACAGTTCACGTATTGCTGAAGCCTGGCTTGGAGAATTTTGTGCATTACTTTACTAGCGTGTGAGATGAGTGCATTTGTGCGGTAGTTTGAGCATTCCTTGGGATTGCCTTTCTTTGGGATTGGAATGAAAACGGACCTTTTCCAGTCCTGTGGCCACTGCTGAGTTTTCTAAAGTTGCTGGCATATTGAATGGAGCACTGTGACAGCATCATCTTTCAGGATTTGAAATAGCTCTACTGGAATTCCATCACCTCCACTAGCTTTGTGTGTAGTGATGCTTTCTAAGGCCCACTTGACTTCATATTCCAGGATGTCTGGCTCTAGGTGAATGATCACACCATCGTGATTATGTGAGTCATGAAGATCCTTTTTGTACAGTTCTTCTGTGTATAATTCAGAATGGAACCCACAGAATTCCTTGTCTGGAATAATACTAGAGAAAGTCTCAACAGATTCATCATGTGGTCAGGTTTAATTTCAACCTGATGAAAGAAATAAATATGAAAAAGAGATACTATAAAAAATGGAAGAAAATATGGAAAATTATTTTGTAATTATAATATGTGGAAAGGCTTTCTAAAATATAATACAAACCTAGAAATGTAAGAGTTAATGGCTGATAAAAACAATATTATAGGAGGAGAGATTTTGCCTGGCAGAAATCAGAGTCAAAACAAAGGTCAAATGATAAATAGTAAATGGGAGGAATCCTGGGTGTTCATTGGAAGGACTGAGGTTGAAGCTGAAACTCTAATACTTTGGCCACCTGACGCGAAGAGCTGTCTCATTTGAAAACACTCTGATGCTGGGGAAGATTGAGGGCAGGAGGAGAAGGGGATGACAGAGGAAGAGATGGTTAGATAGCATCATCAACTCAATGGACATGGCTTTGGGTGACTCCGGTTGTTGGTGACGGACAGGGAGGCCTGGCGTGCTGCGGTTCATGGGATCGCAAAGAGTCATACACGACTGAGCGACTGAACTGAACTGAAATGGGAGGAAATTTTTGACCCAGAAATTCTTTTTTAAATTCACTCTACAGATACAATCTTACATGTATGAAATTACTTATGTACATCATCATCAATTGCAGCTTTTTCAGTACAGTATTAGATTGGAAATAATTTAATATCTGCCATTAGTATCAATCAGTTCAGTTCAGTTCAGTCGCTCAGCCTTGTCCGACTCTTTGTGACCAAATTATGGTTCATTCATATGATGGAATATTCTGCTGCTGGATTCCATTTGAAAATATCTCAAAGATATGTAAAAGTTTTTAAAATGATGAAAAAAATTGATTGCAAAAATAGCAAGAAAACAAAATGGCAGTAAGCACATGTCTATCAATAATTATTTGAGTGTAAGTGGATTAAATTCTCCAATCTAAATATGTAAAGTGGCTGAATAATTTAACCAAAAAAGACTAAGAATTATCTACATGTTGCCTGCAAGAGACTCATGTGGATAAAAGGAAACACACAAACCAAAAGTAAAGGGATAAAAAAATATATCCCATGTAAATGGAAACCAAAAGAAAAACTGGAGTAGCTGTACTTATATTAGACAATGTAGACTTTAACACAAAGACTGTAATAAGAGACAGAAAAGATTCTACATAATGATAAATGGGAGAGTCAACAAGAAGATGCATCATTTGTAATTATTTATGCACTCAATATAGGAGCACTTGAATACGTGAAGCAAATATTAATGGATATAAAGGGAGAAATAAACAGTAATACAATAAGAGTAGGAGACTTTAATACCCTGTTTAATCAATCGTTAGATCATCTAGACTGAAAAATCAGTAAGGAAACATCAACCTTAAATTACATGTTAGATCAGATATTTACAGAAATTTCCATCTAAAAGCAACAGAATGCACATTCCTATGAAGTGTATATGGGACATTTCCCAAGACAGGTCGTGTGTTAGGTCATAAGACAAATCTTAATTCATTTGTTGTTGTTCAGTTGCCCAGTTGTGCCTGACTGTGAACCCATGGATTGCAGCACGCCAGGCTGTCCTTCCCTCCCACCTCCCGGAGTTTGCCCAAGTTCATGTTTATTACATCATTGCAGATGGAGAAGAAGGTGTAGAGGATGAGATCGCTGAATGGCATCACCGATGTAATAATACTTTGAAGAGTATTCAAATCATATCAAACATCTTTTCCAGCCACAATGGTATTAAGGCAGAAATTAATTACATGAAGAAAAATGAAAAATTCACAAGTATGTAGAGATTAAACAACATGTTATTGAACAAGCAATGAGTCCAAGAAGAAATCAAAAGTGAGAGAAAATATACCTTGAGACAAAAATGGAAATGTACCTTTCAAAAGTCTATCTACTAACTTGGAGCTTCATTTGTTCTCTACTTCTGGTTCTTTGAGTTGTAAAGTTAGGTTGTTGTTTGAGACTTTGCTTGATTCTTGAGGTTGGCATTTATCACTACGAGTTTCCTTCTTAAAACTGCTTCTTCTGTCTAATGGGCTAATTCAGTTTCCTAGTAATCTGTCTTTTAACGTTAGTTTATTTTTTAAACTATGACTTTATTATTTATTTATTTATTTTTGGTTGCTCTGGGTCTTCATTGCTTTGTGCAGCATTTCTCTAGTTGCAGTGAGTGGGAGTTACTCTTGCAGTGTGGGAGCACCTCACTGTGGTGGCTTTTCTTATGGAGCCTGGGCTCTAGGCCTGCAGGCTTCAGAGTTGCAGTTGGTGGGCTCAGTAATTGTGGCACAGGGCTTAGTTGCTCCGTGGCATATGGAATATTCCTGGACCAGGAACTGAGCCTGTGTCCCCTGCTTTGGCTGGAGGATTCTTATACACTGAGCCCCAGGGACGTCCTCCTAGTAATCTCTTATATGGCAGCTTCAACTTGTTAGCCAGTGTGAGGAACTAGCAAGTTGTGGGGTAGTATCTGAACTGTCAAAATACAGAAGATGCCATAAAACTCTCAAGGCAGGTGAGGAGGAGCTACTGTACAGATTAATTGTGTTCATTTTATGCTATATGGGTACAATGGGAAATGCCCTTCTTTAAAATTATATAATTATAATGTGTTCATGGCAACATGGAAATGAGAGAAGCAAATGTTTCAGTGTACTTGAGGATGATGAATGAAAATTGGGTCTTTTGTTTCGTTTTCAGCCCTGCCACACTTTATCAGATCTGCTTTTAATTTTGCATTCCAGATTGATTTATTCTCATCCCTTTAGGTTAGGCAAGATTCTTTAAAAAGATTTTTTTTGTTTTCCATTATAGGGAAGTAGGGTTCATCTTGGCTTAGGCAGGTCATCCTTACAACTTTGTTTCAGATGGACCACAGGTGCATCTCAGGGTGGCCTCTGACCTTGGACAACTGTTTTGTTTTTGTTTTTTTCAATTGTAGGTGAATTAGCAGGAATGTATTCTCTCAGTCCCTGCTGTTTCGTTCTGGTAATTAACTTTATTATTGATACCCTTTGATTATGAGTCTAGGAGATATTTTTAGTGCCTATGCAAAACATGGAATAAAGAACAATAGATCAGATTGTATCAAATGCAATAATCTTTTTGAACAAACTACACCACCTTGAGACCAGATTTCTGGCAGGCAGTTCATAGTCTCTGCTGAAGCATTTGGCCAGCAGATGGGTTACACCATCGCACTCAAAGGAGGTTCTCATTACCAGTGTCTTTCTATTTTGGAGGTTGCTGTAACATTTAAACTATTGGAATTCAACAGATTGGAGCTGCTCTGTCTGTGAAGAGGGCTGATCCTTTTTCCTTTGACATTAAAATTACATTCAAGGAATGCATTTCCTAACTTTTGAAGAGATTAGTTTTGTTCTCCAACTCATAAATTCTGGAATATGATTCTGTATTAGTTCTATAAATACTTGTAAAGATAGGAAACATTGCTTTTTCAAGACAATCCATTCATTCTGGGTGCTTTTTTTAAAACAAATTTTAAATTTCTATTGGAGTATAGCCTATTAACAGTGTTGTGATAGTTTCAGGTGAAACAGTGAAGGAACTCAGCCATACATATAGATGTAACCATTCTCCCAGAAACTCCCCTCCCATCCAGGCTACTACAAACATTCTGGGTACTTTTAATTGTACTTCATATTTAATATGACCTGAATGTTTGTGTCCACCCAAAATTTGTATGTTGAAATCCTAATCCACAAAGGTGGCACCTTTGGAAGATGCTTAAGTCATGAGGGTAGAGTTACAGTGACATTGATTAGGGTTTTTATAAAATAGCTTCTGAAGATACCCCAGCCCCTTTCACCATGTTAAAATTATGAAGGCACTTATAGTATGAGATATTTGACCCTATTTGTGAGAAAGATATTCATTAGGTCTACTTAAGCTTATCAGTGTTTATTCTTATTTGCCTTATATAACATAGTTCTCATAGATGAAAGCATTTCATCAAATAGGCATGTTTACTAGTCAACAGGTATGTAACTACAATGGCCTGAACATTTGTGTCCCCATCAAATTCATGTGTTGAAATTCTCACCTCCACTATCCAAGGACAATAGTATTAGCAGGTGAGGACTTTGGGAAAGACTTGGGTCATGAGGGTAGAGCCGTCATGAATGGGATTAGTTTTCTTATAAAAGAGACTCCCTAGGGACTTACCTGGTGGTCCAATGGCTGAGACGCCATGTTCCCAATGCAGAAGGCTCAGGTTAAATCTTTGGTCAGGGAACTAGATCCCGCATGCTACAACTAAGAGTTTGCATGCCATAACTAAGACCTGGGTGAAGCCAAATAAATAAATATTTAAAAAGAGAGAGAGAGACCCCAGAGGGTCCCTAGGCCCCTCCTCATGTGAGGACATGAGAAAAGGCACTGGTTATGAACTGAGAAGAGAGGTACTTCTGAGGAGTGGAAGTTGTCTTAGTGCACTTTGACCTTCTGGTGCCCAGGGCCTCTGGAAGTCTTAATCTGATCCTGTTTCACTCGATATATGGTGTTGATCTTCTGGTTCCAGAAGAGTTTATCCTAACTTAATGTTCTCCTGGACCATTTGTCATCCAGTCTGTTACACATAACTAGCAATACTCAACCTCTGTAGTTCCACTACCCATACTGCTAGGGTGACCAACTCATCCTGGACTTTTCAAGTGTTAAAACTGAAAGCCCTGTGTTCTGGGAAACTTTTTAGTCCTGAACAGACTGGGATGGTTGGTTACCCTACATGCTACCCTTCCTGCACTACCCGCCCAGCTCATCTCATTTGCTTTGTGTCTGTGTGTTGTCCAGAGTAGGGCTTCATATGTGACTCAATGGTAAAAAACCTGCCTGCCAATGCATGAGATGCATGAGATGCGGGTTCAATCCCTGGGTCAGGGAGATCCCCTAGAGTAGGAAATGGCAACTTGCTCCAGTATTCTTGCCTGGAATATTCCATGGAAGGAGGATCCTGGTTGAAAAGAGTTGGGCATGACTTAGTGACTGAGAATATTGTCCAGAGTGGGCTGCGGAACTTAAGCATCCATCTAAATACTAATGTGTGAAGATGTTCCCTATGTAGCATTAATGCTTGGAAGTTATTTTTTTCTTTGAGCCTTTCCTCTCTCCCCTTTTTCCTACAGAAATACTAAGGAATCCTCTGATGTCTCTTTGACATATCCTTTCTAGGTTTTTTTCCTCATTGAAATTGTAGCATGAATTGCTGTTGAGGAATTTTGGTCTCTTGAATTTCTTTCAACAATTCCAACAAAATAAAATGTTTTTCTTGCCACCTAGACTCCATGACTTCAGTATGTCACAGGGTTTAAGTGACTCAGTGCTTTAAAAAAGCAACAAAATTGTGTAATGAACCCTAGAAAAGCCACTTTTTTTTTTTTTTTAAAATAATTAAGAATCATCAATTCCAGTCCTAGGCTGATTACCACCAGTTGCAGGTTCTTGGACAAGTCTGATTTTCTCTTCAGGTCTTAGTTTCCTTCCCTATAAAAAAAAAAAAAAAAAAGTAGATTTTGCTAGACTAAACTCTGGGATCACAGTTTATGTTAAAATGAAATGATTCTCGTATGTATACCTATGTTGATGTTTGACAGAAAACAGCAAAATTCTGTAAAGCAATTATCCTTTAATTAAAAAAAATGAAATGATTCTCAACCAGTAGAGAAGCAGGGTGTGATTGTCTTATCTATTAAATATTTCCTTTATGGAGTCTATTTGGAGTCTTTTCTGTATCTCTCTAGCCTGGCCTCTGAACCCAGAATCTAATAGTCAGGTATCAGATATATAATCAGTTAGGCCCATAGCGCCTCTTTCAGATGAAGATTTGCTGCCTGTAGCTAGAAGCATAATGGGTAAGCTCTCCCCAAGACAATTCCCAGGCTCCCCAGTTCAGTAGGAGGATTCAGATGATTCAGCATATCGTCATTTTGATAGCTATGACTTTACATTGAAAGAATACCAAGCAAAGTGAGCAAAGGGAAAAGGCACATAGGCAAAGTCCAGGGAAACCAGACACAGCTTCCAAGAGTCTTTTCTCAGGGGAGTCACCAGCAACTAGTTGTGACCACACATGTGAAAAGTTATTTATCGGAACTGCTTGTTAGAAACTTACGTAGAGACTTGTTAGAGACTTAGGTTTTTATTCAGGGCTGGTCACAGAGGCAACTTCTGTACCAGATATACCAACTCCTAGAAGGAAAGCTGGTGTTCAGCACAGATACCTTGTTTGTACAATTCAGATACAGTGAGCTGTTCTTATTTGGGAATGATGGAAATCGTCTCCAAAGTCAGCTTTCCAGATGCCAGGTGGGGATCAACACTGCAAAGTAAGATTGAAGTCTTAGGCTTGCTGTGTTATCTCTTCTGTACATGTAATAAAACAAATTTTGCTTCCAGTCTCTTGACCTCTCACCACCAAGTGAGGCACAGGAAACACTGGAAAGAAACAGACGGTGAGAAATAACTGAAATTTCACTTTCTGCTATGCTGGTAACTTGGGTGACTTTGGCTAAGTTAAACTATTTAACCTTAGTTTTTTCATCTGTGAATTGGATATAATAATGCAAACTACACAGGGATTTTGCCAGGAACAAATTATTTTGTATATCCAAACAATCTGCCTGCAGTGTGGTAGACCCAGGTTCAATCCCTGGGTCGGGAAGATCCCCCTGGAGAAGGAAATGGCAAACCACTCCAGTATTCTTGCCTGGAGAGTTCCATGGACAGAGGAGCCTGGCAGGCTACACTCCATAGGGTTGAAAACAGTCAGACATGACTGAAGGGACTTAACATGCACGAATGCACGGATAAAACATAACATCCATTGTTCCTGAATCTGCTCATTCAACAAAATATTTATTAAGAATCGACTGCATACTAAACACTATGATAGGCCCTGGAGGTATCAGGCTGAGCAAAAAACATCCTGCCTTTTTGGAATTAACAGTCTAGTTGGGGAAAGAGACTCTAATCTCAAATAATAACTGTACAAATTAATATAAAATTATAGTTTTTCATAAAGTGCTCCAAAAGAGAGATAGAGAATGCAGTGGGAATGTATAATGGGCATTGACCTGCTTGAGTAGGTCAGAGAACATTCCCCTGAGAAAGTGGCATATATATAAGAATCTCAATGAGTTGAATAGGCAGTGCCTACTTCAAGAGATCAGAGGAGACATTAGGTAAAGGCTTTGCATCCACAATTATCTTTAGGGTGGGAGGGAGCAGGGCATTGTTGGAGAACAGAAAAAAGGCCTGAAGTTGGAAGAGAGAGAGCAAAATGGAGAATAAGATCAGAGAAGATAGAGGTAGTCAAGAACTTTGAGGTAATGGAGCTTGGTCACCATTCTAAGAGCAATGGAAAGTAATTTAGGGATGTTTAGCAATGGGGTGACGTGGTTAGATATTTAAGGGTTTTGAAAAGATAAGTCCGTCTTGTAGAGATATGATTGGAGTGGGTGTAGTTGGGTTTAGGAGGGTGTTGTGGAAATGGACTAGTCATAACTTGAGTAAACTTGCTTGGAAATGGAGAGAAATGAAAAGACTTGAGAAGGTGTATGTACAGTTTCTATATTACTTTAATAAACAGCTTCCACTTGAACTGTTTTTACATAGGTTTTTTTTCCCCATTATAGTTGCTATCGACCCGCAGGCCTTATCAGTAAGGGATACATTCCAAGAACCCTAGTGGATGCCTGAAACTGTGGATAGTCCCAAACCCTATATGTACTGTTTTTTCCTATACATATTACATATCTATGATGAAGTTTAATTTATAGGTTAGGCACAGTAAGAGATTAACAACAATAATTAATAATAGAATAGTTATAACAATATATAATAAAGGTTATGTGAATGTGATCTTTAAAAATATCTTTATTTATAAACTTAATGCCTTTTCTACATTAATAAGGACCTACCATGCACTGTGGCTGTGTCTTTTACAGTTTGAAGTGAGAAAGTTAATCTAGCATGCATTTCTTTTTCTTTCTTCACAATTTCACAGATAGAGGATTTGTTCTTAGTGTAGATCTTAGAAACCTCAGCTGTTTTTTTTTCCTTATGAAGTCAGAACTTTCACCTTTTCATTTAAAGGAAACACTTCATGGCTCTCTTTGGTGTATTTGAATTGCCAGCATTACTAGTCTTGTGCGTTGAGGCCATAAGGGTGACTTATGGCCAAGTCACCCTTATGGCCCCAAAGTACAAGTCAAATAAGGGTGACTTGAAGATAAGCACTGTGACGCTGTGACAGTGGATCTGATAGCTGAGACAATTACTAAGTGACTAACTGATGAGATACACTGGACAGGGGGATTTCAGGTCACAGGTGGGGGAGAGCAGGATGGCAAGAGAGTTTACCATGGCACTGTGAAGTGAAATATTTTCTGCCATGCTGATGACCAAGAAGTGTCACAGCTATCAGTGATTCCAGCCCTCCAAATGTGAATGAGAGCTCCCAAAAGGGAACACAGTGCCTGTGACCCTACAGATGCTGTCACTCCCCATGGTGGTTGATGAGAAGCTGAGGGAGATGATGCAAGAAGCTGCCCTCTATCATATCCGCCACCCCTTAAGGTGAGCAAGCAATCAAGGACGTAAACAATCAAGAAACAGGATTTGGCCCTAGATCGCTGAGTTAGCCCAGAGGATTGCCTCTTTCTATACATAGAGAAATGCTGGATACCTTAGCTTGATATCTGGTTTCCCTTATTTAACAATAATCTTTGATGGTCTTTGCTGAAAACTTGTATATAGCCTGATTCCCCACCCTGCCTCCTTGGAGCATACTCTCAGGGCTACAGTCTCCCAGGCCTGGAGTCCTTAACATTTCCACCAAATTCTCTGCTTTCAGGTTGTAACTGATTTTTTAGTTAGTTCTACTCAGAATATGTGCAGTTTAACAACTTACAAAGTATTTGAGAATTTTCCATTTAATATTTTCAAACCATGATTGACCCATGGGTGACAGAAACCATGGATAAAGGGACAGTGCTATACCAGTATGATGAAATCTTGAAAGTTGAAAGACGTTTGTAAGGATGTGGATGGATCTAGAGACTGTCATATATAGTGAAATAAGTCATAAAGAAGAAAACAAATATTGTATATGTGGAATCTAGAAAACTGGTATAGATGAACTTATTTGCTGAACAGAAGTAGAGACACAGACATGGAAAACAAACCTATGGACAAGAAGAGGGAAAGAGAGTGGTGGGATGCATTGAGAGATTGGGATTGACATATATACACGATTATGTATAAAAATAGGTAACTGATGATAATCTAGTAGAGGTGAAGGAATTCTAGCTGAGCTATTTCAAATCCTAAAAGATGATGCTGTGAAAGTGCTACACTCAATATGCCAACAAATTTGAAAAACTCAGCAGTGGCCACAGGACTGGAAAAGGTCAGTTTCATTCCAGTCCCAATAAAGGGCAATGGCAAAGAATTTCAAACAGCTGCACAATTTCACTCATTTCATGTGCTAGCAAGGTAATGCTCAAAATCCTTCAAGCTAGGCTTCAACAGTACGTGAACTAAGAACTTCTAGATGTACAATCTGGATTTAGAAAAGGCAGAGGAACCAGAGTCCAAATTACCAACACCTGTTGAATCATAGAAAATGCAAAAGAATTCCAGAAAACATCTACTTCTGCTTCACTGATTACGCTAAAGCCTTTGAATATGTGGATCACAACAAACTGTGGAAAATTGTTAAAGAGATGAGAATACCAGACCACTTTACCTGAGGTCAAGAAGCAATAGTTAGAACCAGACATGGAACAATTGACTGGTTCAAAATTGGAAAAGAAGTATGTCAAAGCTGTATATTGTCAAGCTGTTTGTTTAACTTATATGCAGAGTAAGTACATCATGCACAATGGTAGGCTGGATAAAGCACAACCTGGAATCAAGATTGCAGGGAGAAATATCAATAACCTCAGATATACAGATGATATCACCCTTATGGCAGCAGTGAAGAGCAACTAAAGAGCTTCCTGATGAAGGTGCAAAAGTAGAGTGAAAAAGCTGACTTAAAACTCAACATTCCAAAAGCTAAGATCATGGTATCCGGTCCATTCACTTCATGGCAAATATATGGGGAAACAATGGAAATAGTGACAGACTATTTTCTTGGGCTTCAAAATCACTGCAGACAGTAACTGCAGCCTTGAAAGTAAAAGACACTTGCTGCTTGGAAGAAAAGTTATGACCAACCTAGACAGCATATTAAAAAGCAGAAACATTACTGTGCTGACCTATGTCTATAAAGTCAAAGCAATGGTTTTTCCACTAGTCATATGTGGATGTGAGAGTTGGACCATAAAGAAGGCTGGGTGCTGAAGAATTGAAGCTTTTGAACTGTGGTATTAGAGAAGACTTTTCAGAATTCCTTGGACAGCATGGAGCTCAAGCCAGTTAATCCTAAAGGAAATGAACCCTGAATATTCATTTGAAGGACTGTTGCTGAAGCTGAAGCTCCAATACTTTAGCCATCTGTTACGAAGAGCCAACTCATTAGAAAAGACCCTGATGCAGGAAAAGATTGAAGGCAGGAGGAGAAGGGGACAACAGAGGATGAGATGGTTGAATGGCATCACTGACTGAATGATGACAGACAAGAGTTTGAGCAAGCTCCAGGAGATGATGAAAAAAAAGGGAAGCCTGGCGTGCTACAGTCCATGGGGCTCAAAGAATCTGACAGGCCTGAGCCACTGAACAACAACAAATGAGAATCTGCTCTACAGTTCAGGGAACTCTACTCAGTGCTCTGTGGTGACTTAAAAAAGAGAGGATATATCTATGCATATATCTGATATACTTTGCTGTACTTTAGAAAGTAACAAAACATTGTAAGCAACTGTACTCCAATAAAATTTAATAATAAAAAAGAGATATTCAATTCTTGAATAAATAACTGGTAGAGATGGAGACTGAGTTATATAACTTGCTGAGATTTGCATTTCAACAACAACCTCCCTTACACATTTATCTTTTGAGGAGAAAAAGTAAGATACTGTCTTAACACATATGTAGTATCATCCACTTTATATATATTAAATCATTAACCATCACAGCAGGTCTATCAGGTGCTATTATTACATATATAAGTGAGAAACATGAGGCACAGAGTTTAAGTAATTGACCAATTTCAAACAAGTAATAAGTGGTAGGTCTGAGACTGGAACCCATATAGTTTGTTGTCAGATCCATATGGCCAACCACAGTGGCAAACTATAATGTTTAGGCCAAATCTGGCCCATAACTGTTTTTATGCAGCCAGGCAGAAAACCTAGAAAAAAAATTTTTTTTTAATTTTAAAAATGTTTTAAAGAAGAAAGAACAAAAGAGAATCATGACAGATTGAATATAGACTACAAAGCCTGAAATATTTACTATTTGAACTTTTACAGTGAAAGTTTGCTGGCTCTTATGGTAACCATTCCTGGAAAATGTGTTCCTTGAATAGAAAGTTGAGCACCACTGAGTTTTATAGATGAAAGATACTTTTTTCATGATACTAAAATGAGTTATAGCAGAGTTAGGGCAATGTACTCAGAGCTCCTTCTTGGGTAGAATGTTTTTTTTATTTTTGAAAATTTAAAATTAAGACTGAGTGTAGAGAAAGTTTCTTGGAAAGATAGGAAATTTATTCCTCTGAGTAAGATCAAAGGTGGTAGCCGGGCTGGTGCTGAGTAATTGAATGTGCTGCCTGTCATTAAGACAATGAATTTCAGCTGGATTTATGGGCTGATCGGAGAATCATTTGGAGACAGGACATATCAGCCAAAAACTTCCTATTTTAAAACTATGATTTGTTTTTGGAAAGAAAATTTAGATCAGCACTAAAAATTGTTATTCTGTTATTAAATTCTGTTATTGATTTTTACGTAGGGGTTACCATAAAATTTAACAGATCCATATGACTTCTGAATCATGTAATTATAAAAATAGAATGTCTACATCTTTTAATTAAAAAGACAAACAGCAAAAAAAAAAAAAAAATTCTGTTATTAAATCAACATTTAGAGAAAAAACATGACTCCAACAATGCATTTTTCTTCCAGAGTTGTAAATTCATTGAGAGAGAACATAGTGTGGCTTTTGTTTGTTTGTTTGTTTTTGCCTTTCTAAATAAATTGTCTTGATTTTTGGAGAGATTGTGTTATTCATCTAAATTTTTCTAGAGAGCTAAATATTAAGCCACTAAAATATTTATTAAACCTTACTATAGTGCTAAGTATTTTGGTGGACTTTGTATATATGATTATAGAAGGATTTTTTTTTTCGGCTCTGATGTGATTTTCATTTGATAAATGGTTCTCATTGACCACACTCTATTGTTGCATTACATGTTTCTTGCTCATGGTAACTACATTAATCCACTTTCTAACAGAGTTAGACCATGGCTCTAGAGGTTATATTTGGCCAGAGTTGGGCTTATCTTTTCTTTACCACATTCTTAGACTGGTTTTGTTAGTGGTTGATGGGTGCCCATTTTTCAAGCCCATTTTCTCAACATCTCACTTGATCCTTTTGGTTGTTGTGGGTGGATTGGGTAAGGTACTAATTTTAGTTGTTTAAATTATAATATTCTTTGTTTAGAAAATTTCTTCTGTCTATTCCATTTTTCCTTTTCAGACTGTTAAAACAAGTTTTATATTGAATATTTTTCAGATTGGAATATTATGGATTATGCTTTTTAATTGTAGGAATTTCCAAACATATATAAATGGATTCAGTTTTAACCATCATCATATGTGGGCAATCTTGTTTAATTTTTTATCTTCCTCCTCCATTGCCTCCTATCTACCCCTAAAAATTTTAAAACAGATCACAAACACTATATTCTTTCATTGAGTAAATACTTGAGTATTTGTCTCTAAATTATAAGGACCCTTTAAAAAATATCAGCACCATTATTAGCATGCTAAAAATGAGCAATAGTTTCTTAATATTAACACATATAAGTTAGTGTTCAAATTGCCTAATTTTCTCACAGATACCTTGTTGGCAGTCGACTTTTCACATCAGGACCCTAATAAAGGCAGTGATGTATGTTTGGTTGCATTGTCTCTTAATTCTGCTGGGATATAGTATGCTAGTTTCCCTTTGCTCTTTTTCTCTTTTGACACTGATTCTGGAGATCAGTTGATCTTCTGTCCTAATACTTCTGGTAAACTTGTGGTATGAATTTTACTGGAATCCGAATTATGTGTTAAATGTAGGTTAAAGTTTTTAACAAGAATATGTCATAAGACGGTGGTCAAGTTGAACTGTTGAACTACTGGCTGGTAAGAACTTGTGAGTGGTACATGTCAGCCCTTTCTTCTTTTACTTCCCCTAGTTGAGTAAGATTTATTTTCCTCACAGTTAGGATACTAATAGCAGGTAAGAAGAAACAAACATTTGTATGTAATGTTATTGAAGAGACCTTTCTTTGATGAAATTACTTATTACTTGGTTTTACTTTTTTGTAATTAGCAGTAATACTGAAACAACAGGAGTCCTTAAATGGCATAGGATTGCCAGACACAGTCAGGCTACATATTTTTAGTTTTGCCTTCTGAGTCATTAGATTAGGTAATATTTCTGTCTGTCTGAGGGTCTGGCCAACATTACTTTCCTATTAAGGATGGTGAAATCCTTGCTGTTAATTTTGTGCTGAAAATTATAAGTATAAAAATCCATCTAGGCAAAATCTGTAAACTTATAGCTAATACTCTGATTTATCTGGAAAAAGCTAATAAAGAAAGCTGTCTTTAAATATAGTCATTTTATGACAGTGAAAGGACTTAAAAAAGTATTTCCCTTACTCTTATGAAATAGAATCTAGTATTCTTTTATTCAGAATTTATTGTGAATAATAATATGTCAAGTTTTCTTAATTGATAAAGCCCTGTTTGAAACTTTACAAATGAAATTTTGTTTTTTAAAAAACAATAATTTATTGGAAAAGTACTTTTAATTTATTGGAAAAGTGCTGACAGCTTTATTGAAAATGACTTTTATTTTTGCTTGAATATCTGTTTCTCATAATGGTGGAAGTTATGTGAGAAATACGCATTTCTAGAAAAATATATAAGAATGTTAATATTTATCTTCATGGTAATGTTTTCCTTTTTGTTGATTGACTTGCTTGAATTGATTCTTTATGTGTGTTATACTTACTTATATTTTGTTTATTTCCAAAATTTGATGATTACCTCGGATCTTATGAAATAGTTTTTAATTGGTTGTTATAATATATTAATGCTATTATTTCATTTTCAACGGTTGTTTATTATTTAGGAGATACTTAACACTGTAAATTTTTTCTTATTGATAACAGTAATTGAGAGTCAAATGACATAATTCGGTGCTTGCTGCTGCTGCTGTTGCTAAGACAATTCAGTCGTGTCCAACTCTGTGCAACCCCAAAGACAGCAGCCCACCAGGCTCCCCCGTCCCTGGGATTCTCCAGGCAAGAACACTGGAGTGGGTTGCCATTTCCTTCTCCAATGCATGAAAGTGAAAAGTGAAAGTGAAGTCACTCAGTCGTTTCAGACTCTTAGCGACCCCATGTTCTGCAGCCTACCAGGCTTCTCTGTCCATGGGCTTTTCCAGGCAAGAGTACTGGAGTGGGGTGCCATTGCCTTCTCCGAACTCAGTGTTTAGAATGTCAAAAAGACATTTTGCTTTCTTAGTTAATTTTGCTTTCTTAGTCCACTTGTCCTCCGATACCCTAAGGTTTAAAAAAGAAAATGCTCTAGTACCTTTGGCATTTTCTGATGCATTTGTTTCTGTTTTGCATTTGTCCAACATGTCTTTTCCTGATAAGCATTTTTCCTTAATAGCCTCTATAGGTAATTTGAGATGACTCCTTAAATCTCTTTTCTTCTATTAAGAAGAGGTGTTTTGTTAGATTGAAAATAATAATCCATTATAAAATGATGACTCAAAGCTGTGTATTTACTAGGGCAGTGTTGATTTCGGTTCCTTTTATTCTTTCATGAAAAACCAAAACACTGAAGGTGATATAAATGTGGATTTTATAGACTTCACATTTACCCACATTCTTTGATAGGAAAAATATTAAGATTCTGTTTCTAAGTATTTTTTCCCAATTTTTCATAATTTATTTGAAAAAGTTAGGATTAATCTCATGATTGGATCTTTTTATTTTATATGTGTGCTTTGAGGAATGTAACGTCCTTCTGAACCTAACTGATGTTTGTATTCATCAGCAATGATTTATAGGTTACAATGAAGCTGGTTGATTAGATAATATGTAGGAGAGTTGGTCTTTATAGATAAAACCTTGTGCAGTTTTATGGAAGTGTTTCTCTTAGTGCTGAAATCTTCCATTGAGGACATGCTTTATCTTAAATATTAATGTACTTTCTTACCATTAAAATAATTCATTATTTGACAGTCTGTCATTTGGTAGTAATATAACCAATTTTAATTGCCTAGTTTTTCAACAGCTCTTTGTTTAGCCTCATGTAGACTGACAAACCAAAACATTCCCATGGCTTTAATGAGGTCTCTAATCACTATAGTGATCTCTGTAAAGTGTGAGTAGTTAGCCTCTTGGTAAACTGTCTTATGTTATTCCCTCTGTCTTTGCAGATAAATTATTAGTCATAACTGTAGCAACAAAAGAAAGTGATGGATTCCATCGATTTATGCAATCAGCCAAATACTTCAATTATACTGTGAAGGTATGGTATATCTTTTAATTCATGGAGATTTTAGACTGTGTACCTGAAGTACATTTTTTATAGTGAAAACAATAACAATAGCAACACGATCTATAATCCACAGGAGGGAGATGAAATTTGATTACATAATTGCTGTTAGTTTACACTTACTTGATTGTTTTAAAGATAGGTTTTGGCCTTGTTAATACTCTGCCACTCAGATGATAATTTCCTAGTATTCGCTAATGCTTTGTATAAACATGTTCTATAAAACAACAGAAGGATATTTAGAAGGATACACACACATACACACACACACACACATATGTGTATATATATTTGTTTTGAGGAGTCTTGTATGGGTATAATTAAGATTTGATAGTAATTTTTTTCACTTTGAAGTTTTTTTTTTTTGGAGTGGGTTTATCTACCTTGGTATATTTCTTCATTTAGGAAAATTGGAAACATTACTGTGAAGCAGATACTTTTTCTGTTCCATTATTGGGAGGTACTTTTCTTGTTTTTTGTTTGTTTTAGAGAAATTTAGTAACATTATAAAAGGGCTTTATAACTTATCTCTAGGAGAATATCTTATTGTTAAATGGTCAGAAGAAATGGGAAATTTGGTAGGACTAGTAAATTGAGCTATGAAAGACCTGCTTTGTTTTTTTAAAGTTATTTATTTTTTAATAGAAATGAGGCTCTATCAGCTAAGTCTTTTCCACATATAGAGGAGAAGAGAGAGATATCCCAAGGTAGGAAAACAAACAAATGAATTTAATACATTTACACAACAAAACAATAAAACTTAAAGCAAGGAGAGAGAGATTGCTTTTTGCTTAGGGAAAAAGTGAGCTATTCTAGTATATAATGCACAACAAAGATAATATTTGCTACATAACTGCTAGAAGAATAGGTACATATGTTAATGTAGAACAACTGTTAAAAGAAGCTAACTTTGCTAAAGAAGGAGATCTAGGTGTTTAATATAGGATAAAGGAGAAATACATTAGAGAAGTTTGTTAGGATACAGAGGAAATACTGTAGTATTTCCTACATGGAAATGGAGAAAAATTATGATAAAATAATTCTGAAATCCAATGAAGGACATCGTAAGGGTTCAGAATGGGGAGGGTGTGGAATATTTCTTATGTGTGAGATAGTGTTATGAGCTTTATACATGGCATGCTGTTGATTCATTATATATACCATGTAAGGTAGATATTACTTTGCTTATGAGTGAGGAAACTTGCCCCAGTGCATGTAACTTTAAGGGGTCAAATCTTGGACCCCAGAACCCTTTGTCTGACTCTGGAGGTTTTGATACTCCTGCTGTCTTTCCATTATGTGATTCTGAAGTATGGACCCTAGACCACCAACATCAGCATCCACTGGGAAATAGGAATGAGGTTTCTTAGGCTTCTCCCCACCTTCTGAATCATAGACTGGGAGTTGGGCCCAGCAATCTGTTTTAAGAAATCCGCTATGTGATTCTGATGCATACTAAAGTCTGTCACACTGATGGAGTGGAAAGAAAATAAGACTAGAGCTTAATCAACACAGCCCTACACAGAGTAGGTGCTTAGATATTTAGGCCCAGTAGTACTGTAGTATTGGAGAAGTCCAAAGGGGTTGTGGAACAGAAGTATAACAAATGTTAGGGCCAGAGGAAGCCACTTTTTAGGTCAAGAACTAATGTTCTAATAGACTAACCCCAATATGAATCCAAATTCCCACACCAGTGTTTCTTTCTCCCTTCAATATAAGTAAGTAGTGAGGAAGTGCTAACTAAGGATCTGAGGCTGGGAGTCCCACAAACTCTACCAGCCAGGCTTGTATTTGGCTCAATGGTAAGTAAATTTAGAATTAATAATATTTATTTTCTAAACTAGTTTTATACTTTTCTTTTGTATTCTTAATTTCATTCCCTCTGAATTCACAAATCTTTTAGTACAGCGGCCCGCAAACCCCAGGCCACTGGTACCAGTCTATGGCCTGTTAGGAACCTGGCTGCGTAGCAGGAGGTGAGTGTGGGTTAGCCAGTGAAGCTTCATCTATATTTTCAGCCACTCATCGCTCACTGTTACTACCTGAGCACCACCTCCTGTCAGCAGCAGCAGCATTAGATTCTTGTAGGAGAGCATGAACTGTGAACTGTGAACATGTGAGATATCTCAGTTGCATGCTCTTATGAGAATCTAAAACCTGATGATCTGAGGTGGAGCTATGACAGTGATGCTAGTGAGGGGCCGCTAAGTCACGTCAGTCATGTCTGACTCTGTGCGACCCCATAGATGGCAGCCCACCAGGCTCCTCTGTCCCTGGGATTCTCCAGGCAAGAACACTGGAGTGGGTTGCCATTTCCTTCTCCAATGCGTGAAAGTGAAAAGTGAAAGTGAAGTCTCTCAGTCGTGTCCGACTCTTAGCGACCCCATGGACTGTAGCCTACGAGGCTCCTCCGTCCATGGGATTTCCTAGGCAAGAGTAGTGGAGTGGGATGCCATTGCCTCCTCGCTAGTGAGGGGAGTGGCTGTAAATAGAGATTATATATCATATTATATATCACAATATAAAAACCATCCCCATCCCCGGTCCATGGGAAAATTATTTTTGATGAAAGTGGACTTAGGTGCCAAAATGGTTGGGGACCACTGTGTTAGCAGATCCTTGTTTCAGGAGCTTCAGACTTTGTTTTGATGAAACTAAGGTCCAAGGTGTGTCTGTGGCAGGGGGACTCAGACTTGTTTCCTGCTGCTTCACAGCCTGGTGCATCAGCAGGCACACAATTCAAGAGGCAACTGCTGAGGCTGGGCGCACAGCACCCAGGATGACTGCAGGCTTAGCTCTGAGTAATTGTGCGTAGGTGATTTCTTGCACTGATAAATAATTAAACTCTTGAGGGAAACATAAGCTTAAGATTCTTAAGGTAAGGAAGATAGCATTTGACCTGATTGATGCCCTCTGTGTTTCCTGGGATGACCGATTTGGTTTCAGCAGGGAAACAGATCAAGGGCCCCATCCAGGATTCACTGAGCTTCCAGGGTTCCCCCTTGTTCATCAGACAGATTTCCTGCCAGATTGAAAAGTGATCTGGAAAATTTCTTCATTTTCTTTCCTTTTCATTTCAGTCAGAATAAAGAGAAATAAGATGTGAGAAATACTTTCTGTGGCTTCCTTCACCAATCCCCAGCTTCCTTGGATTAGTGCCTACTTTTGAAATGTTAACATTGAGAATGGCATTTTATGGGGTGGATAACATTAAAGAATTATGACCTGATCTAGGCATCAAGTTTTTTTTCTGTCTAGCATCATGAGTATAATATTTAAAGAGTGCTGTGTTATATTGTACAAGCTGTTGATAACTTCCAGTGTTTATGACACTTCAGAACCTGAATTTTGCCTGGGGATAAAATGTTGTTTTGATTTATAGGTCCTTGGTCAAGGAGAAGAGTGGAGAGGTGGTGATGGAATTAATACAATCGGAGGGGGCCAAAAAGTGAGATTGATGAAAGAAGTCATGGAACATTATGCCAATCAAGAGGATCTGGTTGTCTTGTTTACTGAATGGTAAGAGAAACAACCTGTGTCTTTTTTTTTTTTTTTTGTCAATTGGTGCCATCCTTTTGGAAGACACTTTTTTTTAATTTAAAATTAAAAAAATTTTCTTTTGGCTGTGCTAGGTCTTAGCTGCAGCATGCAGATTCTTCATTGCAATGCATGGGCTTCTCTTTATTTGCAGTGCATGGGCTTACTTGCCCTGGGGCATGTGGGATCTTAGTCCTCTGATGAAGGATCTAATCCATGTCCCCTGTACTGGACGGTGGATTCTTAACCATTGGATTGCCAGTGAAGTCCCGAACATGTGGCTTTTTAAGTCTATTAAATTATTTTAAAAGAGTTGAAATTCACACTTGCAGAATATATATTGAATTATTTTATTTACAATGAATCATTGTTTTAAAATGTAGATATTATTCATAATTATAAAACCATGGTCTGACATATTTAATTAAAATGATCAAATATGATGAGTTATTATAAATACCAATGGGAAGACAGGGCATAGGCTAAAATTTTTGTGAAATTCATGTCTTAACCCTGATTTGAGATAGAATAAAGATCATATTGAACCTTTATATTGAGAGAGTAACTCCATGGATTCTGGTTGTCCAGGAGGAAATATATCATGTAAGGTATAAGTGAAAAATTAAAAAAAAACATGTTTAATAAGAAAGAAAAATCTTTCTAATATGTAAATATTTTTTCTTATACTAAATGTGAAGTGTCTGCTGTGTTTCCTCATCTTTTTCTCAGGTTTTTAATATTGTCAGGTTGTCATAAAGCAGAATTGGTAGACACCTTTTTTCTACCATTTTCCCTACATTCATTTTTATTTTTTGGTCATTGGTTATCATTTTAAATCTCCTTGCATTTTCCTCTTTAAGTTAGGGAAGTTTTTATATCTCTCCCTCAGTTTGAAAGTCCAAAACCACAAATTCTTACAGATGAAAGTAAGAACAGTGATTTTTATATAAATTTTAAATAAAGGCAGAAATTTTGAATTGAAAGTAGACATACTGGAGTTCTGGTGCCATCAATACTTACAAATTTTGAAAGGTTCATATATTTGCATCTTTAGAATTTCCATATTGTCTCTCAGGAAAAAATAATGTTCTGCTTATAGTTACTTATTCTTGCAACATGAGATTGATGGTTAGCTTGTATACCAAGAAGTTTTCTACAAAATCTATTATATATATAATCTAATTTATATATATATATAATCTATTATATATATATATATCCCTTAGGAAAATGGAGCAGGATGTTCATACTAACTGTTTGTACTAAACATTGAGTATGTTTGGTTTAAAACTACCACCCATTTTGGTCAGCTTGATTTGCCACATGTACGTTTTGATTTTGACTTAGAGGCAAATTCTGTTTGTAAAAGTTACTACATATGAGCCAGTAGTGGTTTTGGGTTCCCAGACCTCTTTCTGCATTTAGGAAGAACTCTTTTTCCTCACCCTTTGTTCCTTTATCAGACTACCCCTCCCATTTAAGGGAGCCCCTCATTTAAGATTTAAGCTTGGAAGAAACTGGTTTAGTTAGGGAACAATTGGTTTCTGATAAGAAAAGGGACACTGTGAGATATCTGAAGACTGCTTGAGGTTGCGTTTATTTATTTAGTTGATACTTTAAGACCCAGTATGACCAAAAGATAACAATAGACTTTTAATGGAAGGTCCAGTGTGTGCCAGACACTGTGTTTGGGATATATCAGTGAACTGAGAATAAAATTTCTTGACAACTGCCTCTGTGAAAAGAGCCAGCTAACTGAAATCACACATGCCCATCTCCCCAAACTCTAGTCTAAGAAGCAGCAGTAACATTTTCTCTTTCATGACTCACCATATCTGTCTTCCTGGAGAAACCTAGGGATGATGAGACAATAACCAAGATAAGAACGATGGACAATTGGTACCACTTTAGAGGTCTTTTATTTTATTTATTTATTTATACCCTTTACAAAATATTGTGGACAAGTGATCAGTACAGTTGAAATTGTGGGTAATCCAAGATCAGGGAGAAATGAATTTGACTCTAAATTATTTGAAATAGGAAAACCATTTTGCAATAGAATTGTTAATCTCCTAATTAACCTTACCTCCAATTAAGGCTATAGTTCAGAATATACTCATTTTAGCAAATCATACCAATTACTACTTGTTATGTGAGTTTTTAAGGACAATTTAACTGTACTAATTAGTTTTATGGAAGTGTAGGTTACTACTATATAAAAAAATACCAAGATTTATGTAGTTAATAGTTTAAATAGTCTTTAAGAAAATAGCTTTGTTGAGATATGACTGATATACCTTGACATATGCTCACTTTAAGTGAAAATTTCAATAATTTTTATTAAATTTACAGAGTTGTGGAATTATTGTCACTGCTTGATTCTGGAACATTTCCCATATCTCAAAATGGTCCCTAGTGTTCATTGTGACAGGCTTTTGTGAATTAATTTGAAAGCAATCTTATAACATCACTTCCATGGGAATATGTGTTCTAAACTGACCTTTGGGTGAACATTTAAAATTAGAGACAGTGTTCATAAATATACTGTTAAGATTTACCATATTTAATTTAGATGTAAATAAATATTTAACAAGGGTTTGGGTTATTCTTAAAACAAAATGAACATTGAAGCTCTTCATATGAGAAAGTACCACAAAGTTTTTTTTAAGTTACTTCACCCTGCAGTGTGTGTGTGTGTGTTTCATTGCAATTAAGATGCTTTGTGAAATTGACAATCTCCCCTTAATTTGAACAACTATCAGTATATATAATGGATTTGATGACTTTAACAGACTGGACAAAGTATGATGAGCTCTTTTGTAGTAGGCTCATAGAGATTTTGGGGACAAATATTGTAACATGCAACTACCATTCTAGTTTTTTAAAAATTCAGTCTACCTTACTCCTACCATTATTTAGCAAGAGCTTATAAATTGCAAAGTCAATTCCTTTATCTTACCTCAAAGTCATGAAGTTAACTATCTTTAAGCAAATACTTCAATGAACCAAGGAGTTGCTATATACCAAAATCGTGGGGTAGATATTTTCAGAGAGGAAATAATCATTTTGGTGAGTCCAGTAACCACCACCAAATATGCCTTTCAAATATTTCATATAGTGGGATTCTTTCTGTAAAAAGCACATCTGATTAATGACATTTACATTCAGTGCCACCACAAAATATAAATTTCAGCCTACATCACAATCTGATCAAGAAATGGTTTGTTGATGTTGTGTGGGATAAGAGAAAGCAATACTTCATAACATTGATTTTATTTTTTAATTTTTAGTCAGCTTATGAGGCACCCGCTTAATTGCTTATTGAACTTTTCACCATTCCAGTTTGCTTCAAATGCTGAACGACTATAGAATGGTCTATGTTGAGTTCTTCAGTAACTTCCTGTGTAGTTTAAGAGGATCAGCTTCAATGATTCTCTCAATTGGTCATTGTCATCTTCCAATGGCCTGACACTGAGCTCCTTGTCTTCGAAGCTCTCATCTCCTTTGCAAAACTTCTTGAACCACCACTGCACTGTATATTCATTAGTGGTTCCTGGGCCAAATGCATTGTTTATGTTGTGAGTTGTCTCCATGCTTTATGATCCATTTTAAACTCAAATAACAAAATTACTTGAGCTTGCTTTTCATTTCACATCATTTCCCTAGTCTAAAGTAAATATAAAATAAACAGCAAGTAATAAGTCTTTTGCAAAAAAAAACAAAAGCTAGAAATGTGCATTCAAATGATGTATACCATAACCACCTTTATTTAGAATGACAAACCTAGATAGCATATTCAAAAGCAGAGACATTACTTTGCCAACAAATGTCTGTCTAGTCAAGGCTACGGCTGAGTGCCGAAGAATTGATGCTTTTGAACTGTGGTATTGGAGAGACTCTTGAGAGTCCCTTGGACTGCAAGGAGATCCAACCAGTCCATTCTGATGGAGATCAGCCCTGGGATTTCTTTGGAAGGAATGATGCTAAAGCTGAAACTTCAGTACTTTGGCCACCTGATGTGAAGAGTTGACTCATTGGAAAAGACTCTGATGTTGAAAGGGATTGGGGGCAGAAGGAGAAGGGGACGACAGAGGATGAGATGGCTGTATGGCATCACTGACTCGATGGACATGAGTCTGATTGAACTCTGGGAGTTGGTGATGGACAGGGAGGCCTGGCGTGCTGCGATTCATGGGGTTGCAGAGTCAGACACAATTGAGTGACTGAACTGAACTGATTCCACTATCAAACAGCAAATTCAACAATGTAAAAACTGCAGTTACATTTGCACCAACCTGATAGCAGTTTTCTAAATGACTCTGTTATGGGATTCAGTAAACACTCACTGAAAATTTAGGGATAAGCTTAGTCACAGAAATCTTTGCTGTTAGCATATATAGCATATATACTATTCTCTCACTTTGATTATACATTGCTAACTTCTGTTCACTTATCATATTGAATTGTAATTGTTTTTATGCTTCAGATAGTGAAACTGGGGGCTATACCTGATTTGCATACTGTCAGGATATTTAGCAAGGAATCAATAAATACTAGGTAAGAGTGAATTGCATTAAAAGACAGAGAAGCATTTTTCAAGAGGCAGAAGTATTGTGGATGCTTTAAAACTATTTATGAAGTTTTTTTTTCTTCATTTGGAGAAATGAAATGACTTATAAGGGCAGGAAAGCATCCAAACTTTCTAAATCTCAAAGATAGAAATTATTTTAAAAATTGATTGTTGGTTAGAAACTGTGAAAATGCTGCTGCTGCTTTTGGTCTTTCCTGTGTTGACCAATCTTTGTTTCTTTTAGCTTCTAATTAAATATTAGAAAAAGTGACATCAGTGAGCAGATTTTTTACCTGGCATTCAGAATACATGTCTTGAACAAAAATTTTGACCCAGGTACTGAACTTAACACTATAGAAAAAGAGATATACAAACCACCCTCAAGGAACCTCATATTGTACTAGTTCTTCAGACAAAACTGAACCAACCTAATTTAGAAGAAAAATTTATCTTCATGGTCAAACATTGGCATAATCACTTTAGAATCATTTACTTTTAGAAAATTGGGGAAGATTATGTTTTTATTGGCTCATTTTGCTGTTTGTGAACATAATTTTTATGATTTTGTCATTGTTATAAGAAATATAATTTGTAGTTATTAAAATTCTATAGGTGACTAGATCCTATCTTATTTTATTCTATGAAATAACCATGTTGTAACTTACACAATTTAAGCTACATCCCCAATATGCCTAGAAAAGCATAGAGAATTCCAGAAAAACATCTACTTCTGCTTTATTGATTACTATGCCAAAGCCTTTGACTGTGTGGATCATAAGAAACTGTGGAAAATTCTGAAAGAGATGGGAATACCAGACCACCTGACCTGCCTCTTGAGAAATCTGTATGCAGGTCAGGAAGCAACAGTTAGAACTGGACATGGAACAACAGACTGGTTCCAAATAGGAAAAGGAGTCCGTCAAGGCTGTATATTGTCACCCTGCTCATTTAACTTATATGCAGAGTACATCATGAGAAACGATGGGCTGGAAGAAGCACAAGCTGGAATCAAGATTGCTGGGAGAAATATCAATAACCTCCGATACGAAGATGACACCACCCTTATGGCAGAAAGTGAAGAGGAATTAAAAAGCCTCTTGATGAAAGTGAAAGAGGAGAGTGAAAAAGTTGGCTTAAAGCTCAACATTTAGAAAATGAGGATCATGGCATCTGGACCCATCACTTCATGGGAAATAGACGGGGAAACAGTGGAAACAGTGTCAGACTTCATTTTTGGGGGATTCCAAAATCACTGCAGATGGTGACTGCAGCCATGAAATTAAAAGACGCCTACTCCTTGAAAGGAAAGTTATGAACAACCTAGATAGCATATTTAAAAGCAGAGACATTACTTTGCCAACAAAGGTCCATCTAGTCAAGGCTATAGTTTTTCCTGTGGTCATGTATGGATGTGAGAGTTGGACTGTGAAGAAAGCTGAGTGCCGAAGAATTGATGCTTTTGAACTGTGGTGTTGGAGAAGACTCTTGAGAGTCTCTTGGACTACAAGGAGATCAGTCCATTCTGAAGATCAGCCCTGGGATTTCTTTGGAAGGAATGATGCTAAAGCTGAAACTCCAGTACTTTGGCCACCTGATGCGAAGAGTTGACTCATTGGAAAAGACTCTGATGCTGGGAGGGATTGGGGGCTGCCGGGATCCAGGCCTGGTGTATCCAGGGTAATTCGAAGCAGGGATGGATTCAGCATCCTAAGAATTAATTGCTTAATTAAAGATATAGAGGGAGATTAGAAAGAAATAGTGTAGTAGGAAAATTAGTGGAGAAAAAGAGGCTCAGTAACTAGGTTTATCTGGGATACCAATAAAGCTTTGAGACAAGAAGCTTGCACCACCTACATAGGCCACTGGTGCCCACTTGAATATCAGAGGGTGCCCCTCCTTGCGCTCCCTCTCATGTGGATCTTAAAAAGCCAGGGCAAAATTAGCAGGCTTGGTGAGCACCCACGGTCTAGATGGGAATTCAGCCAGAAAAACGGAGAACAAGAAAGAACAACACAACACTGGGGAATCAATCTTTCCAGAAACTGATCCGTTTTCTTTATTTTCAGATTTGCTCAAATACCTTTTGTTACACGTAGACAAATGGAAATTTTAAAGTCACGTGGGGGTCAGCAGTCCTGACCTTTATCAAAATCAGGTGCTTCATATAAATGTATACAAAAAGGTCTTAGGGGTTTTACATCATCTTCTGACCATGAGGCCTGCTGACATTTTATGATCCTTTCTTTTCTGATAACGGTCAGTCAACCAAAAAACTTATTTTCCAGGGGTGATTTTTCTTAAACCAGGCACCACCCTCCGAAGGTACCAGATAAAATTGCATCCCTATAGGGTGAGGGTGTAGTGAGTTACAATTAAGAAAGGAATTTACTTAGCCTAAGGATTAACATGATTAATCTTAAAGGTTAATACTTATTTCTCCTATATGCTAGTTATATATTCATTAACATGTATAGGGGAAGGGGATTTAGCAGCAAATATTGGCTCAACAAATGAAAAACCCTTCACCAATGTAATTTCTAATCAACCCACTATACTATATTAATAATTTTCTAACTTCTCAAAAGAATCTGTATTTAGAAAGTTTACAGCATCTTGTGCCTCTCATGGTTGGGAGGCTGTAAACAATCACGTGTGGCCGGATGAACCTGTACAGGCAGGCTAGATAACCTTCAGAGGAGTTCGTAAGTTGAAACACTCTTGTCATGCCCAGGAATTTTTATTAACTGGAGCTATAGGTTAACTCCTTCTCCGAGAGAGGTGATGGGGGAGAGCCCCCCATAAAGTCAGAGGTCTAGGTGAGAGCATAAAACAGTAAAGTAGGCAGACTCTGGTTTTGGGGGTAGATGCTCCGGAACAAGGGGTTTCCTGAGGCTCGATCCTGCCTTTGCGTATGCCGAAGCCTCCTTCCTCATGACCTTTGCTGTGGGCAGAGTTCCTCACGCTGGCTCCCGGCAGGGGGCAGGAGGAGAAGGGGACGGCAGAGGATGAGATGGCTGGATGGCATCACTGACTCGATGGACGTGAATTTGAGTGAACTCCGGGAGGTGGTGATGGACAGGGAGGCCTGGCATGCTGCAATTCATGGGATCTCAAAAGTTGGACACGACTGAGTGACTGAACTGAATTGAACTGAGCAGCTGACTAATACACATAGTTTATACAGAAGACAGAGTAAAATTTTTCTGAAAGCAAAGCTTTTTAAGATTGATGGCTGTAATTTTAACTAATTATGGCAGATTTATTTGATAGACTTCTTGGCAATGAGGACAGTTTAGGTTTGCAGACACAAAGAACCTAGTCATTAGCAATGGACAATATTTTATTAAATTAGTGAAGGAAAGCCAAACACATCAGAGTTTTCAATTTCTACATGGTTTTTAATTTTTTCCCTTGTTTTTGAAGGAAAGGTTAAAATCTTTAGCTGTCACTTAAACAGATTGCATTGCCTTCAGCCTCGTCCATGATGTGAAATATGATTAGGAATTACATGGGAAATGAATGACTTAAAAAATTGTTCAAATATTCTTATTAGTGTTTACTGAGTGTATTAGTGGGTATGTTGGAATAAGGAAGAACCAGACTGTATACAAAAGAAGGATTGGTTCTTTATGTATAGCTAGATCAGTGGTACTAATTTGTCTACGTTTTGTGTGTAGACATAAATCAGATTTTCCCCAAACCAGATTGCCTACAAACCAGATTACCTACTCCTTGAATCTTTTTGAGTAAATATATATTATTAAGCATCTGTTTTTATATAAAATACGGTGCTAGCTGCCATGGCTGGATTGGTGGTGNAACTGAGTAGACATTTTCAACTGCTTTATGAAAATGATGGGGGAGTGGTTCTATAGTATTGTTTTTAGTATCAATTATGTGTGAAAAATATAGATATGTATTTAAGATGAAGACATTAAAGAGAGAATTATCAGGGGTATTGCTTCTTGCATGCTTCATTAGACTTTAGTGAAAGTGAAAGTGAAGTCGCTCAGTCATGTCCGACTCTGTGACCCGTGGACTGTAGCCCACCAAGCTCCTCCATCCGTGGGATTCTCCAGGCAAGAATATTGGAGTGGGTTGTCATTTCCTTAACTTTTGGCTTAAATTTATATCAGTGATGATGAATAAAGTGTGGGTTGGGGAGGAACAAATAAACAAGATTAGGGAACACTTCTGTTGTTTTCCTCTCTGCCTTAAGGGAATAATACACAGATGAATAAAGTGGTGTATTTGGCATGTGAAGGAAGACAATGCAGTTTAGTATAAATAGTCACTGCCAGCAAGAAGTTCAGTTCAGTTCAGTCGCTCAGTAGTGTCCACCTCTTTGTGACCCCGTGGACTGCAGCATGCCAGTCTTCCCTGTCCATGACGAGTAGAAAATGAAACATTCTGTGGAAAAAAAGAGGAAAAGAGTTTTGGGGATTAAGAGGATGGAAATGATCTTTTCCATTTATGCTGCTCACGTAGAGGTTTGTAGAGGAAGTGAGATTTGGATGAGGGTGAGTGGTTTGGATCCGATTGGAAAAAGATGTGCTGATGAAACATCATGATTAAAGACTTGAAAGCGATCAAATAATTCAATGTGACTTCAGAACATATTATTTAATAGAAAATTAATGTGAATCTGATTCATTTAGACTTTATTTTACAGGCCAGAGTTTGGTAAGCTGTAGTCTGGCCCAGGCTCTTTTCTGTAAATACTTTTGTTGTAGCACAAGTGTGCTCAATTATTTACAAATTGCCTATGGCTGCATTGTACCACAAAGGCAGAGTTGAGTCATCCAGCAGAGACTTTATTGCCCTCAAAGCCTAAGGAATTTTCTCTAAAAGGCTAGATAGTAAATATTTGCTGAGTCCCACTTTAGACCATAGTTCTGATCCAGTCAAGGGACTGATCCAGCCAAGGGACTGGCACAGAAAGGTTTTCAGGAGAGTTTGTCAGATGGTCCTTATTGGAGGGGATGGGTGATGGGGAGGCTTACAAGATTTTTGAATTAATCTAGTCCAGTGTGTTTTAGTGGGAGTGGAGAGGCTTTAAATTTTAAATAGATTAAGTAGATGGAATCAATGGGTTCTGGAGAAAGATTTGATGAGAGAGGCCATGGAAAGGGAAGAGGCAGGGCTGAATGAAGGATTTTCAGCTTGAGTGACTGTATGGTTGATGGTGCCACAGAAACAGGGAACCCAGAAGGACAAATGCTTGTAAAAATTTCAATGACCTGTCTGAGATAGAACACTGACGTGTCTGGTAGAGGACTCAGCATGACCACATAAGGTGAAAACCGTATGGTTTTTGCAGGACCCAGGAATATTTACCACAGTGAACTGTGGAAAGTTTTATCTTATTCTTCACATTTAAATGTATCAAATTCCTATGACCATTATTTTTATGACTGTTGTGGGCATTTTTTAAAAAGTTTGACCTTTTGGGTTAATGTGACTAAAGTCATTTTAAGTAGAAAAACTTTCTTGCCCTTTGAAATGTTTTAAATTGGTTCAAAAAAACTTTTCTAAAGTACTTCAACACAGAAATAGCAATGCTACTAGAATGGAATGAGAAAGTTCCAGCAACCTTAAATTTTTATTCAAAGTCAAATCCTTACTTGAATCATGTGAAGAGAATTTTTGACTTCCATTTTGATCTATAGTAATTGCTTTTTGTTGTAAAGGTAATGCCTACTTATAAAATTTTTAAATCATCAGACTACATGTAGCCCACAACTCCTCCATTTCAAGCTGTTGACTTTTGCTAATAGTTTGAGATATACTGTGGAGATATTAAGTCCTTTACTAATGTTACAAAGACACAACAATCATTTGCCAACTGTACCTTTATAACTTCGAATACATGATATTCGTTGTTGTTTAGTTTCTAAGTTGTGTCAACTCTTTTGCAACTCCATGGACTGTAGCCCGCCAGGCTCCTCCATCCATGGAATTTCCCAGGCAAGAATATTGAAGTGGGTTGCTATGGCCTCCTCCAGGGGATCTTGCCAACCCAGGGATAAAACCTGTGTTTCGTGCATTAGCAGGCAGATTCTGTACCTTTGAGCCACCAGGAAAATTCGAATGCGTGATGCTATGTGCGAAATATCTGAATCAGTTTGGTCCAAGTCTCCAGTCATATGATTCTCTGACATAATGAGCTCTTTTTATCCAGACAATTTATTGGGTCCTGTGCCTCAGAGGGTTTGGTTTATTTGCCTTACCTTTCAGGGCTTAGTTACCCTGGTAACTGGTCTTATAAAGCTAGTTTTATTTCCTAATCTTCAGTATTTAAAAAAGAAAATTATATCAGCAACTAGTAGTCTTGAAGAAAATACCTCTGAGAGAAAAGATAGAGTTATCCTTCAAGGCAGAAATCTAAAGTGGTCATATTTATGAAATCAGCTGTACTTATTTATAAGAAAAAGAGAAACTTGAGATATTTATATAAATACTTTGTGAAGTCAGATTAATTCAGTTTTTAAAGTAAACATGGAGGGGAGTTGGCTTGAGGTTTTAGTCAGAACAAATTTATTCTGATTTAAAATTTATCTTAAAATGTGTATTTGGCTAAAAATAAAATTATTTATAACTACAGACATGTGTAAATTTAAAAGTAAGTTTTTGTCCTACCTCTCATTTTTTCAGGTCCCTTTCCTATCATAACAAAAATGTTAATTTTTTAAACTTTTTTGAAAGATTATTATGGTGTTAATTTTTAATTTTTGTAGCAATATCTTGATGAGAAATAAGCACTACTTTCCCCATCATTTTATGCTTAAAGGATCAGAAGCATAAAGAGTTTGTTACTAACTTTCCTATGGTTACTCAGATGGCAAGTGATAGAGCTGAAATTGGAATTAAAAACCCATCTGTTAGACTTCAGACTGTGCGAACTAAATCACTTTATGATTATATTATTAACAGTATTAAAATTTTTCTACCCATTGATCCTAAAAGAAAGAAAAAATTTAATGCCAAATATGTGTGTGTGTATATATATACACATATGTACATATATACACATACATATGTACATATGTACATATACATATATACACATATATGCATATATGTATATATATGTAGCTAGATAGATATGTTTTAATTTTGAAGTTTTTTTTGGTAACAAAAAGCAATGATAAAATTTTAGAATGAAAAAAATGGTGTAATTCTCTGAATTCAACTTTACTTTTACTAATTTTTAAAAATTGCCTAGGCATAATTACTAAGTTTAGTTTCACATTAGCAACATCTTAATCTTTTTTTTTTTTAAAGATTCAGAAGTGGACTATCTGGTGGGGGCGAGTATGTCAAGGAATTTTTGCTTGTAAAGTCTGGTTCACCAAGAAAGGGAAAGAGGAAACAGAGGGTAGGCAGCTTCCTTTTTAAAGCCCAGGACTTGAAGGTTGCATAAACATACTAATTCTACTCAAATTTCACTGGAGTGGATTGCCATTTCCTTCTCCAGGGAATCTTCCTGACCCAGAGATTGAACTCATGTCTCCTGCATCGCCTACATTGGCAGACAGATTCTTTATCAGCTGAGCCACAGGGGAAGCCCAAATTCATGTACAGAAAGTTATTGAATGTTGCCTGATACATACTGCTATGTTAGCATACTAACGAACTCCTCAAGAGCAAGTCTGGCAAAGTGTGTAGAACAGCCTCCTTACTTCCCAATTCAGATATCATAGCAGGGGCTTCCTTGGTGGTCCAGTGGTTAATTAAGACTGCGCTTCCACTGCAGTGGGTATGGGTTTGTTTCCTGGTGGGGGAACTAAGATCCTGCATGTAGCATGGTGTGGCCAAAAATAAAACCAACAACATCCCCAATCCTTCCTTGCTGGTACCCCCTTCCTGCCTCTGCACCACTCCAGGTATCACAGAAGTGTATTTGGACTGTTGGCTATTAGGAAGACCTGGTGCTGAATTAAAGAGCATTTGTATACTCTTTTTGTTTGCCACCTGGGATGGCATGTCATGAAATCATCATCTTTGGAAATCGTTGGTTTTGTTAAAAAAAGATGCAGAAGAATTTGTGGTTGTAGCAAGAACAGAGAACTTATTGCAGAGAAAAAACAGGTAGTGTGTGTCACCTTTCATATTATAAGTCATTGTGATTCTCTGGATGAACTGTGGGTAATACAATCTTCAGAAAAATCAATGAAACTATAAATTTAATTTTTAACATTTTTAAATATATTGAGCTTTAAAAAGATACACATGTCTGTATGCATTTAGTTTAGGATTTCAGGCTAAATAGTGATTCAAATTTACATTTATATTGATGACATTTAGTAGGTGGAAACATTTTGTCAAAGGTAATGAAATCTGCAGAAATTATTATAGATGAGTACAAATTAGAAAGAAACATTAGGCAGTTACAATGGCAGCCTCTGTTAGTAATAGCACTTCTACTATGTTATACAACAAGTTACTGATTTTTAACTTTTCAACACTTTTGGAATTTTGATTTTGGAGAGTAAATGATTATTGAAAAAATTAAGACTAATACTAAAAAAGCTGTCTTTTATTTGGACTTCATTACCAGTGTGACATAAACACTAATAACTTAATACAATCCATATAATTTAAGTTGAGGGAGAGTTGTTAGGTTTACTCTGCAAATAGTTGAAATTAATCTGATGTTGGATTCTCAATTCTGATTTTTATTAGAGAAAAATAATTTCTTGGTTTATATCTCTAAATTTCAACAACTGTATTGTAAAACTTCTTTTTTTCTCCCCTCATCTAACAGCTTTAATGTTATATTTGCTGGTGGTCCAGAAGAAGTTCTAAAAAAGTTTCAAAAGTCAAACCACAAAGTGGTCTTTGCAGCTGATGGAATTCTGTGGCCAGATAAAAGATTAGCAGACAAGTATCCCATTGTGCACATTGGGAAACGCTACCTGAATTCAGGAGGTAAGATACTGGAAGAAAAGTATAATGCGATTAAATTTGATGAAAATATTAAATTATTGATGAAACCACCTTTTTAAAAAATACGTGACTATAGACATGTTTTCAGTTCAGTTCAGTTCAGTTCAGTCGCTCAGTCATTTCCGACTCTTTGTGACCCTATGAATCACAGCACGGCCGGGCCTCCCTGTCCATCACCAACTCCCAGAGTTCAGACTCATGTCCATCGAGTCAGTGATGCCATCCAGCCATCTCATCCTCTGTTGTCCCCTTCTCCTCCTGCCCTCAATCCCTCCCAGCATCAGAGTCTTTTCCAATGAGTCAAGTCTTCGCATGAGGTGGCCAAAGTAGTGGACATGTTTTAAATAACCATTATCTTCTTAATACTATGGAAACATTATATCTGTTTAAATTCACAGTGTGTTTTACAGTTGACAAAACATTTTCTCATCTGTTATATCATATGATGCTCCTAAAAACACTAGTAATGTGTTATTACTAGTGTAATGTTATTTATATGTAAATGTTATTATTTCTACATTATAGGTGAGAAAACTGTATTTCCCTCCAATAGGCATTCAGTTATTAAAGGAAAAACTACAGGGATTCTGGTTTTCTGACTATAATTTCATTAAGAATTTGCTGGCTCTAGGTTAATGGGCTTAGTAAATTCCCTTACTTAGGAAAAACTGCAAGGTAAGTGACACTTGAGTAGCTTTAACAAATAGGCATTAACTTTATCTATATTTTAAACAAACAGCCTGGTGGCTCAGATGGTAGAGAATCTGCATGCCAATGGAGGAGATCCAGGTTTGATCCCTGGGTCAGGAAGATCCCCTGGGAGAAGGCCATGGCAACCCACTCCAGTATTCTTGCCTGGAGAATTCCATGGACAGAGGAGTCTGGTGGGCTACAGTCCATGGGATTGCAAAGAGTCGGACACGACTGAGTGACTAACACTTTGGCTTTCTTTTACTTTTATTTTCTTATTTTAAATATATCGTAGTAAATGATTTGTCTTGAAATCCCTAGTCAAAAAGATTCAACATTGAGTGCCTAGGTGAACTTAAAGTACTGCCTTAGCTATACCACTATGAATTAAGAAATAAATGATCAAGTTTCTGCCTTCCATCAAAAAATAAAATGAAGTTTGACTTTAGATATTATTTTATTTCTTTAGACTGAGATTAAGTAAAAATACGGCCAGAAAACGTGGATATAGGACAGGTAACTTGTCAGAGAAACAATGTTGAGTGGAAATTGTAAGTAAGCCATACTGGAAAGACAGATTTTATTGTGAATTACATAAAATAACCGATTGTATTCAGGCCAGTTCAAATAAGTGCTATTTGAGATAGCAGATCTGGGCTTTAGACTTCACTCAGTTACTTTTGTATATGAAACTTTTGACAAGTACCTTAGTTACAGCTCTACTCACCTGCATTTTCTTTTAGAAACCCATTTCCATGGTGATTCTTTGGAACTCCGTCAGCCCATATAAATGTGCTCTTCTGAAGCCTTAAATCTTAGAGTGTACTGCTAAGTTTCAGCTCCCTTTTTTCTCTTCAATACATTTTTCGTTCATGGTTTTGGAGATCTCCTGACCATTTTCTTTTTCTCCTAATTTATCTACCATCTTTGGGTTTTACTTCAACATTCAAGTCTGAACCTCGGGTTTCTCATATTGGTCACATTGTCCTCTTAGATTTACAGTAAAGATGCCTGCCTGCTCTTGACTTCTCTGTCGAGGCAATTTTAAATGAGAATGAGAGCTCCATCTGCTCCCAACTGTTAGACCCTCAGTGATACATGGCTTATCTTTACCCTAAGTCCTAGATAGATTAAAAGCCACTTAGCTATGGAATTCTGGGATGAGTTTTACTTTGTATTTATGAGTTTTTCTAAACATGACATGCTTAGTGAAACATAACATATGTAAAATCTAGATAGTGAAATATTTACTCAAAAATCTAAATTTCAAACAGAGGCATAGTACTTTGGAAGCAGCAAAACTAGCGAGTGCCTTTGTGAGCAAGTTTAATTAAGGAGAATGTGTTTATAAGTGAGAAAGTGATCATGAAAAATGAAAGTGTTAGTCTCTCAGTCATGTTCTTCTGCTGCTGCTGCTGCTGCTAAGTCACTTCAGTCATGCCAGACTCTGTACGACCTCATAGATGGCAGCCCACAGGCCCCTCTGTCCATGGGATTCTCCAGGCAAGAATACTGGAGTGGGTTTCCATTATCGGCTCCAGGGGATCTTCCTGACTCAGGGGGCGAACCCAGCTATCCTGCATTGCAGGCAAATTCTTTATGATCTGAGCCACCAGGGAAGCCCAAAAGTGATCAGACAGGGTATCAGAACACCATCCTTATTCTTTCTGTAGTCAGGATAATTAAAGAAATATTAGAAAATCTAAGTATGTTCAATAAAAGTTTATTTAAATTTATGAATGATATAGAGAGTTATTTAACAGACATGCGTTTTGTTTGTGTGTACCTCATTTAGTTAAAAAAATTGTGGAGAGTAAACATGTTTCCTTATGAGGAAAATGGTGGAATATTAGAAACTTTAGTCTTCTGAAATAGTATGGCAGTTTAATAGAAAAATGTACACCATAAACTACATATAACATGCTTTGAAAATAAATGTAATTCCTTCTCATTTTAAAGGACATTTGTAATTTATAAAAAGGATAAGGAAACATAATTTTTGAAAAACAGTAATATAAACCATTGGAAAATGTCATATGTTGCTGCTTAGACATGTTTGTTTGTTTTTTTTTATCACAGAAGATTAGTTTTAAGAGTTACAAAATATATATTTTTCAGTGTTTTAAGATTTTTCCAATTTGGCAAAAATGAGGAAAAAATGAGCCACCAGTGACTGATTTAGTTATGTTTTCATTTTGTCTTCTCTAGTTAACAGTAATTTTCCTGCCTATTTCTTTTAATTCTTTTATTACTATGAGGACATTTTAATTTTGAGGATAATAAGTTAGGTTTCTTTTCAGTTTTCAGGAGTAAAATCGCTCCTTGTTAAAAGTATTGCATATCAATGAAACATAGTTTGGCTGCATTTCTGAAATTCAGAGGAAGACTCAAACACAGGGAAAAATGATCCTGTTGTCTTTGTCTTTTATAGACAACTGTTGTTGGCATATTGAATGCTTGTGCTCTAAGGCCAAGGTAAAAAATCCAATTTTAGACTTCCTTTTTCCAGACCATGACTAAACCTAGCCAGAAAATGGTTTAGCAGACATAGTAATGACTAGCTCAGTGAGGGAAAAATTCCCAAAATGTCCTAGATATAAAATTTCTTTGGGATGTTTGCAGTCAGTCACAAATCCAACATTCTTTTGATTGTGTTAGCATCTCTGGCACTGACATTAAAACCACTGTAGTATTTTTTTTTTTCCCCAGAAACAGCGAATCTTTTACACAGGATCTAAGAACAGCATTTCAGAAGAAAGAAAATTCTTCTGATTCTGATTTTTTCCTAGTAACTCTTTTTCTCCTGACATGTGTTCAAAAACATTAGTTCCCTCTGTTGTATCAATTAATTTGGGGAGATGGGTTGAATGGATGGGTTGTAGTAGCATGGAAACATATACACTACCATATGTAAAATAGATAGCTGGTGAGAATTTGCTTTATGACTCAGGGAACTCAAACCATGGCTCTGTGACAACCTAGAGGGGTTGGATAGAGTGGGAGGTGGGAGGGAATTTCAAGAGGGAGGGGACATATGTGTACCTATGGCTGATTCATGTTGATGTATGGCAGAAACCAATACAATATTGTAAAGCAGTTATCCTTTAATTAAAAATAAATGAATTAAAAATTAATTGGGAGAATGTGTTTATTCAAAGAGAGTCTTTTATTTGCACTTGATAGTAAAAACTTTTTCTGTTTGAATTTATGTATGAAACAAAGGACACTCAGTAACTCATACTTCTCTCATGGTGAGCTGTGAAATTCCAAACCATGGATTAGGACTAATAGCTTTACAAATCTATGCAACTGGTCTATGCAGTTGACACAGATATGAGTTTTGGTCTTTGAATTCTAGATCCTCTATTCATTCTCTTTTCTATTGCAGGATTTATTGGTTATGCTCCTTATATCAACCGTATAGTTCAACAGTGGAATCTCCAGGATAATGATGACGATCAGTTATTTTACACTAAAATTTACATTGATCCACTGAAGAGGGTAGGTAATAGCTCTCACTTTCAATGTTATGTCTGGGTTCAAGTGGCTACTGGCACTCCAGTCATTGTATCCATATTCTGGGCAATTTTGCAGGCAGAGTAATAAATATGGGGCCATCTCAGCTGTGTCAACTCTAAGGAGCCTATCTGGAAGTCTCACAAAATGCTTTCTTATACTTTTCTTTGATCAGAACATATGTATTTGGCAACACATAATATGGAAAGGGTTCCCTGGTGGCTTAGTCAGTAAAGAATCTGCCTGCAATGCAGGAAACTGAGGTTAGATCCCTGAGTCAGGAAGATCCCTGGAGAAGGAAATGGCAACCCACTCCAGTATTCTTGCCTGGAGAATCCCATGGACAGACGAGCCTAGTAGGCCACAGTCCATGGGGTCGCCAGTGTCAGACATGACTTAGCAACTAAACCACACACACACCATATCACAAAATGCAGAGGAGTTTTGTTCTTTATTTCAAGCACATGTGTTCTACTAAAGTCTGAATTCTCTTATTAAGGCGAAGAATGTTGGGAACAAGAGCACCTTGCCTTAAACCCTAAGGACAATATTCCTGAGATTGATTTAAATGGAACTTTGGAGAAAAGTAAAAACAAAGTTCTTTAATTTGTTAGATACTGTTTTCAGTATAATTACCTAATATAAGTTAATGTTCCATAAGTTTATTTTGTATAATCAATACAGTTCTAAAATTTATTCAGTTGTGTGTTTCAGGGTACTGTCATTAGGAAACAAGTGTTTTTGTTTTTTTTTTAAAGTATATTTTAGAGTGAGTTTGTTCTATGTCTGCTTTTGTATTTTTGATAAATACTATCTAAATCTTTTAATTATATACTTCTTAAGAAGCTTTATTCTTAATTCTTTTATTTTTTTTTTAACTGTCTCTTATGTGACTGACACAAACAGCCTGAGGACTTGATCTCTCATTCGAGAGGAGAAACCTACTCTTGGCATGAGTGCTAGCCCTTGCAGCTTGATGCCTGTCTTTCTGAGTGTAATTCCACAGTGAAAGTGCTCTGAGTGTTATTTAAATGTTTTTGCTTTAGGATGCTTCCTCTGAAATCTCACTGCTGGGTCTGTAGTATTTTTAGTTGTGTAAATACTATTTATGTTTTCTCTAGGCATAAGATTTAATGTGGTTAGCACGTGTCTTAGTCTGCTTGGCTTGCCATAACAAAATATCATAGACTGGGTGGCTTAAATAACAGAAATTGTTTTCTCAGAGATCTAGAGGCTAGAAGTCTGATATCAGGGTGCCAGAATAGTTGGATTCTGGGGAGAACTCTCTTCCTGCCTTGTAGATGTCAGCCACCTTCTTGCTGCATTCCACACAGTGGAGGAGAAAGATAAGAGATGGAGAGAAAGATAAGAGATAGAGAGTGAAGTTGGGGCTTGAACATATGAATTTTCAGGGAACACAAACATTCCATCTGTAATAGCATGCAAAGACAATTTTAGGAATATTATTTCAGAGCAATGTAGCTGAAAAATTGGTCAATTGAGAATAAGGTTGTAAAGTAGATTAATGTTTATGATTAGGTTATCTTCCAGGGAACAAGTGTCTTAATTTCATGGCTGCAGTCACCATCTGTAGTGATTCTGGAGCCAAAGAAAATAAAATCTGCCACTGTTTCCAACTTTTCCCCATCTATTTGCCATGAATTGATGGGACTGGATGCCAAGATCTTAGTTTTTTAAATGTTAAGATTTAAGCCAGCCTTTTCTCTTTTTTCTTTTACCTTCATCAAGAAGCTCTTTAGTTCCTCTTCACTTTCTGCCATTAGATTGGTATCATCTGCATAGCTGAGGTTGTTGATATTTCTCCCAGCAATCTTGATTCCAGCTTTTGATTCATCCAACCAGGCATTTTACATGATGTGCTCTGCATATAAGTTAAATAAGCAGGGAGATAATATACAGACTTGATGACCTCCTTTCCCAGTTTGGAACTAGTCTGTTGTTCCATGTCTGGTTCTAACTGTTGCTTTTTAACCTGCATACAGGTTTCTTGGGAGACAGGTAAGGTGGTCTTGTATTCCATCTCTTTAAGAATAGTCCACAGTTTGTTGTGATCCAAACAGTCAAAGGCTTTAGTGTAGTCAATGAAGCAGAAGTAAATGTTTTTCTGGAATCTCTTTGCTTTTTCTTTAATCCAACAGATGTTGGCAATTTGATTTTTGGTTCCTCTGCCTTTTCTAAATCCAGCTTGTACATCTGGAAGTTCTCGGTTCATATAACGAAACTGACCTTTTCTAGTCCTGTGGTCACTGCTGAGTTTTCCAGATTTGCAGACATATTGAGTGCAGCACATTAACAGAATCATCCTTCAGGATTTTATATAGCTCAACTAGGACTCTACCACCTCCACTAGCTTTGTTCATAGTAATGCTTCCTAAGGCCTACTTGACTTCACTTTCCAGGATGTCTTGCTCTAAGTGAGTGACTACACTATCATTTTTATCCACATCATTAAGACCTTTTTTGTGTAGTTCTTCTGTGTATTCTTGCTACTTCTTAATATCTTCTGCTTCAGTTAGGTCCTCACCATTTCTATCCTTTATTGTGCCCATGTTTGCATAAACTGTTGCCTTAGTATCTCATTTTCTTGAACAGATCTCTAGTCTTTCCTATTTTATTGTTTTCTTATTTCTTTGCATTGTTTACTTAAGAAGGTTTTCTTATCTCTCCTTGCTATTCTCTGGAACTCTGCATTCAGTTTGGGTATATCTTTCCCTTTCTCCTTTGCCTTTTGCTTCTCTTCTTATAAAACTGTTTTAGCAGTCAGGCAGATGAAACTGCATAATAATAAGACCCAACCTCGATAGCTTAATATAACACATAACATGGGTCTTTCTGAAGAAGTTTATTAGAATAATTTGTGTTTTGGATCTTCATATTCCCTCAAAGAGCAAACTATATCAACATGATAGTGTTGTTTGCTGTTTCTTTTGATATTTCAAATATTTTTTTTTCCATTCTTATTTTTAGGAAGCTATTAACATCACATTGGATCACAAATGTAAAATTTTCCAGACCTTAAATGGAGCTGTAGGTATGCTTCCTAAATAGTGGGTTACTCATGTGTACAAATGAACACCAGTGTTGTCAACCGTTTATCCTTTTTTATGTTCATTCTGGAGCTATGACTAAGTTTGACATGTAGGTATTGCAACTATTAAGCAAAATATTGGAGTTAAGCTGAGCTTGATATAAATATATTCAGTTAAAATCATTTCCTACAAATAGTATAGAAAGATAAACTTCTGCCTTTAGGTAACTTAAACTTTAGTGATTTACCATTGGGAACTCTAGATATAGTTTTAAATTAATTACATTTTGTTATTACAGTTTTCAGTATCAGCTTTTGATACTGTGAATTACTCAGCAGTATTAAATTATTTTAATCTAGGTTAAAGGTAACTGGTAATGAGACATGTACTGTGGAGTGTGGTGTATGTGTGTGTGCATGCCTGTATATGTTTTCCTTGTAGACATGTATTTAGAAAAAAATACATGAATACATTAAATTTAATTAATTGATACATTAAAAAATACATTGATACATTAATGTATTAATACCTCACAAATTAAAAATATATTGCAATTCAATATACTTCTTTAAGGCAGTTCATGAATTAAAAGATTCTTAGAGTGGAAGGCATTTAGTTCAGAGTACTCTGGAAATATGAGGAAAGGAGCTTGAAAACAACAACAACAAAAAAAATGTTTCTTCTCCTTGTTTCAGCTCCTTGTGCTGACTTGTATATTCCTGGAATTAGCATTAGGCCTGATTTTCAAGAACTGGAAGTGCTATCAATGATGCCAGTTGTAGAAACCTAGCTTATGCCTGGCAGTTTTCTACTTGCTAGACATATATTTTTACCTTCATAATAGCCTAGAAAAGCAGGCAAGAATCCCATTTTATAGATGAATAAATTGAAACAATTATTTAATCCATTTGGGATTACATCACTTTCAAAAGACAGGGACAATATTGCGAAGATGCTTTCTTTCAACCAAGACATTAGTGTCTTAACAGCTCAGTTTGCCAGCACCAGGTTGCAGAAGGTCAGGTGCTTAGAATCTGCATCTGTGTCAGTGTTGTCCTTCATTTTGGATATTTGCTGACTTGAAGCAGGCAAAGTTTCTAAAAGTGTGGCACGTGGAATAGCATGCATGAGAAATTTTACAACAAACTAAAATGTATAGATGGATATGTACATGTATATGTGTATATGAACACATACATACACATTTTAAATAACTAAAATTTGTCTTTTCTAAAATCCAGATGAAGTTGTTTTGAAATTTGAAAATGGCAAAGCCAGAGCTAAAAATGTATTTTATGAAACATTACCAGTGACGATTAATGGAAATGGACCTACCAAGGTGAGTCACAGTGGAGAGCTTTCTCTGTTTCTTTATTTCTTGAGGATAGATTACAGAGAAGTATATGTTGATAGAATGACTTCTTCCCCTCCTTCCCCTTTTCCCCCTACTTCCCCTCTCCCTCCATCCCTTCCTTCTTCCCCTCCCCCTATTTCATTCTCTCCCACCTTTTCCTCCCCTTCTTCCTCCTTTAATATCTTTAAAAGGCTTGATAAATAACAAGGTTCTACTGTATAGACAGAGATATTCAATACCCTGTGATAAATCATAATGGAAAGAATATTAAAAAGAATAATGTCTATTCATGTTTAACTGAGTCACTTGCTGTACAGCAGAGGTTGCCACAACCTATTTTGGTGCCAACAATCTGCTAGTTTCGTTCCTTTACATACTATATTATCTGATTTCATTCAGATTAATCAAACTGATGATTTTTTCCTCAGGAAATTGATAGCTTTCTATTCTATTTGTAACACAGTTCAGTTTAGTGTTTAATGTAACAGCTTACTTGAGAGTGAACTACATTCCCTCAATACAGAGTATCCTTTCTGAATAAATGTTGAAGTTTATAAGGGTTCATTTGTTTCACTTGAGTCACTATTGTCAAAGTTAGCAGGTCTGTTAACATTGGGGTGTAACTGTGTATCCAAAAAGCTTCCTCTTGAATTTATGATAGATTATAGTGGAGAAGGCAATGGCACCCCACTCCAGTACTCTTACCTCGCAAATCCCATGGATGGAGGAGCCTGGTGGGCTGCAGTCCATGGGGTCGATGAGGGTTGGACACAACTGAGTGACTTCACTTTCACTTTTCACTTTCATGCATTGGAGAAGGAAATGGCAACCCACTCCAGTGTTCTTGCCTGGAGAATCCCAGGGATGGGGGAGCCTGGTGGGCTGCCATCTATGGGGTCGCACAGAGTCGGACACGACTGAAGCAACTTAGCAGCAGCAGCATAGTTGAAAGACATAATTTTTCTAATGAAATGTTATATGTTTTTCAAATATATATAATTGATCTTGCTGAAAGTGTTACTGACTGAAAAATCTAATGAGTTTCTATATCTGGTATCCAATTAAAATGGAAATATGAATTGTTTTTTATATACCTATATATATTATATGTATACACATATATACATACACACATATATATACACACACATATACACACAGGCATACACATATATGGTTAGTGATATCGTGCTTAAAACAGTGTTCTGGGATACCAAGATGATGCCTGGATTACCCATAAGTGCATAGAAAAGATATTATTAGATAAATTTGCATTGTGGAAAGAGAGATGGGAGATGAGGTCTGCTATTTCAGAGGAGTAAGAAGCCTGAATTCCAATAAAAGCTATATGCTCGGGAAGACAGTCAAGGAAAAGCCCACATTGGCAGCTTTTCCACCATAAAAATGGAGAAAGTAGATTACCCTTCTCTGCTTACTTTCCACCTTGGTTTTCATCACATTCCAGCCCTCCTACAGAACCTTGGCTGTGGACTCCTTTTTCTGTCTGATAACAGTTTTCCCAGCTCTAGTCTCTCCTCATCAACATTTTAAAGAAGTGAAGTCTTTCTCATCCTATGAACCCAGCCAACACAAACTAACATCCTTCTCAGTCTACATTGCTTCCCAGCAGTGTAGGACATTTTCCTTCCCCTCACAGCCACACTCTTTAGAGACTATTGCTCTTCCTACCACCCAGGAATGGCTCCTGCCAAAGTGTTATGTTGTGATATCCTTGTTGAGGAGTAGACACTAAGGTGTTCTCATTTATCTTTCATCCAGAGATAACATTTAATGATGTTCATCCCATTTGGTTCAATTTGAAATACTTCCTTTTGCTTCCATCATGCTCTGCTGGTTTGTCTAATAACTTTCTGGCCAGTCCTCCTTCTTCTTTAGTTTTTCTGTCTTTCTTATATATATATACATTATTTATTTTCATATTTTGGGCTGTGCTGGGTTTTCCTTGCTGTGCACGCACTTTCTGTAGTTGTGACGAGTGAGGGCTTCTCTCTAGTTGTGGCGCTAGAGCTTCTCATTGCAGGGGCTTTTCTTGTTGCAGAGCACAGGCTCTAGGCACGTGGGCTTCAGTAATTGCAGTGCAGAGGCTCCGTAGTTGTGGCTCTCAGACTCTAGAGCCCAGGCTCAGTATTTGTGGCACACAGGTTTAGTTGATCAGTGGCATGTGAGATCTTTCTGGACCAGGGATTGAACCTGTGTCCCCTACATTGGCAGGCAGATTCTTAACCGCTGGACCACCAGGGAAAGTGCCTTACTATAAATTATTAAAATTTAACACTTTGTGTAGTGAAATTCAGGGGTCCGATGGTCCTCTTCCTGAATTGTTTTAGTGAAGTATTCTGTAGGTATCTGTCAGAGACATTCTTTTCTCTGTATTCTTAGGTAATCTGCTTCATTCCCAAGTCAGTAAATCTCTCAGTGCTAATTATTTTCAAATCCTTGCTGTAGCTTCTATCTTTCCTGAGCTCTGGGTTTGAAAGCCCAATTGTTAGATTTATCTGTGTGTCAAGGCCTGGAGCTCAGGACCTTCAGTTCTTTGCCTTTTCCACCCAGTTGATTAGCCACAATCTGGTCTTTGTTTTGGCTGTAGCTGCCTCTCTCTTCCAGTCCCCCTGGAGAAGTAAATGGCAACCCACTCCAGCTGGGAAATCCCATGGACAGAGGAGCCTGGAGGCTACAATCGATGGGGTCGCAAGAGTTGGACACGACTGAGCAACTAAACCAACCATCCAATCCAAGAGCTATACCTTCTAACTCTGTGCATGGTTGTTTGACTAATTTTCTTAGAGTCAAGAGCAACTTTTTAGTGCAGGCCACCTGCAACCTCCCAGTAACAGTCATCTGCCGGCAGCTTGGACCTAGAGTATTCTGCAGAAGCAAAAACCCAGTCACATTACTCAACCTGTGTGCTGCCCTCTGTAGTCTTAGCTATGAAGTTCCACATTCTCAACTTGTTTTGTAAAGTTCTTTTTTTTTTTTTTCCTTTGAAGTTTGCTTCTGGTTTAAGGGTCCCCGGTCTACTATCTCATCTTTTCCCCTACTCCTGATACTATAATATCTATACACCATTTCTCCTTCTCATTCTCTCCCTCAACTCCCACCATACTGAGTTAAACATTGCAAACGTTTCATGTTTCCTCTGTCTGCAAGTCTTCTGTACATGCATATCACTCATTGTGGAATCCTATGACCCTAATTCCTATCTGCTGTGCCCATCTATTAAGTGCTGTTCATCTTTTGTGTGTGCTTAATCACTCAGTTGTGTCTGACTCTTTTGTGACCCTTTGGAAAGAAGCCTGCCAGGCTTCTCTGTCCCTGGGACTCTCCAGGCAAGAATACTGGAGTGGGTTGCCGTGCCTTCTTCAGGGAATCATCCTGACCCAGGGGTGAAACCCATGTCTCCTGTGTCTCCTGCATTGCAGGTGGATTCTTTACCTGCTGAGCCATTCATCTTTTAGGTGTCAGCTTAGTCTTTACTCCTCAAGTTTCCTGCGTGCCTTTATAGTATCTGGAACTTTGTCTATCACAGAACATAGTACCACACGCTGTACAGGGGCAGGATTGACCTGCTTTAAATTTTTGTCTCTTACTGGGTCTGTAGCCTGGGAATTATAGAAATCGTATCTATCCTGTTCACTTTTTGGTTTTCCAGGCTTCAGCATATGTGCAGCATATATTTGTCTTTCAATAAATTGTGATTGAATGTCAAGGTCTATAAATAGTCCAGTGACTTAGCATTATTCTTGGGAATAGTGAAGTGGATTTTTTTCTGGCAGGGCAAAATATTCATGCAATATGTGTGGGTCCCTATAATTGTCCCTAGACAGATAAACGGACTTCTACAGCCAGTTCTATAACTAAATAGTGTGCTATTTCTCCTTAGTAATGTAATACTTGAATCAAACTTAAATGTCTTTTAGAGGGCAGTTGGTCCCCAAAATTTGGCTATTTTGAGTGAGGCCTGATATTCAGTGATTTCATTGTATTCACCAGTTTTTTCCAGATTTCCAGGGTAATGCTGATAGTTTTACAAAGTGATTAAAAGACTTCTCATAAGAAAACTAGCCCTTAGTTCTTAGTCATTTAGAAAGTTCTGTATGTACTAAGAAATTTTAAGTCTTCCGAGCAACGCTCTTAGTTCGGGCTCTCTGTTTCTGGCATTTCAAGCAGTATGATGATCCCATTATATTTTCGGTGGCATGACCTTATAATTCTGTTTGGCAGCAAAAATGAAGTAATTTTTTATTGTAAAATTGTATTTGGTATAATATAAAATTTGAGAAATGACTATATAAATGAGCATTCAAACCAGTGCCTTCAAACTAATGCCAATTGGTATTCAAACTAATGCCAATACTTTATTTAGTAATATGTTAAAAAATATCATATTTTACCCAGGATAATGAAGAAAAAAAAANTAATGTAATATAAATCAGTTTTTAGATAGATACCATGACTTCTGGTTTGAAGTTTTGCTTTTTATTCTTGAAACTTACTTACTGTTAGTAATGCATCATAAGATGCTTATTTTAATTCCTAAGTTTTTTCTTTTAAATATCAAATAATGTACTTCTTAAGGTAAATCATTATGAAATTGGTCACATCATAAGATGCTTATTTTAATTCCTAACTTTTTTCTTTTAAATATCAGATAATGTACTTCTTAAGGTAAATCATTATGAAATTGGTAGTATTTTTATACAAACAGAAGTTAAACATAAGAAAAGCAGATCAGCTAATTTGCACATGAAAACAAGTCATTTCAGAAATGAATTTGATCTACAATAAAAGTAGGGACTCTAATTTTGTGCATATAAACTTCAATGCTTGGGTCACTATGACCTTGAATACTTAGGTGACTTGAAAAAAAGAAAGAAAAAAGAAAAGATTCGGTTGGAAAAGTTTCTCTGCCAGTGACATGACATCACCCTTGGAAATGTTTCGATATTGTGAAAACAGGATTAAGAAAGCACTACCACCTAGTAGCCGGGGACTTCCTGGAACAGCCTAACTACATAAACAGTTCTCTGCACTTTCCAAAGCTGCCAGCACAAATGTCTGAGATTTTTGATGAAGAAAACAGTTGGAAACAGAGGGTAAGGGTGATGGGTAACCTCTGCCTGTGTGATGAGAGATCCAAAAAGAGAGAGATTTACAGTCTTAGTGATCTCCGAAAATCAAATAGATGTAAAAAGAAAAAAGGTTTTAAAGTTTTAATTCTGAAAACTAAATGTAATGTCTTTTATGCTCTAACCTTTTAAAAAAGATATTGATCATTTTCATATTCACCTAGGGGTCCTAACAGACTCATCAGTAATTCATGAAATAAATATTTAATTTCTTATGAGATTTCTGAGATAAGGAAGGTGCCAGTCTTTATATATAGGTGGGAATTTTAGATATGTCCAACCATGAGGGGATTTTTTTTTTCTTCTAAAAAAATTATTTCCCAGGATATTTAAAACAAAACTGTGTATTTCTCACCAGCTTTAAAAAAATTCCTTTTAGAAATAATGCTTAATAGAGAACCCATTAAAACATGAACCTCTATTTTTAATTCAAAATCATAATGTTATATAGGATGTGAATAATTAATTCATGTGAAAATTAATAATTATAATTTAAAATTAATAATTTATCATGTTTATTACATCTGTAGTACTTATAGCTGAAATTTGTACCTTTTGATCACCATCCAAGTTCAGCTCGTCTACCTCTTGCCTCTGGTAACCGTATATCTGATTTCTTTTTCTATGAGATTGCTTGCTTGCTTGTTTCTTTTTGAAGCATTATAATTGCCTAAAATACTATGTTAGTTCCTGGTGTACAAGATAGTGATTCGATATTTCTATACTTTACAAAATGATCACTATAATAAATCTAATCATCATTATATCACCATAAAAGGTACTACATTATTATTTACTATATTCTTCACCCTGTTCATTTCATGCATGTCTCATTTATTTTGTAATTGAAAATTTGTACTTATTTATCTCCCTTATCTAATTTTTTCATCCCACCACTCATCCCCTCTGGCAACCACCTGTTTGTTCTTGTATCTATGATTATTTCCGATTAGTTATGTTTATTCATTTGTTTTTAGATTCCATATATATGTGAAATCATATGGCATTTGCCTTTCATTGTCTGACTTATTTCACTTGGAATAAAATCCTCTTGGTTTATTCATGTTGTTGCAAATGGCAAGATTTCATTCCTTTTATGGCTGAGTAGTATTACATTATATATATATATATATCACACTTTCTTTATACATTCATGTAATGATGGACACTTGGGTTGCTTCCATATCCTAGCTATTGTAAATAATGCTTCATTGAACATAGGTATGCATATATCTTTTTGATTTAGTGTTTTTGTTTTCTTGGAAAAAATATCCAGACATGGAATATGTGCATCATATGCTAGTTGTGTATTTCACTTTTTGAGGGACCTCCATCCTGTTTTCCATAGTGGCTGCATCAATTTGCATTCTCATTAGCATTGTATAAGAGTTCCTGCTTTTCTACATCCTTGCCAACACTTGTTACTTAATGTTTTTTTTTTTGATAGTAGCTATTTTAACAGGTATCTCATTGTGGTTTTGGTTGCATTTACCTGATGATTAATGTTGTTGAGCATTTTTTCATGTGTCTGATGGCCATATGTATGTCTTCTTTGGTGAAATATCTATTCAGATCCCCTGCCTGTATTTTCATTGGGTTGTTTTTTTTTTTTTTTTTTT
>SJYQ01001152.1:564144-589531 GCA_006410935.1 Redunca redunca | reverse complement strand
TTTTTTTTTTTTTTTTTTTTTTCTTTTTTTGATATTGAATTGTATGAGTTCTTTGTATATTTTGGATATTAACCCCTTTTTTGGATATATCATTTGCAAATATCTTCTCCCATTCAGTGGGTAGCCTTTTTGTTTTGTTGATAGTATTTTCATGTGCAGAAGTTGTTATATGTGCAAAAACTTTAAGTTTGATTTAGTCCCATTTGTTTATCTTGCTTTTGTTTTCCTTGCCTGAGGAGGCATAACCAAAAACCACTGCTAACATCAATGTTAAAAAGCATACTACCTATGTTTTCTTCTTCATGTTTTATGGTTTCAGGTCTTAGATTTAATTCCTTCATCTGTTTTGAGTTTCTTGTATAATATATGGTATGAGAAAATAGTCCATTTTGGTTCTTTTGAATGTAGCTGTCCAGTTTTTCTGGCACCATTTATTAAAGAGGCTGTCTATTCTCACTGTATATTCTTGCCTTCTATGTCACAGATCATTAATCATATAAGTTTAGGTTTATTTCTGGTCTGTCTATTTTATTCCTTTTATCTGTATGTCTGTTTTCATGTCAACTCTATATTGTTTTGATTACTGTTCTTTAGGGTATAGTGTGAAACCAGGGAGTACAATATTTCTAGTTTTCTTCTTCTTTCTCAAGATTGCTTTGGCTATTTGACCTCTTTTGTTGTTTCATATAAATTTTAGGATTATTCTAGTTGTGTGAAAAATGCTATGGGTATTTTGATAGGAATTACATTGAATCTGGCTTAAAGCTCAACATTCAGAAAATGAAGATCATGGCATCCGGTCCCATCATTTCATGGGAAATAGATGGGGAAACAGTGGAAACAGTGTCAGACTTTATTTTTCTGGGCTCCAAAATCACTGCAGATGGTGATTGCAGCCATGAAATTAAAAGACACTTACTTACTCCTCGGAAGAAAAGTTATGACCAACCTAGATAGTATATTGAAAAGCAGAGACATTACTTTGCCGACTAAGGTCTGTCTAGTCAAGGCTATGGTTTTTCCAGTGGTCATGTATGGATGTGAGAGTTGGAACGTGAAGAAAGCTGAGCGCCGAAGAATTGATGCTTTTGAACTGTGGTGTTGGAGAAGACTCTTGAGAGTCCCTTGGACTGCAAGGAGATCCAACCAGTCCATTCTGAAGGAGATCAGCCCTGGGATTTCTTTGGAAGGAATGATGCTAAAGCTGAAACTCCAGTACTTTGGCCACCTCACGCGAAGAGTTGACTCATTGGAAAAGACTCTGATGCTGGGAGGGATTGGGGGCAGGAGAAGAAGGGGACGACTGAGGATGAGATGGCTGGATGGCATCACTGACTCAATGAATGTGAGTCTGATTGAACTCTGGGAGTTGGTGATGGACAGGGAGGCCTGGCGTGCTGCAATTCATGGTGTCGCAAAGAGTTGGACATGACTGAGTGACTGAACTGAACTGATAGTTTTCTATATATAGTACATGTCATCTGCAAACAGTGGCAGTTTCAATTTGGATGAATTTTCTTGCCTGATTGTTCTGGCAAGGGCTTCCAAACTATGTTGAATAAAATCGGGAAGAGTGGGATCCTTATTTTCTTCCTAGTTTAGAGGAAATGCTTTCAGCTTTTCACCACTGAATATGACATGAACTGTGAGTTTGTCATATATGGCCTTTAGGATGAGGTATGTTTCCTTTGTAACCAGTTTGTTGAGAGTTTTTGTTGTAAAATGAATATTGAATTTTGTCAAAAGTTTTTCTGCATCTGGTTATGATTTTTATCCTTTATTTTGTTAATGTAGTGTTTCACATTGAGTGATTTGAATATATTGAACTATTCTCTTGTCCTTAGAGTAAATCCTACTGGATCATGATTTATAATCCTTTTAATGTGTTACTGAATTTAGTTTGCTGATATTCTGTTGAAAAATTTTGTATCCATGTTTATCAGGGATAATTATCTATTATTTTCTCTGTTTTCATAGTGTCTTTGATTTTGATATCAGGGTAATGCCATGTAGAATGAGTTTAAAAGCATTCCATCCTTCCCCTTCAGTTTTCTGAAATAGTTTGAGAATAGGTATTAAGTCTTCTTTATATGTTTGAGAATACCCTTTTTTTTTGTTTTGTTTTTTTCTTTTAAAATTTTTATTTTAACTTTAGTTCACTTTACATTACTGTATTGGTTTTGCCAAACATCGACATGAATTCACCACGAGTGTACAAACGTTCCCAAACACGAATCCCCTCCCACCTCCCACCCCATGCCATCCCCCCGGGTCCTCTCCTTGCACCAGTCCCAAGCATCCTGCATTCTGCATCCGACATCAACTGGCGATTCGTTTCTTACTTGATAGTATACATGTTGCAATGCCATTCTCCCATCTCATCCCACCCTCTCCCTCTCTCTCTCCCCCAGAGTCCAAAAGTTCTCTCTATAGATCTGAGTCTCTTTTGTTGTCTCGCATACAGGGTCATCATCCCCATCTTTCTAAATTCCATATATATGCGTTAGTATACTGTATTGGTGTTTTTCTTTCTGGCTTACTTCTCTCTGTATAATCGGCTCCAGATCCATCCATCTCCTTAGAACGAGAATACCCTTTTTTTTATCCCCTCAATTTTTGTGTGATTTTAGATGTCAAGTGAGTCCTTTGATGGAAGCATGTATATGGAGCTTGTTTTCCTTTTAATCCATTCAGCCATCCTGTTTTCTGGATTTGAACATTTAGTCCATTTACATTTAAAGTAATTATTGACAGACATGTACTTATTACAATGTTGTTAGTTGTTTTCTGGTTATTTTTGGTATTCTTCTTTGTTCCTTTCTTCTCTTAGTCCCTTATGATTTTGTTACTGAGTTATGTTTGTGCTACTTCCTCTTTATCTTTTGTGTATCTATTATATGTTTTTGACTCATGGTTACCGTGAAGTTCTTATATAGTAAATATCAGTATATTTTAAGTTGACCATTGCTCAAGTTTGGCTGTATTCTAAAAACACTACATTTTTACTCCCCTCTGCCACATTTTATGTTTTTGGTGTCTTATTTTACTTTTCTTATTTTGTACATTGTTAAATAATTAATATTTGATTTTACTAGTTTTATATTTTAGCATTCATACTAGCTGTATAGTTGGCTGATCCATTACCTTTACTCAATATTTGGCTTTACTGGTAGTATTTTTCTCTTTTATAATTTTCATAGTTCTGGTTATGTTCTGTCTTTTCTGTTTAAGGAAGACCCTTTAACATTTCTTATAAGGTTGGCTTAATGGTGATGAACTCCTTTACCTTTTGCTAGTCTGGTAAACTCTTTATCTCTTCTTCAATACTGAATGTTAACTTCACCAGATAGAGGTTCTTGGTTGTGATCTTCCTTTCAGTACTTTGAATATGTTATGCCATTACTTGGCCTACAAGTTTTCTGCTGAAAAATCAGCTGATAATCTCACAGGGTTTATTTTGTATGTGACAAGTTTTTTGTTTTATCTTGTTTTTTTGCTGCCCTTCAGTTCAATTCAGTTCAGTCATTTAGTCATGTCCGACTCTTTGCAGCCCCATGAATTGCAGCACACCAGGCCTCCCTGTCCATCACCAACTCCCAGAGTTTATTCAAACTCATGTCCGTTGAGTTGGTGATGCCATCCAGCCATCTCAATCCTCTGTCGTCCCCTTCTCCTCCTGCCCCCAATCCCTCCCAACATCAGAGTCTTTTCCAATGAGTCAACTCTTTGCATGAGGTGGCCAAAGTACTGGAGTTTCAGCTTTAGCATCAGTCCTTCCAATGAACACCCAGGACTGATCTCCTTTAGGATGGACTGGTTCGATCTCCTTGCAGTCCAAGGGATTCTCAAGAGTCTTCTCCAACACCACAGTTCAAAAGTATCAATTATTCGGCGCTCAACTTTCTTCACAGTCCAACTCTCAACATCCGTACATGACCACTGGAAGAACCATAGCCTTGACTAGACGGATCTTTGCTGGCAAAGTAATATCTCTGCTTTTGAATATGCTATCTAGGTTGGTCATAACTTTCCTTGCTGCCCTTAATACTCTCTTTATCTTTAACTTCTGACATTTTAATGGTAGTGTATTTGTGTAGGGTCTCTTTGGATTGACTTTATTTGGAATTCTCTGGGATTCCTAGACTTGAGTGTGTTTCCCTCACCAGGTTAGGGGAATTTATATCCATAGTCTCTTGAAATATCTCTGTCACTTTCTTTTCCTTCTGGAAACTGTATAATGCAAATGTTAGAATGCCTGTTGTGCCCCAGCGGCTCCTTAAACTATCCTCATTTTTAAAAATTCTTTTTTGTTTTGCTATTTTGATTGGGTGATTTCCTATTAGCCTGTCTTCCATATTGCTGATCCTTTCCTCTGCATCATCTAATCTGCCTGGTTCCCTCTGGTTTCTAACTTAGCTCCATTTCATTTAATTCTTTTTCTGAGGTTTTGTCTTGTTCTTTTATTTGTAACATTATTTCTTTGTTTCCTCATGTAAAGTAATTTTCTGTTTCTATGTATTAGGTAGATCAGCTATTATCTCCTGGTCTTTAAAGAGTGACTTTGTATAGAAGGTTTCCTGTGGGGTTCAGTAGTGTGGCCTCTCCTGATCACCAGAGCCAGGTACTCCAGCAGTGTCCTCTGTGTGGGCTGTGTGCATACTCCTGTTATCACTGAGTTGCAGTTGCTTTGGGTGCACTAGTGTATGGGGCTGGTTCCAAGTACAGCCAGCTGTAAGGCCTGGCCACAATCTGCCAGCTCATTTATACTCAGAGAAAGTTTCAGCAGATCATGCCCCTCAGGTACATGCCCTAAAATTAATAAATTAATTTCCTTCTTGTATGACCCAGGCACTTTTCTAACTGCTGCCTCTGCACTGGGATTTGGAAAGAGTGAATCTGTGCCTTCACCCTTTAAGAGCAGTCTCAGTTTCCTATAGGCTTCTGGCTCTCCCACATGTAAGCCCCTCTGGTTTTAAAGCCAGATATTATAGTGGCTCATCTTCCTGGTGCAGGTCTTTTAAGATGGGGAGCCCAATGTTGGACTTGGGCCCTTGGTCCTTTGGAGAAAACCCCGAGGGCTGTGATACCCCTCCTGCTTGTGGATTGCTTCACTGTGGGCATGGGTTCTGACTAAACTGCCTGTCTGCTCCTCCTACCTGTCTCATTGTTGCTTTTTGTTTTTATCTTCAGTTATAGAAAATATTTTCTGTTAGTGTTATGGTCATTCTCAGAGATGGTTCTCTCTATGTAGTTGTAATTTTGGTGTATGTGTGGGGAGAGGTGAGCCCCAGATCTCCCTACTCTGGCATCTTGTTCTACCTCCCCTCCCCACTCTAGTTTATTATTGATAGGGTTTGTGGGGTGGCTCTAATTAGAACTTATTCTATATCTATTTTAGTCTACAGGCTTTCTTTTCCTCAAGTCAATATTCCAGAATCACTGACCAGAAGCCTGGGTTATAGTGAGTACATAGTTTCCCAGAAGAGTTTAGTGCCTTTTGGTGATAAAGTATATACAATATTTGTTTTGTATGGTGATGGTGTTAAGAGGTCACACTGGCACTTATCCATTCACTGTACATGTCTAGACTGAGCCTTTAAGCATATTTATATTATTACTGAATTATGGTTCACATAACTGCTTTTATTTGTTTTGTTTTGGTTAATAAGCTTCATTAGTTCAATTAAAACTGTGTTAAATTGTTTGACATATTTCTTTAATGGTGTCTTATTTTTGATATATTGATGTGTTACCTTTGTGTATAATGCATTTTTTGGCATTTCTAGACAAAACTTGTTTTCATTTATGATTCACAGTCCAGAGAGAACTTTGTTTACTGTATATCTCTAGATGACAAATATTTGTAGAATAATTAAGAGGATGTACCTAATGCAGAAAATATGCTTCGAAGTTAGAGGTTTATAGAATGAAAGTACATTGATGAGAAAGTCTTACTTTTGTTAATAGTGAAGTTTTCCTTCTTTTCCAGATCCTCCTGAATTATTTTGGAAACTATATACCTAATTCATGGACACAAGATAATGGCTGCACTCTTTGTGAAGTGGATACAATTGACTTGTCTGCAGCAGATGTGAGTGGAATTAACTCTGGGTGAAATGTAGTAATAAAAGTATATTTTCATGAAATGCAATGGTTTGTAAAATAAAAATGACACATTTTATAGTATTGCTAATTTGGCAGATAATAGATTTATAAATCTAAAACTTGATGACAGAAAATTGTTGGATATGTGTATTTATAGAAAAACCAGACAATAATTGACCCCAATTGACCCCAGTAAAAGGAGCTTGGTTGTTAATATTTACTAGCTTGCTATGAGTGGGAATTCTTGTTTTTAGTCTTTAACTTGGTCAAAGGATTGAGGAAAATAATGGTTATAATGCTTCAGTATTTGTATTGACTAATTTTATCTGTCAAAATTAGTTGATTAGCTTGATTTTCAAATTTGATAATTTAAAAATAATAATAAATAATTAAGGACTGTTTTAGTATTTTATATATAGTAACTCATATTAATTTTACAAATCCCATAGGTTTGACTGAGGTTTACAGATGAGAAAACTGAGGTACCTCCACATTAAGTAACTTACTTAAGGCATGAAATTTTTTTTTATTTTATATTGGAAGTGCAATTTGAATTTAGGCAGTCTGGTTCCAGACCCTATAATTTTGACCACTGTGCAATTTTGCCTAGATGCCACATATATATTATATGTCAGGCATAGTGCTACTTATACATATATTTCATATAGATTTATAGCTATAGTTTACCATTTATACTTTGAAGATAAACATGCAATTGGAAGTAATTATTATTTATGTATAAAATGTTTTATGCATCCTTCTTCTGTCATCAACCAGAGCAGTTTTAGGATATCCTGTGGTAATATTTTTCTTTCAAAAATTGGCTCTTATAATTTGGAAGACTATTATGTGTATGAACAATGGGTTCTAAGGATAATTTTGTCATTAAGACTGATTATTTCCTTTACTTACCATAGTTTTGTTGAATATCTACAGCATGCCAGATAAGTGTAGACACAAATAAAATTCCCCTTAATATAGTTCTGGTGACTTCTGGACCCATGCAAATTCAAAATAATCTCACTGTAAAGTACTAAATGTCCTGAATTAAGTAGTTTCTGTTTTTATCACTGAAAGGGAGGATAAAGAGTAATTTGTTCATATTTAGGAGCTTTTGAATAGAGCTCTCTTTTACTTGAAACTAAGATTTCTTTGGCCAGTCTCTGAAATAACAAGCTGAATGTTTCCTATCTGGAAAGAAAGCCAGAAAATTTCTGAATGAAGCTGCATCATGAAGATGTTTAAAAATTCATTCTGATCCTTTTTTCAAAAGAGTGCTGTCTTCTGGAGGGAGAGTTAAAATTTTTTATCTGTTTGGTTCCCTGTTAACATAAACTTTCTGGTGCCAAGACAGAAAACTATTTATAATTTTTTACCTTTATTTTTTTTGCACATAGGAGTAACTTGATTCTCAAGCCATTTTTGTCTTACAGACTGCTAGAAATGAAAGCCATTTTATTATAAAAATAAATTTCTTATGTATTTTATTTATGTATTAATTATGCATATAAATTAAAATTATATGGGTAGTTATGGTCTAGGGCTAGCATATTCTAAGATGTGGGCCATGGGCAAGTTTCTTTATATGTAAAAATGATAATGGTTGTCTCAGAGGATTGGTAGGAGGTTTAAAGAAATTATACATATATGTTTATTATATAGTGATATTTTATATGATAATGCTAAGCCTTGAACAATACTTAACTGTTATCATCATTGGTGTGCTGTTGTTATCATTAGTGTATAAAATGAACTTAGATTGATAGTGGAGATGTAGCATGGTGAAGCCTAACTCTACCTACTGATTAATGTGTTCTGAGTTGCTCTAAATCTCCTTTTCCTCATATTGTAAATTTGGAATAATAAATGACTTCTAAGGTTATTATGAAATTTAAATGACAAGCATCACTTCATTTGATAAGGGAGAGTTGTCATCCAGTTTTTACTCATTTCCCCTATTAAATTGAGAACTCCTAGAAGGTAGAATTTTTTTTCTTTAGTTGTTTGTCTTTATTTATGGACTTAGTAATAAATGTTTGAGTAACTGAATGAATATATACAATGAATTGATATATACAACCATGTTTGAGTTGTACTTCAATCCACACAAATATTAGGTTATCAGATGACAGAGGAATACGTGGCGTGAGGTATGATGTATGAAAAGATGGGGGAGAGGTGCCTAATTTGGCACTTAACATATATAGCACTTTAAAAAATCTGTAATCTTTATTTTTAGAAGGTTTTTTATTTAAAAATTTTTTTGTTCTTACGTACTTGTCTTTTCTTTTTACCTTTTGATCTCCTTAACCCATCTGTATATAATTTGTAATTTAAAAATCTAAAGTCAGGCTTCAAGACATGGATTTAAAAAGGCATTATAAAGAAATCTTTCACATAGTTCCAATAAAAATACTATTGCATGGTTGTTTACTTATTTTCTGTATTCCTCAACCATTTTAAGTTTCCAAGCCAGGAACTTTTCCCTCTATTTTCTAAATGTTTCTGATCACGAGGATTGACTAATAATAGATATTTCAGAATTGTTCATGCAATGACTGAAAGATAAGCCATCTTCTAACACTTACCCAAACAGAAATTAAGAAAATATATAAAAATCGATACAAGATAAGACATATTAGTGATGCAAAATAGCTTTCCTTATATATAACATAATAATGAAGCAAAATAAAGAACTATCAGTAAAATGATATTAAAGATTCAAACATAGAAATAAAGTCTCATGATTTTAGTAATGAGGCTAAATGAGGTTTTTCATAATAATCTCTGTGATTACTTTATTTGAGCCACAGATTAACCATTCAGTTTCCAAGCCACAGAAACAAACAAGGAAGCACAGTTAGCATTTTGGCTTTTGAGGTGAAGCTGTCAAAATAGATTCATATCTAAAGAAAGTTTCTTTTAGGACTACTTTAAAGGGAACATTCAATAGTAGAGCAGGCAATAACCTTAATTATAGTGTCCCTGTAATAAATATAGTGATGAGTTTCCTCTTCAACCTGAATCATAATGTCAAAATGTTATTTGGTAAAAATCATTGATGGGGACCTCCAAAATGTATTAGAGAATTGCCACTGGGCAATCAAAGTTATGTTGTACTGATATTATAGTATGTTTTGTGCTGAATTGATTAATATTTGCATAGAATTTAAAGTAAAACCATGCTAACGATAATTTGTTTTTATGTTTCCCATAAAACAAAGGTCTATCCAAATGTAACAATAGGTGTTTTTATTGAGCAACCAACCCCTTTCCTACCTCGATTTCTGAACACATTGTTGACACTGGATTATCCAAAAAAAGCACTTAAATTCTTTATTCATAACAAAGTAAGTATTTGAAAAATGAATTATTTTAGGTGAAAACTTTGATCTTAGTTGAAACTATTTGTTATTATTTGTTCATGTCTAAAAAATTTTTAAATTTGGTTTAAATTCAGTGGGGGTTTTGAAATCATTACTGCTTTGCCTCCTTAGGGGGCTTCCCTTGTAGCTCAGTCAGTAAAGAATCTGCCTGCAGTGCAGGAGACCCAGGTTCAGTTCCTGAGTTGGGAAGATCCCCTGGAGAAGGAAGTGGTGATGCACTCCAGTAACCTTGCCTGGAAAATCTCATAGACAGAGAAGCCTGGTGGGCTGCAGTCCATGGGTTCGCAGAGTTCGGCATGACTGAGTGACTAACCCTTACTTACTTACTTGCCTCTTTAGCACCTAAGTATTTTCAAATCCAGTAATTAGTATTACAGTATGGGATGAGCCACATGAAGCTGTCAGCTTTTTTGTAGATCAAAAATGGTTGACTATCAGCCATTTTAATAAATTTAATCTAGTATATAATGAAGAGATGTCAAAGAGTCTATAGTCCTTTGCCTTTGGGTTTGGGTTTGTACTAGTACTTACTTTTATAGAACTGGTCATAAAATCATAGCTAATGATAATACCTGGGTTTCCCTGGTGGCTCAGATGGTGAAGAATCTGAGCTGTATTGTAAGAGATGCAGGTTCAGTCCTTAGGTCAGGAAGATCTCCTGGAGAAGGGCATGGCAACCCACTCCAGTATTTTTGTCTAGAGAATCCCATGGACAGAGGAGCCTGGCAGGCTACAGACCAGGGGATCACAGAGTTGGATGACTGAAGCAGCTCAGCATGCACTTGGTGATAATACCTAACATCAGAACTTGAAATTTCATCCAGATACAGTATTGTTTTGACTAATCACACGATGACATACTCTTTCCCAAAAGCTTTCATTTCCTTCAAAAAATATTCAGATTCTCCCAAAGGTGAAGTCGCTCAGTCATGTCCGACTCTTTGCGACCCCGTGGACTGTAGCCTACCAGGCTCCTCCGTCCATGGGGTTCTTCAGGCAAGAATACTGGAGTGGGTTGCCATTTCCTTCTCCAGGGGATCTTTCCGACCCAGGGATCGAACCCAGGTCTCCCACATTGGAGGCAAATACCTCCCAAATACCTCCCACATATAGTCTAAACTTAAAGACATTTTTCCTCAGAGTTTTTCCATTTACTTATCTCTCTTATGTTGAAACTGTTGACATTTCTTATCATATGGAGAAACTCAATAGCCATGAAGTATAGATTTTTTTCTCTCTTTTGTCTTAATACTTTTAGTTTAACATTGTTCTTTCTTCCTGATGTACATATCAGCTAGTCATTTGCCTTTTCCAGAGACTATTTTATTTAATATATTTGCAAAAAACTAGCTCAAATAAGTTTTAAAGGGTGAATGCACTGAGAATTTGCTTTTTATAAAATGCATTTTAATATATTACTTATATTAAAGTATTTTTTTATGGACTGTGTCTTACACTTTTCCTCCTTTCATAGGACCTAAAACCCCTTGATAACCGGAAGTTTTTATCTTCTTTTATTTAAAATTTTACCTCTCTGCAGCTTTTGTTTGATGTCATTTTAATGAGCTGTGAAAAGCTTTCAAAAATACTTAGTGAGATTTGATAAATAAAAAGCTCTGAAGTTCTCTAATGATGGAGATAATCTTATCTAAATTTTAGCACAGTCGAATCACACTAGTTTGATGACTTTTGATGTTGATTATTTTCTCATATTTCTTTATCAATAAAATCTTATTAATTTTCCCTTCTTTTTGTTAAAAAATGACTGTTTATATGACCATAAATTTTTCTCTCTGCTTAAAATAACATTGTAGTATTTATTTTATAAAAATGATGATAACAGATTAATCGGTTAGGTTTAAAAGATATTTTTATGGATATTTTAGTTTATCATGAAAAGGACATCAAAGTATTTTTTGATAAAGCTAAACATGAAATCACTACTATAAAAATAGTAGGACCAGAAGAAAATCTAAGTCAAGCTGAAGCCAGAAACATGGGAATATATGTTTTAACAAATATAAATTCAACACATATCTAAGATTCTCTACCACAAGCCTTTTTTCAAGTTAGAAATATTTTATAGCACTTAGGGTTTAAGTATTAATGCAAGGATCTGTCTAGAAGTAGATGTTAAAAGAATTTTAAAGTATCTTAAAAAAATTCCTATGTATCTTTTTTTAGGTTCTTCCTGTGATATTTAGATGACATTTATATATATAATGCATTTAATACAGTTATCATTTTGTCTGTAATTGACTGAATATATGAATTGTGGAGTTCACAATTTTGAATGTGAAGTTATCCTTCAATATGAAAACTTCAGTTGTCTTATTTTCTCTCACTACTTTTCTTTTTTTTGACACTAATTTTCAATTTTTAAAATATGTTACAGGAAGTTTATCATGAAAAGGACATCAAAGTATTTTTTGATAAAGCTAAACATGAAATCACTACTATAAAAATAGTAGGACCAGAAGAAAATCTAAGTCAAGCTGAAGCCAGAAACATGGGAATGTATGTTTTAACAAATATAAATTCAACCAGTATCTACTAAAGAAACTTTTCTTCAAAATTAATATTCTAAACTTGGATGTCTCAACTGTGTGTGCACATGTGTGTGTGTGTGTGTGTACATGTGTGTATCCACACGTGAGCAANGTACGTACGTGTGTGTATCCACATGTGAGCAAGCCTCTGCTTTAGAACTATATCTATGTTTGAGTGTATTTATGTCTAAAGGGCCATGAAAATTATTTACAATTTTCTTTTAATGGCTGAGAGTCAATATATTTAATGAAACTATTAATTGAACTTCAGTTCAATATTTAAATCCTCAGACAGGTGAGTCATGTGACTGATGTAACAGTGATTTAAATATGTATTAGCTGAAGGTTTTGTGGGACAGAAATGTATGTTTCAGATATTTTAGTTACCTCCTGGGCTTCCCCAGTGGCTCAGTGGTAAAGAATCTGCCTGCAGTGCAGGAGCCACAGGGAGATGAGGGTTTGATTCCCTGGGTTGGGAAGATCTTCTGATGGAAGAAATGGCAACTCACTCCAGTATTCTTGCCTGGAGAATCCCATGGACAGAGAAGCCTGGTGGGCTGTAGTCCATGGGGTCACAAAGAGTTGGACATGACTGAAGCGACTTAGCATGTTTGCGTGCATGATCTAAATAGTACTATAACCATAAAGGAAATACTTTAGGTCCTTTGTCTAGCCCCTTTAATAACTTCAGACAGATTATTTATAAAATTTTGGTTGCAGTAAAGACAATCATTTATTCAGTGATTGTTGAATATGCCCATCAGTGGTTAGAGAGCTACTGATTAAAAGGTAAGAGATGGTTACCTCTAGCAGGATATATTCTTGTATTGTGCTATGGAAGCTCTGCCCAGAGTGATAGACAGTGCCTACTGCGGGCGTATAAGGATGGGCAGGAAAACAGATCTTGGAAAAATCAAGCTGATGTAACTTAATCATCGGAGAGTACCTTGGGTCCACATTTAGAACCTGTTTTCTCTAATTTAAAAAATTCTGTGTGTGCTGTTGTGTCTGACTTTGCCTCAGCACAGTGTTCTCTAATTTACGTATGTCATTACAGTTATCAGCAGTTCATTCTTTTTCACTGCTGACTAGTATTTTTCCATATGAATATAAGTGTTTTATATTCTCTACAGTTGATAGCACTGGGTTGTGTAGAGTTTCCGGCCATTATGAATAAGACTGCTAGTGAAGATTCTTTATTAGAAGTGTGAATAAAATGTATTTTGTGTGTGTGCATGTGTGTGTGTGTGTGCATGTGTGTACATATATCCTTTAGAATATATTTGGAAAATACCAAGGAATGGACTAACTAGGCCCCAGGGTTAGGATAGATTATGTTTAACTTTTTAAGAAACGGATGAATAGTCCAAAATGAATGGACATTTACACTTATAACAACAAGGTGGTAGACCTCCAGCTACTCCACAAGTTTCTCAACATTGATCGCCCATCTTTTTATTTTAGCCACCCTACTGGGTATGGAAAGATATCTTACTCTGGCTTCTTAAGAATTACCTTTTAAGGAGAAGAAGTTTTAATCTTAATAAAATTTTGTTTCATTTTTTATGCTTTGGTATTTATTTTCTATTTAAGAAATATTATTCTGATGTCATGAATCCATTCTTTAAATTTTTCTTTCATAACCTTTATTATTCTATCATTTATATCTAAGATGTTTCAATCTGTAATTCATCTTGAATACATTTTTGTGTTTTGAGTGAAGTAGGGGTCAAATTTTATTCTTTGCAAATGAAATTCCAGTAGTTTCAATACTCCTTTTATTTCTTTTTTTAAAATTATTTATTTTTTAATTGAAGGATAGTTGCTTTACAAAATTTTATTGTATTCTGCCAAATATCAACATGAATCAGCCATAGATATACATAAGTGCCCTCCCTCTGAACCTTCCTCCCATCTCTGTCCCCATCCCCCCCCCAGGTTGTTACAGAGCCCCACTCCTTTTTAATTTAAGGCTTTTCTTTTCCTATTTAACTGATTTGGCCTTGGTCCTAAATTAGGTGACTGAGTATTTATGCGTGATTGGGAACTCTCTATTCTGTCTTGTTGCTCTAAGATGAATGTCNCAGTGCCAGGGACTCTCAAGAGTCTTCTCCAACACCACAGTTCAAAAGCATCAGTTCTTTGGCGCTCAGCCTTCTTCACAGTCCAACTCTCACATCCATACATGACCACTGGAAAAACCATAGCCTTGACTAGATGGACCTTTGTTGGCAAAGTAATGTCTCTGCTTTTGCATATGCTGTCTAGCTTGGTCATAACCTTTCTTCCAAGGAGTAAGTGTCTTTTAATTTCATGGCTGCAGTCACTCACATATAATATTTGTCTCAGGTGTGTAATATAATGCTTTAATATTTGTATATATTGTGAAATAATCACCACAATGTCTAGTTACCATCTGTCACCATACATAGAGTATTTTTTAAATAATTTCCTCTAATTTTTTTTGAACATTTTTAACAGTCTTCCTATCTGGTATCCTGTTTGACAGTTGCTTAGAAACAAATGTGTTTCATAACACATTTATCTTCATAGATAAATACTGTCAATAGAAGAAAATGATAACTTGGATAAGCAGTGACAGAAGAGAGCTCAGAAAGGACCCCATATGCAGAAACTGAAATACTTGGAAGCATGTCATTTATCACAAGTAGTTCATTCCTTTGTTTTCCTGATGATAATGCTCCAGACTGTGCCAAGAACAGCATACATCATAATCCATGTCCCCATATAAGAAGCAGGGCAGTGACTATCTTAGAAAGAATTCCATGTAAATCAAGTTTAAAAAGTATTAATTCCTTAAGAGTTATACACCTGTACCTCCAAGATTTCACTTAAACTAAATTGTAGATATACAGAATTTTGCTCTGTGAGTATGTGTGTGTACGTGTAGAAAATAGTTTGATTTGTGAAAAATTCTGTTGACTAAAACATTAATATAAATTATGTTTGCCTTTTAGAGAGGACTAAATGCTGAACTATAAATTGCCCATTTGACCTGATGCTTTATGGTTTAAAGTATTTCATGGCTTGAAAATATATTTCAAAAATATTCACTTGCCCTAAAATTTTTAGTGTTGCTCTGTCCATGAACATCTGTGTTGATCACCTGACCATTTTGAAATTTAAAGTAATATTTACCCTTTTGGATATTGTCTTACTATTTTGATTAGAAAAGTATTTTAGGAAAACCTTATTTTACATGAGATTTATGTTAACATTTTTCAACCAATATTTTCAAATATTTGGTTTATTTAATGCTTATTTTATTTCTTTTTCAACAACAGGGATTTTTGCCGTCAGGATGAAAACTGTGAAAATTACTTTAGTGTGGATGCAGATGTTGTTTTGACAAATCCAAGGACTTTGAAAATTTTGATTGAACAAAACAGGTACTATATATGATTCAATATCAATTTATTTTGAAAGTTGTAATTATTTTCTGCATCTATGTGGACATGCTGTAATTACTTATCTGTGTTTAGCAAATTGAGGAAACTCACAAGAGATTATTTTTACAACTTTCAATTCTAAGAATTTGTATTTTTTAGAGAAGTCAAATAGAAAATAACCCAATGAAAATTTAGATGTATTCAGTATGTTACAATCACAAATGTAATGTTTATTAATTATATTTGGCCTATTTTTTAAAACTAGATGAAATTGTGATCTATGTGTAACATTTGGAATTGCTTTAGTTTCTAAAGATATTTTTAAAGTAGAATTTCATAAAACTTCTGACCTAAAAAGTTGTTATAAGCAGAGGTGGAAGTTCTTAGAATTTGAAAGAAATTTCAGAGGTGCACATTACTCTACAGACTGATCTGTGATTTTATTTAGTACTGAACTAATTATCATTAGGCAGTACCTGTTTTTATTTAGCCAAATTGAAGTGAGAAAATGGCACCATCTATACCAGCAACGGCAACCCACTCCAGTACTCTTGCCTAGAATATCCCATGGATGGAGGAGCTTGGTAGGCTGCAGTCCATGGGGTCGCAACAAGTCAGACATGACTGAGCGACTTCACTTTTACTTTTCAGTTTCATGCATTGGAGAAGGAAATGGCAACCCACTCCAGTGTTCTTGCCTGGAGAATCCCAGGGACAGCAGAGCCTGGTGGGCTACCATCTCTGGCGTCACACAGAGTTGGACACTACTGAAGCGACTTAGCAGCAGCAGTGTATCAGCTTATAGTGATTTAATCTTTATTTTATTTATTACTGCCAACACTAGTATTGAAAGTGAAAAAAAAAGTGAAGGTGTTGGTCGCTCAGTCATGTATGATTCTTCACAGCCCCATGGACTATATATAGCCTGCCAAGCTCCTCTGTCTATGGGATTCTCCAACTAAGAATACTGGAGTGGGTAGCTATTCTCTTCTCCAAAGAATCTTCCTGACTGGAATCGAACTGGGTCTCCTGCACTGCAGATGGATTCTTTACCATCTCAATTACCAGGGAAGCTCAGTAATGGTATTACTAGTATTAATATTTCCACTAATAACCCACCTTTAATGAGTGCTTATTAAGTGCCAGGTTTTAATCTATGTATGTTCACAAATATTAACACAATTATTTCTCTTAACAATAGAATGGTTAGCAATGAAATGTTAAAATTGCTGTTTTGAATTTGATTATTAAAACATGTAAGATGTCCACTGTCCTCTATTAACCCATCCTATGTATAATTTGTCAATTTGAGAATTCAGTTATTCAAAATGTAAGACTGCTCAGTATTAATCTTAGAATTCTATACTCAAAAACACTGAGGCACACAGCAGATGGATTTTTACTTTCATTGTCTCATTGCCCAGCTCTTTCAGGCAGCTAAGATTATAATTAAGATTTCTTTCTATTAAGTGTTTGATCTTGTTAGTTATCTTGAACTATCATTCCTTAAGTTCAGTTCAGTTCAGTTCAGTCGCTCAGTCGTGTCTGACTCTCTGTGACCCCATGAATCGCAGCACACCAGGCCTCCCTGTCCATCACCAACTCCCGGAGTTCACTCAAACTCATGTCTATCGAGTCGGTGATGCCATCCAGCCATCTCATCCTCTGTTGCCCCCTTTTCCTCCTGCCCCCAATCCCTCCCAGCATCAGTCTTTTCCAATGAGTCAACACTTCGCATGAGGTGGCCAAAGTACTGGAGTTTCCACTTTAGCATCATTCCCTCCAAAGAAGACCCAGGACTGATCTCCTTCAGAATGGACTGGTTGGATCTCCTTGCAGTGCCAGGGACTCTCAAGAGTCTTCTTCAATACCACAGTTCAAAAGCATCAATTCTTTGCCACTCAGCTTTCTTCACAGTCCAACTTTCACATCCATACATGACCACTGGAAAAACAATAGCCTTGACTAAATGGACCTTTGTTGGCAAAGTAATGTCTCTGCTTTTCAATATGCTGTCTAGGTTGGTCATAACTTTTCTTCCAAGGAGTAAGCTTCGTTTAATTTCATGGCTAGAGGCACCATCTACAGTGATTTTTGAGCCCCCCAATATAAAGTCTGACACTGTTTCCACTGTTTCCCTATCTATTTCCCATGAAGTGATGAGACCGGATACCATGATCTTCATTTCCTGAATGTTGAGCTTTAAGCCAACTTTTTCACTGTCCTTTTTCACTTTCATCAAGAGGCTTTTTAATTCCTCTTCACTTTCTGCCGTAAGGGTGGTGTCATCTGTATATCTGAGGTTATTGATATTTCTCCTGGCAATCTTGATTCCAGCTTGTGCTTCTTCCAGCCCAGCGTTTCTCATGGTGTACTCTGCATATAAGTTAAATAAGCAGGGTGACAATATATAGTCTTGACGTACTCCTTTTCCTATTTGGAACCAGTCTGTTCCATGTCCAGTTCTAACTGTTGCTTCCTGATCATTCCTTAAATTAACATAATATGTAGATTCTAATTTATGTTTTTATTTCCAGTGTTGTGGGTATTCTAACAAAGCAGATTATAGATGTATCTGGTTAACAATTTATTCTAATAGGAACCAGGAGAAATAAACTACAAACTTTTTAATGAATTATATTTGTAGACTATGTGTTACTTTTACATAAGTAAAGGAACGGCACACCTGGTCTTCACAAGATTGGAGTGTTGTGAAATGGTTTTTTTGTGGAGATAGTTGGTCTATTACCTTCTTCTTGGAGGAGTTGTGTGAGATTTTCTTCAAAATTGTGTCACACTATACAATTTAGTTCATTTTAAAGTTAATTCTAGTGGAATTTCAGACTTTGTTACTTAATTTGAAAAATGCTGATACATTATAAATTAGATTTCTTTAAGAAGAAATCTGACATGTTTTGAATTTGTAACATGTACTTGTCTCAAAGGGACTTCTTTCCTGGTAAATAGTGAGACAGTGCTATTCTATTTTGTTTTCTAAAATAGTCAAAAACCAGAAAAATGTTCAGTGTTGCCAGGNAGGGACTTCTTTCCTGGTAAATAGTGAGACAGTGCTATTCTATTTTGTTTTCTAAAATAGTCAAAAACCAGAAAAATATTCAGTGTTGCCAGGCTAGCACAACCCATTATAAAAGTTAAAAAAAAAAATTGCAACATACTTTAAAGTAATTCAGGCAGGACTTAACTTTAGGAAAATTGGCCTATTTACAAATATCTCAGCCCATCTTCATAAATTTTTTTATTCAACAAATATTTATGAGATACCTTAATGCACTAGGGACTGTTATATCTGCCTAATAACAATGAAAGTATTTGATTTCATTGAATATAATTTTTGAAATATTTAAAATAAATGACTAAGGTAGTTACACTTTTATTGGATGTAAGTATGGTCCTTTTAAAAATTATTTTTATATTTTAATTCACATTTTCAATTACTTTTTCTTTTTTATTAGTCTTTTTAACAAGCATGATTGAAAATCAGCAATGTATTTGTTTAAGGAAAAGTGAAGGGAGGAAATTCCTCTCTATTTTATTTTAGTTTTTTGGTACTAACTGCATATGTGTTAAATAAAGTTTATTGTTTTCTGTGTCATGTTAAGCCCCAAACACATAATTTTGTGGCAGTTAAAAAATGGATAATTATCTGAATTTGTTTCTCTCTCCTCAGGAAGATCATTGCTCCTCTTGTAACTCGTCATGGAAAACTGTGGTCCAACTTCTGGGGGGCCTTGAGTCCTGATGGATACTACGCTCGATCTGAAGATTATGTGGATATTGTTCAAGGGAATAGAGTGTAAGTTACTTGATTTGATCTTTTCATGTGAAGTATCTTTATGTAAAGATATGGTCTTATTATATTGAGTTTTCAAACATTTTTTAATCTCTTTCCTTTATGTTAAATGGAAATGTGAAGACCCTGGAGACCACTTGTGATCCTGAAATACTAGTATAAAACTAATATTTTAAAAATTGTTCTTAATGTAATAAATCTTCAAAAGCACACACTCTCAGCTGTGGTAAATACTAAAAGATAGTGCATGATTACCATGGGTAGTCATCTTATGGTTGTTAGAAGAGAAATATTCTTTAAAGTTTGGAAAAGGAATTTCATTTAGCTAATTTATTTAGTGGCCAGGATGAACGTTGTTTGATAGCTTATAAAATTTATAAATGAGTCAACAAAAACACCAGCAACTAAACCTTTCATCATTTCCTTTTGAAGAATTTTCTGTGTGATATAGCTGGTATTCTGCTTTAAAGAGAAGTTTCTTCTCCGTATGATTTCCATTTTCTAGAGTTTGAAAAGAATATACTTGCTAACAAGTATGTGCCTTATTTATACTTATTTCAGACATAGAAGTTGATATTTTTTTAAACTAAAGGATGATCACATTTGAATTAGCTTTGCTAAGGTTAAAATAGAGAATGTCATCATTTTGTTCAAATAGCTGACTTGAACCAGAGTGACTGAGATATTAAGTGCTTTGCCTAATTTCTCAGATACATCAGCTCAATTAAAGAGGGTTAACATTTAGAAAAAAAAAAACATACAGTTTTTGTTGAACAGTTGAGTTGTGAATAGATGTTTTGCTTGTGAAAATTATAATAGGCATGAGAACAGTAATAGTTAATTTGAATGATACAAATGTGATAAAGTTTTTTGTTAGCTGCAGTTAAGAAGCATGATAGCTGAGAAAATACTATTACAATCATATTCTGTTGTTTCAAAGTACTTTAATAGTTTCTGGGATGATTTGTATAGACCATAGCCTGATGTTGTCTGTGGGTGTGGCAGAAATAAGGCTTCACAGAATTGGAAATGGAAAACACGTATTTCATTTAAGCTGTTTTAGTTCAACTTCCTGTCATTGTCTAAAGGAAAAGAATAAAGCAGAGGCTTTTGATTTAGTTAATAGAAGAATGTACCTTATATATAAGAGATGCATGAAAGAATGGCATCTTATAACATGTGTGTATGTGTGTGTGTGTGCATGTATGAAACAGTGTACTCTTTACCATACCAGTGATAAATTTCTGAATTCAGTAGGCATACTATTTATTTTTGATTGAACATTTCCTTTGAAGCTCATCTAGTAAGACAAAATGATAGTATATATATTGCTTTCAATCTCTGACTACGTTTCCTTGGTCAGGATTTTCCCTTTCTGTTCTATGAAAGCAAAACATATCCCTTCAAGTGAAACCTCTGTTTTGTTGTTTTTAGGAAATGAGTCATGTTCAGAGTAAGCAGACAAGTGTGGGAAAGAAAAAAGGATGAAATAAACAGTGTCTTCCATCACTTGTGTACTTGAAGCTATGTTTATATCTTCCTTTTTCTACAGACAATTGAGATAGCTTAATGACAGGTTAAAGCATCTGCCTGCAATGCGGGAGACCCGGGTTTGATCCCTAGGTTGGGACGATCCCCTGGAGAAGGAAATGGCAACCCACTCCAGCATTCCTGCCTGGAGAATCCCATGGAGAGAAGACCCTGGTAGGCTATGGTCCACGGGGTCACAAAGAGTTGGACACGACTGAGCAACTTCACTTTCTTCTTTCTTTTCATTCTAATGACTTTCAAAAGACTGAATTTTTAGGAGAATTTTAGGCTGTGTTCAGTGGTGCACTGGTAAATATCTAATAACTGATTCTTGGGGTTAGAAGATGCCCTGGTTTGTAGTTTTGCGTATCTTTGTCTTCTGAATACATCTACTATGGCTGATTTCAAGCTTCCAATGTGGTCACTGAGTGTAGACTTGGGAAGGGAAGCTCAGTGCTCTGGGAAGCCAGTGTGAGCTGCATGTGATGTTTTGCTATTAAAGTGCTTAATCATAAATGCCCATCAGGATATTGTACTCTAACTGATCAACAAAGTGAGGGATGACAGCTAAAATGCCAAACATATCAACTTTAAAATGAAGTTTATAGGGAGATACTGATATAGCTCATAATCTGGGTCGGGAAAAATCCTCTGGAGAAAAGATAGGCTATCCACTCCAGTATTCTTGGACTTCCCTTGTCGCTCAGCTGGTAAAGAATCTGCCTGCAATGCAGGATGCCTGGGCTTGATCCCTGGGTTGGGAAGATCCCTTGGAGAAGGGAAAGGCTACCCACTCCAGTATTCTGTCCTGGAGAATTTCATGAACTATACTGTCCATGGGGTCACAAAGAACTGGACACGACTGAGCAACTTTCACTCACTCACTCACGTAGTGTTTATTAAATACTCTCATGTATATGTGTGTTTATATATGTCAGATATCATGAAATGTGTTTGTATCTGTGTGTAACTTGACTCTATAGTTTATATATGCAAAATTTTAAACATACAAGGCATTTATTTTAAAACCATAAAAATAAAACTTTAAATATATTGTATTTGTGGTATTTTGGAATGTCTTATCTTTACTTTCAGAGGGATATGGAATGTCCCATACATGGCTAACGTGTACTTAATTAAAGGAAAGACCCTTCGATCAGAGATGAATGAAAGGAACTATTTTGTTCGTGATAAGCTGGATCCTGATATGGCTCTTTGCCGAAATGCTAGAGAAATGGTAGGGAATATGATGATGGCTTGCTTGAATGTCTCTGTAAGATAGCTTGCTTTACCAGTTGATGTGTCATTTGTTTTGATGCCCTTTTCTTTCCAATTTGTAAGTACTAGCCAATTTTTTTGGTTCTGTATTGAAATATTGGGAGCGATTATGGAGAACAATTTGCCTGTGCAACACCTGCAGAAACAACTGGAAAAAAGTTTGGCTTAGGCTAACCCACAGGCAACAATAAGATATTCAATTGTAAGCATAGATTGGTTACAAATCATCTTTGCATTTTCAAGAATTTGTCTTTAATTTGAAATTCTATACTTAAAAATCTGACCTAATTAAACTTAATAGATGAAGCCTGGGTGAAATGATGATTTACATATTTAAGAAAAACACACTCTTGTCCTAAAGTCAATATCCACTATTTCTCTGTCATTATTAATCCCATACTTTGAAAAAATAGGTTCCTTACACTAAACTGGGAGAAGGATTAAAATATGTAGTCTGTTTATGTGAAAAATTGAAACATTGCTAGTCTATAATATATTTTCATTATAAAACTTGGAGTGATTGTAGAAAATTGTTTTTCAAAATGTATAAGTGTGTCTTAAAACATACTTATATGGTTTTATGTTTTAGAAATGATTGGGTTATTTTATTCAAATTTGTATAAGAAAATGTGTTTATGGAAAAATCAGGAAAGTTGGCAAGTACTTTTTTCTAGTTTAATAAGGCATGTATTACTTGAATATGTTTGTTTTTCCTACAAACTTTTGTCCATTGTTACACTGAATGTACTCAGTACTTGTGATTGTAATTTGTGCTCATGTTTGGCTAATTTGACTCAACAGCGCACCCTGGAATGGCCTCTCTTACACTTTTTTTTTTCTTTGTCTAATGAAAACTCTATTACTAAGGAATGAGCTTGGATTTATGTTTGACCAACAGAAAAACAAGAAAAGGGCTGGAGTTGTTTCTTTATGTGCACTGTAAGCTTTGCTTGTTCTGCATGCTGTCTGTGAAGGACATTTCAGAATGTCAGCTTTTTCTCAAGGGCTGCTATTTTTATTTACCTAAGAATACCCGAGAGAGTGGATGTGCAGGTCAACTTACCCAATCCTTCTCTTCATTTTAGACTTTACAAAGGGAAAAAGACTCCCCTACTCCGGAAACATTCCAAATGCTCAGCCCCCCAAAGGTGTTATTTTTATTTACTTTTATTTTTGTTTATTTACTTAAAATATTAGATACTGTATATTGCCTAAAGTAAAGTTTCTTTAAGAGTCTTTTCATTTAGCTTGGTGTAAACTGTTGGTATTCACTGGTTCTGAATTTGTATATGTGAGCGTGTGTTTTGTGTATTGGGGGTAGGCATGTGATATTCAACTCTTAGTTCTTTGGACTGATTTGCATTTTATGGATGACAGATGGAAAAGTTAAATACAAATCACTTTCACTAGTTTCTCCAGTTTTTTTTGTTTTTGTTTTTTTTTAAGGAGAGAAGAGGTAGGAGTATGTATAAAGTACATCCTGATTAAAATGAGATTTGATTACTCTTCGCTAATTTTCTTTTTATAAATAACTAACTCTTTTACCATTAAAACAGGTACAAAAAGAAACAACCCTACCTTAATGGTGTTTGCCATATTTATTAGGTTTGGGGCAAGGACAAGAAACTGATTTTCTTTAGTTGCCTCTTAATGCAGGAGTAATTTCTGTGTTCAGTCTCTAAACATCAAAACATAAAAGTATGAAATAGACTGATAAAATATTGACATTTGAATTTTTGTTTAAAAATGTGATATCTTCTTTGAAAGGAAAAGAAGCCAAAAGAGGTACAATTAATTGCACTTTGGCGTCTCAAAAATATTTCTGCTTTCAAACAGGAATTCTTTTTCCCCTGATGTCTACATCTAGGACCAGTGAGAAAGGGACAAAAACAGTCCTTCTTCCTCTTCTTTTTTTCAGTTGAGTGTCAGTGCTATCAATTAGTTTTGTGTGGTGTCTGAATTCATAATTAATCAAATTCTACTTTTATTTTAAATTATGCATGTTTTATATGAAAAATAAAAATGCATGTTCCTGAATAAGAGATAAAAGTTGAAATTTATATCTCTTGTAAAATTTTTCCTGTGTTTAAACTTATTTTCTTATATTTTCCTCCAATATTATTAATACTATTATTTTTTGGCATATAGGGTGTGTTTATGTACATTTCTAATAGACATGAATTTGGAAGACTATTATCAACTGCTAATTACAATATTTCCCATTTTAACAATGATCTCTGGCAGATTTTTGAAAATCCTGTGGTATGTATTTCATGCTCAACTTCATTTATTACTTATTTTTTGTAACTCTAAATAGGTATAAATCAATTAGGTTAATAATACAGAAATACAGCAAGAGACTTTAAAGAAGTATTTTTAATTGTGTCATCACAGGCCTATTTATTGTATTTCTTGGCTAAGAGCTTTCTTTTTAAAGGCATATTAAGTTTGGATAAGGGAATTATCAGTTTCTTTGATTTCTCCTAATATTTCTGTTATATATATTTCAAGACACCAATAAATTTTCAGTCTCTGTTTCAGAAGAAAATGTTTATGAGTAGCTCATGTATGACAATATTACATTTTGACTTTCAGAAAGAAAATATAAGAACTTAGTTTGAGAAAATACATTTTAAAATAAAGTAAAAATTCTGTGAATATACTCTAAAGATAGCTAGAGAAAACTGCAAAGTAGAATCAGCATATAGAGAAAGTCTTAAGTTGAGGAAACTACGTCCAAAATTATTTCTTTTCTATAATTTTTGAATCATGCAGGAATTAATTCCTTTTTGTCTTAATTGGTTTTCTTTAGGCAAGATGGCACATTTATTGAAGGGAAAATACTCTCTAAAATCTATGCTTTTAGTCAAAAATCTATGCTAGTAGTCAAGTTTTAAATTACAAAGACTCAATCTACCTGATGAGAATTGTCTTTTACTTTGTAGAAGTGTTGACTTTGGGGAATAGTAAATTTAATGGTCTCTAAAACTCTATTGTTGGAAAAAGAATGTCTTTTGACTTTTTTATTTGTCTTAAAAGTACTTCTGTTTCACTTTAGCAGCGTATCTCCATCTTTCACAGGAATAGAATTGAAAGCGGCTCTTTTTTAAGATGTTGAGGATGGAATTACCTATTTTACTTTCACACTAGAACTCTTGGTGTTTTGAGAGATACAATTATTTGATTTCTTGGCTAATACTAGCTTCCTGAAAAAAATGTCCCAATTATTTCCTGAAGTGTAGATATCTGTGTGAGATTTAAAATCTTTGGAGAGTATGCAATGAATATATCAGAAACCAGAACTGGTTTTCTTTCCAT
>SJYQ01001152.1:546184-564131 GCA_006410935.1 Redunca redunca | reverse complement strand
TTATGTATGATTATTTACTTTTAATTTCCCCCCAGATTTTGGAATCAGAGAACCAATTAAAGGGGATAATGAGTAATTTGATCCTTATAGTGATATACTATGTATAAATTAATTTTGTTAAAGAATTTGAAGATAATTTTGGTTCTTCCATGTCTAAAAATATCTGACTTACATATAAGCAGAGAAATGTAAAACTAAGAATGGCAAATAAATTATCAGGACCCTTTTAAAATGTGGCCTCAAAAGATATATTTCAGACAAATATTTTTTGAAACATATTTTGATTGAAATTATTTTGAGTCCTTACCTCAGTTTTTCCCTACTAGCTTACTATTTGTACTTTGCAAAGAGAACACTAAGAATTTTGTTAAACGGTCTAAATATATTTAAGAAAAGATCATTATGGGTATTGAATCTTATTTTAAGATATACCCTTTAAATATTGGGTTTTTAAGTAAAACACTTAACCCAGGAAAAAGATTCCTTAGGTGATATTGACAAAAATTGTGTCTTAGGGTGTGGTTGGTGTGTCAGTGATTGGGTTAAAAGAAGATTCAGGTTCATGAGTTAGTATGAAGAGGATCTATTTTTCAATACATGGTCTTAAACCTTAATTTCAGTTAACTGAAAGTTATGATAATGTTAGTAACCCCATTGAGCACTCTTTGATACAATCTAAAGCTAAGTGAAAATACATTTAATACATTGAATATATTTTAAAAAATCAAAATTAATTTAGAGTAATTCACTATAAAAGTATATAAGCAAGGCCAAGTTGATTAATACGCTAATTTTCACTAATGTTTGTTGCTAGGGTTATTTTCCCTATCTTTCACTTTTAAAAACACATATTTGCCTACGCCTGTGTATAACTGTCCTGGAGGAGGACATGGCAGCCCACTCCATTATCCTTACCTGGAAAATCCCCACGGACAGAGGAGCCTGGTGGGCTACAGTCCAACATGACTGAGCACACACAACTCATGTATATCCATAGAATATAGCATACAAATATAGACTCTATAAGATTACTCAGAATTTAAAATAGAGTTATAAATTGCATAAATAAAAACTTTGCATTTCACAGAATGTTTTAAACATACAAAAAAATCAGNAAAACTTTGCATTTCACAGAATGTTTTAAATATACAAAAAAATCAGGCAAAGTTTAGAAAACATAAACTCTAGTTTCTGAAAGTTTCTATTTTGGCTACTACACCTAGTCATTTATAAATTGCTTTAGCAGTTTCTAAAGTGCATATACTTTATATTTTCCTTTAAAGTATTTGTGGAAAGGTTTTTGTTTTAATCTGAGCGATCATTTTTTTTCTTTTTTTCCTTAGGACTGGAAGGAAAAGTATATAAACCGAGATTACTCAAAGATTTTCACCGAAAATATAGTTGAACAGGTTTGTATTGGAAATTACTTTGATATATAGAGCATTTTTGTTATACTTTCTAGTAGGGAATATTATTAACATAATACTCTCTATCAGAGGATGTTGTGAAAATGGAGAAACTGTCCTTTAGGTAAAGTTCATGTGACTTAATTATCAATTTTACAGCCTTGAAGGTCGTATAGTTTAACATGTAGAAGAATGAAAATTAGCAATAATATTAAGGTCTTGCTATTTTTTTTAGCTTACTCCCAATATCATAACCATTTCAGAAATAAATTTTTGACAGATCTCTGGTGTAAGCCTCTTTCAGTGAAAGTTAATCTTTGAAGAAATTGGACTCCAAACATCACTTCTCAAAGAGGTTCCTTTCAAAAATGAACTGTTTTAGATTAATGTTCCAAATTATTGGTAGTACCTTATTTCAGAGAATGTAAAAGGCCTTTAATTCTGAGATTCTGTTATTTTGTTCACTGTGAGAAAGGAAAAAAATTACTGCCAATTAAACTATGATGCACATTGAAAGAGCAATGTTAGACTTATTGAAGCAAAGGTGTTGTATGTCATAGGGCACTGTATACATAATAACATTTCATTTCAATGACAAATCATAATGTATCATTTAAAAAGATGTCTCAAAGAGCAGATTAACAAATGTAACACCAACTAAATGTGTGTATGCATTTGCACACATACAGATGCATACATGCACACATGTTGAGAACAGAATCAATATCTGACCAGGGCCCTGTGTCATTAGCGACTATATCATGATGGTTGCCTAGCCAACTGTGAGTCTAAGAACACGTCTTGATTTCATAAAGGTTAAAATGCAAAAAAAGTCTTAGAAATTGTTTTTTAAAAATCTGTTGTTTGTAACAGTAGTGTCAGTATTGTTGGGCAAACTTCTTAAAAAGACATCTAAGTAAGATAAATACTGAATATTACTTTTGAAATGCCATTTGTTAGTAAAAAGACACAAAATGTTACTCTCTTAATGGTGGTGTCATGTTTTATACTTAGCCTTGTCCAGATGTTTTTTGGTTTCCTATATTTTCTGAAAAAGCCTGTGATGAATTGGTGGAAGAAATGGAGCATTATGGCCAGTGGTCTGGCGGGAAACATCATGTAAGTTGTCATTTTACATGAAGAACTAAAATGTATATGTGGAGCAAGGAGGAATATCGGTATTTAGAGAAAGTGGAGGAGGTTTGTCCTTTTTGTCTTACATCTCTTAGTCCTAGACCTCAATGAAGGGGCTACCCAAGGCTGTCAAGAGAACTGTGTTTTTCATCTAATTCTGCCAATCGTTTTTTAACATTTAATCTATCCAGGCCTCAATTTCATCTCCAATTACACTGGGTGATCCTTCAGGGTCTGTGTCCCCTGACTGGGGATGGTAAGGTCATATAGGCCTATTGTGTGATATTGCTCTTCTCTAAGGCCATTTTTTTTTTTTTTTAATTCTCTGTGTTTTCACAGTGAGCTATAGTGAAAATACCAAAACAAAGTTTATCTGGTTCACTGCCAAAGCTATTTTTTTGTGTGTAAACATAGGAAGGAGGAATCTGTTTGAATGCCTTTGGTGTAATTCAGTATTATATTTACATTCAAAGACTGGGCAGGAGGCATTAGTGTCGGTGATTCAAAGTATTTCTTTTCCTCTGAGAACCCACAAATGCCAGCTCCTTTATAGTACCAAGGAATTTTAGTGGAATACTCTGGAATATTAATGCCTCTGCTCAAATATATACCCACCTGATCAGGTGATCAGGAAGGCAGAAGGTTGAAGTATGAGGAAGAACTTGAAGTTGGCAGGTTGTAGGAAAATGAAAAGCAACCATGAAAGGAATTTGGGGGCCACAAGGTAGAAGTGAGGAGATTGGCAGGTAATGTTTATTTTCAGTGACAGGTAGTAATCCAAGGTGCAGACAAACAAAATCTATGCCCATCAAGCAGCTAAGACTTCCTGAAGGGTCACTGTAAAACAAAAAATAAAAAATTCATTTTTAAGGGGACATGGAAAGGCTTTGGTGATCAATTGTATTTATTTTTTCATTAGACCTCACATATCTGTTAAATAAATATGAAAGCAGTCTACTTACTCTGTAATACTTTGTTTCATCACTGATACATTTACAAAGCTGTGTTATCTAAGTTATTTTGATAGTCTTGCAGTTAAAGCAGATGGTACACCATAATTGAACTGTTATTTTTATTGTCTATTATGATCTTGTGGTTGAAAAAATTTCCAAGACAAAGTGAGTGTGAATTGCACATGGACCACACTTTATGATGTCATGAATGCTCTTTCCAGGATAGCCGTATATCTGGTGGCTATGAAAATGTCCCAACTGATGATATCCACATGAAGCAAATTGGTCTGGAGAATGTATGGCTTCATTTTATCCGGGAGTTTATTGCACCGGTCACACTGAAAGTCTTTGCAGGCTATTATACTAAGGTAGTTATCCTCCCACCACTGCTACCTACTCCTACCAGTTTTTACACAAATGTGCTATTTTGTGGTTTTATTGATGAGCAAATCCATTAGTTTACTTTGCTTTTTTTAGGGATTTGCACTCTTGAATTTTGTAGTAAAATACTCCCCTGAAAGACAGCGCTCCCTTCGCCCTCATCATGATGCTTCTACGTTTACCATCAACATTGCACTCAATAATGTGGGAGAAGATTTTCAGGTAGTTATGGTTTTTCTATATTCAGTTCAGTTCAGTCGCTCAGTCGTGTCCGACTCTTTGCGACCCCATGAATCTCAGCACGTATGAAATGGCCTTTGCCTTATCTTTTTTTTTTTTAAGATTCTGCTTAAAATCATTTGAATTTTATCACTCATTAAAAATGAAATATAATAAGTTGATACGTTTATTTCTCTATCCTTTTAGGGAGGTGGATGCAAATTTCTAAGGTACAATTGCTCTATTGAGTCACCAAGGAAAGGCTGGAGTTTCATGCATCCAGGGAGACTCACCCATCTGCATGAAGGACTTCCTGTTAAAAATGGAACAAGATACATCGCTGTGTCATTTATAGATCCCTAAGTTATTTTCTTTTCATTGAATTGAATTTTCTTTTGGAATGGATGACTGGCATGAACATGCCTTTGAAGTTGTCCTTGAGAAAATGAGAGGAATATTTAAATAACTTCCACAGAACAACTTCACTTTAGGCTAAACATTTGAAAAACTTTTCCTAAAAAAATTGTTTGATATTTCTAAATGTCTGCTCTGAGCCTTAAAACACAGATTGAAGAAGAGAAAGGAAAAAAAATATAAAAGCAATTATTTATTTCTATGCCTTATTATCTCTGAAAATAATGACAATTTTCCGAATTTGTGTTTTAGTTGATTCAGGTACAGATGTACAAGTGACAAATGAGACTAATAATATTTTCTTATTAAAAGAGTGGGAAGAATTTTATTTATCAACATATAGACAAAATGGATATAAATGAAAATTTCAAGTTTTGAAATGCAGGAAAACTGGAGTTCTAACTGAATTTGTATGCAACTAATTACATAAGTACTTTCTTTGACCACCTCTATTGGGACCTTTTTTGGTGTTTGTTGAAGGAATATGAGGAACAATATATAATACAGTGTTTTTCCTCAAGAAACTTAGCACAAAATACAACCGAAGTGCATATCCAGTGGAAAACGTTTTTGTTTAGATTGTTAGATTATTTTTAACATTTGCCTTAGAAATCAAGCCTTATGTTCCTTCAGATAAATTTTCCAAGGTGGATTAGATTAAGTAGATGTTAGATTTAGGAAAGCTTTCAAGTCTTTCTATTTCTTAAAAGTACATCAAGTATCAACTTAAGATCAGCAAGTGTCCTTAAGTCAAGACAGGGTCGTTTTTAATTCTAGAAAATGCAGAAAAGGAAAATTTCATTGAGATTTAATAGTAACACATGATTTTTTTTAATAAAGCTCTAAGTACTTGAATTTTATATCAGGAAAATAAAGTTGGTGAGCCTTTGTTCTTCCCTTTTACCCTCTGTCTTCCTCCTAATTCTTTTTTTCAGGAGGGTGATTCACTTTTTTCTCTTCACAGCATAGTCTCCATTTTATACTTCTTACTGTTTTTATTACTTTTCTTTTATCCCACTTTCAAAAAATTCCCCAACACAATTTTGTGACTTGATTTTTTTCACCATTATTCTGAGTGAGGTTTAAATATTCTCATTGTAGCTACTGTTTTTAATTTAAAGGTTAAACTTGAAAAAAAGTTTTAAGTCATGGTGCCAAATTTCATTTTTCTAACACTGTGTGTTAGAAAATTATGAAAAATAAAATAATTTAAAATGTTTCTGTTCTCTTTATTATTTGTCATTTATGTTTAGAAGAGAATGATGGTGGAGTGGACTGAAAGAATATCTAGATAGAATAAGCTATGATTTTATTTTGCTTGGTATGTTTACAGATATCTGAACTAAATGAACACTATTTATTGAATTTCCAATTGAATTGTAGTATCTTCAATTTCAGACCGACGAGGGATTTCATCTGATTTATTTCACAAGTGAGAAAATAGACAAAACATTTGTTTATTATGTATTTATTTATTCAGTGGTGTTTTTCAAGTCCCTACTATGGTCCAGGCACTGGCCCAGTCACTAAAAATGTGGTGAACAAGATGTTATAATTACTGAGAGATGGGTTTGTGAGATAAAGAGTTGTAATTATACCTTGTTTCTACTCTTTAGTAGCACTTCATATTCAATAATTTCTATTATCCATCAGTTTGGTAGAAGATATATTTTATGATTTGTGAATTATACTATTGTACTTCAAGGATGCTTTTCTAAATATGTACTTCTATGTCATGGATACCAACCATTCAGAACAGACTTTGGTTATAAAAAACAGTTCCACTAGTCCAAGCCAGCTTAATGTCCATTGTGGTACACCTCACATGAAAGACATAAGTAGATCCTAATTCTTTACAGTTGTGGGTGGTGATTTACAGTAACTATTTTAATCTCACTGCATGTTTCCAGAATTTGGATGAAGGCAACCAACTGAGCATAGTTTCTATGTTCCCCCTCATCCCAGACTTCCTGAAATGATATGAAGTGTACTTTTAAAAAGAACAATTCATGATTAGTGAAAGTGTGACAAATGCCCATAAGTAGATCAAAAATTTGGAAGATGGAAAACAGGCAGGATTAGATGGATAGAGGAAGCTGTAACTTAACACATGTTCAGCTTTGGCAACCAATGATCTGTTCTCTGTTTCTGTGAGTTCAGTTTTTTTAGTTCCATATATAAGTGAGAACACACTTATTTGTCTGATTTACTTCACTTACTACAATGCTCTTGAGCCTCATCCAGGTTGTCACAAATGGCAATATTTCTTTTTCATGGTTGAATTATATTCCTCCCCTTGCAAATGTGTGCACGTGTGTGTGTGTGTGTATACGCATCATATTTTCCATTTTCTTTAACCATTCATTGATTAATAGACACTTTAGGTTGTTTCCATGTCTTTGCTGTTGTAAGTAATGCTGCAGTGAACATGGGAGTGCAAACAACTTTTGGGGGTAGTGATTTTGTTTCCTTTGGATATATTCTCAGAAGTAGAAGATCATATCATTGCAATTCTTAATTTTTTGAGGAACTAAAATCTTTTACTGTAAAAATATATTTGTGTACTAATTTTTAATTTAAAGAAAGATAAAAAGAGTATAAAGAAGGAAGCAATCCTATTTGTAATTTAATTTGAGTAAAGGAAGTGTATTAATGTCAATAGTAAGTATTGGTGACTGTGGGTACGTATATATGAGTGTGTGTGTGTGTGTGTGTGTGTGTGTGTGTGTGTGTATACATATATTACTGAAGGGCTTTAAATGCTAATGTTCGCATTTCTTCTAATTCTTAACATGCATAGGAATAAATGTGAATATTTCCCCTTAGTATGGATACTTTAGTAATAGTCCAGTATGTTAATTTTCTTCCCTCTGCTTTATTTTTGAAAAATACTAGCACTTTACATTTACTGGTAACTTACCTAACAGATCAAGCACCTTTCTAGAGAATAAACATGGAAAACAATTAACACATAAATTGAGTGATCCATGGTAATGACAGAATCTCTTTGCATATTCCTTCATTCCTATTTTCCTGTCTGTCAAATATCTTTCTTAATTTCATTGCTTGCTAAGCCCTAAAGGCTATCTTGTATGACGTTTTTGGGGTCTGTCATTCATTGGAATACAGAGTGGTTCATACAAATCCCTTCAAGTTGTGGGAAAGTCAAACCAAATTATCAGTTAAGAGTCAGTTTCAGTAAACACCTAGATACTGGGTGTTTTGGAAAATTGAAGTCTTCAAGACTTCATGAAAGCAGCCTTTGTTGTTTATCTGTGATGTTTCAGAATAGCAAGCTCCAGACTTCTTTTAGTATGAGTCTTTGTATAAAAAGCCATTGGAGAGAAACAGGGGGAAATACATAAAGCTCTTCAATGAAAGCAATGAATTTTGGATTACATTTAAAGAGAAATGCAGTAAGAAATAAGTAATGAAAGAGTAGAAAACTATAGACACAGTTCAGTTCAGTTCAGTTGCTCAGTCGTGTCCGACTCTTTGCGACTCCATGAATTGCAGCATGCCAGGCCTCCCTGTCCATCACCAACTCTCAGATGCAAAGTACTATATTGCTAAGTTATTCTAGTACAAAGGATCAGAAAATTGGAAAGATGGATATATATACTAGGGATATATGGAATTTATAAAGTTTAAATCATCCTGCAGTTTTCTTTTTAATTTTAAAGATTGTTTTTAATATTTTTGTTTTATTCTTAATAGATTGAAATAAATTAGAANCGTGTCCGACTCTTTGCGACTCCATGAATTGCAGCATGCCAGGCCTCCCTGTCCATCACCAACTCTCAGATGCAAAGTACTATATTGCTAAGTTATTCTAGTACAAAGGATCAGAAAATTGGAAAGATGGATATATATACTAGGGATATATGGAATTTATAAAGTTTAAATCATCCTGCAGTTTTCTTTTTAATTTTAAAGATTGTTTTTAATATTTTTGTTTTATTCTTAATAGATTGAAATAAATTAGAAAGTATTCATTTGGAAAAGTGAGTTATTTGCTGATTTTTGACGTGGTGTTTATTTGGTAAATCAAGTAACAATGATTATTTTAACCATGCTATTCTATCTTGACTGAAAATGATTTAAAAATCTGATTAAACTATTTTGAAAAATTAGAAAAGAATTTCTACCTATTTAACAATACAAAACAAGTTAACAACTTAAAGAACAGTTTTAACAAAATAAATGGAAAACATCATGCATGCTATCAGTAATTTAAGGAAAATGTTCTTCCTTTCAAATTATCTTCATTCTAAAGTAAATATTAGATTGCAAAAGAGAATTAAGGGATGTAGAAGGAGAAAAAAGATCATGTAAATTTTAATAAGTAGTGAACTTCTCTGTGCTTAATTATAAAGTAATTTTATTTGTTTATTGAAAGGAGCTCAGGTGGGTGCTCTGTGATGACCTATAGGTGGTGAGTGGGGTGGGAGGGAGGCTAAAGAAGGAGGGGATATATGTATACATATAGATGATTCACATTGTTGTACAGCAGAAACTAATACAACTTTGTAAAATAATTTTAAAAATAGCTTTAAAAGACATTTTTCTTAACACTAGTTTAAGTTCAGTAACTCTTCCATTAGGAATGTAGTCTGCAATGATAGAAAGAGTCCTTAAAGAAATCACATCATGATATAAACTCCCACATCTACTTAGGAGGATTTTATATTTGACTGAGCTTCCCTGGTGGCTCAGGACAGTACAGAATCCACCTGCAATGAGGAAGATCTGGGTTTGATCCCTGGGTTGGGGAGATCCCCTGGAGGAAGGCATGGCAACCCACTCCAGTATTCTTGCCTGGAGAATTACCATGGACAGAGGACCCTGGCGAGCTACAGTCCATGGGGTTGCAAAGAGTCGGACATGACTGAGTGGCTAAGCACACAGCACAACTTCCAGGTGAGAAATGGACAAATTAAAGCATAACTTTCTTCTATTGAGCATAAATGATTAGGTAATTGAAAATTCATTTAAAAAATGAGATTATTAAATTTTGTTTTATTATTTTCACTTGTGTTTATATAAATATACATTTTACAAATCATGCTAAATTATGACTTCAGAGCCCCACCTTGTGGCCAATGTAGAAAATTAATAGAGTCTGAGCTTTAATCAAAAAGCAAAAGCCTTACATTTTTTTTCAAGTTCATGCTTTCATGATATACTCTGCATATAAGTTAAATAAGCAGGATTACAATTTATACAGCCTTGATATACTCCTTTTCCTATTTGGAATCAGTATGTTGTTCCATGTCCAGTTCTAACTGTTGCTTCCTGACCTGCATACAGGTTTCTCAGGAGGCAGGTCAGGTAGTCTGGTATTCCCATCTCTTTCAGAATTATTAACTTATATGCAGAGTACATCATGAGAAATGCTGGGCTGGAGGAAGTACAAGCTGGAATCAAGATTGCCAGGAGAAATATCAATAACCTCAGATATGCAGATGACACCACCCTTGTGGCAGAAAGTGAAGAACTAAAGAGCCTCTTGATGCAAGTGAAAGAGGAGAGTGAAAAAGTTGGCTTAAAGCTTAACATTCAGAAAACTAAAATCATGGCATCCAGTCCCATCACTTCATGGCAAATAGATGGGGAAACAGTGGAAACAGTGTCAGACTTCATTTTTCTGGGCTCCAAAATCACTGCAGATGGTGATTGCAGCCATGAAATTAAAAGATGCTTACTCCTTGGAAGGAAAGTTATGACCAACCTAGAGAGCATATTAAAAAGCAGAGACATTACTTTGTCAACAAAGGTCTGTCTAGTCAAGGCTATGGTTTTTCCGGTGGTCATGTATGGATGTGAGAGCTGTACTATAAAAGAAAGCGCTGAAGAATTGATGTGTTTGAACTGTGGTGTTGGAGAAGACTCTTGAGAGTCCCTTGGACTGCAAGGAGATCCAACCAGTCCATCCTAAAAGAGATCAGTCCTGGGTGTTCATTGGAAGGACTTATGTTGAAGCTGAAATTCCAATACTTTGGCCACCTGATGTGAAGAGCTGACTCATTGGAAAAGACCCTTCCTCTGGGAAAGATTGAGGGCAGGAGGAGAAGGGGACAACAGAGGATGAGATGATTGGATGGCATCACTGACTCAATGCACATGAGTTTTGGTGAACTCTGAGAGTTGCTGATGGACAGGGAGGCCTGGCGTGCTGCGATTCATGGGTTCGCAAAAAGTCAGACACGACTGAGCGACTGAACTGAACTGTACATGCTTTCAAATTTTTTCATGAAGGCTAATATAAATAAAAATGATATAAATTGTATGATTTCTTTCAGGAATTCCTCTTTTAGTTTGAAGATACAACACTATTTTAAATGGAGGAATTGGCATACCACCATATTCTGAAATAATGGATAGCTAGCAGATTCCCAGTTAGCACTGATGAAGTGCATTGTTTTCTATATTTTATCCTCCTTAGAAACTGCTAATCTGTCTTCACTGGGTAATATGGATCATTGACCACATCGGTATAGAAATGATCAGACTCGATTACAACCTAAATAATAATTGGTTTTGAGTAGACAAAATAATTTCCATGACATTAGAAAATTGAAGAGTTTGATTATGAAAACCAAATGTATTTTTAAAAGTTCCTGTGGCAGGGAAGGATAAATCACATTTTTTTCCTCTCATAACCAGCACAGGGCTAGTAAAGTGCAGTGCTAAAGACAGGTTTCCTGTGGCACAGTGATTGGGTGATTCAGACAAACTGTGAAAATCATCTCTGTTTTAGGTTTTGGGGGATTAAGGAAGTTTGTTCCTGCTGAAGTTGTTAAAGGGAAATGTACTAGAGTAGTTCTAATTTGCTTAAACTCTCACTTATTCAGATGTTGCCCCCACACCTTTCTTGATCATCCCTCCCTCCTTTGATATGCCTTGCACCCTGGATTGGAGAAGGCGATGGCACCCACTCCAGTACTCTTGCCTGGAAAATCCCATGGATGGAGGAGCCTGGTAGACTGCAGTCCATGAGGTCACAAAGAGTCAGACACGGCTGAGAGCGACTTCACTTTCATTTTTCACTTTCATGCATTGGAGAAGGAAAGGGCAACCCACTCCAGTGTTCTTGCCTGGAGAATCTCAGGGACCGGGGAGCCTGGTGGGCTGCTGTCTATGGGGTTGCACAGGGTTGGACACTACTGAAGCGACTTAGCAGCAGCAGCAGCACCCTGGTTGCTTGACTAAAGTCAGGTGCTGCTGATCTAACTCTAGAGTGACTTAATTGACTTTCATATTGTCCTAAGAGTGCTTTCCTTTTGGTCTTCTGTGAGCCAAGAGGAGAGGAAATTTAAAAGTATGTGTATTTTTGAAACCTAAATGATTTGGGTTTCTGTGATATCAGGTTCCAAAGACGGTCCTCAATGACCCATCCCAAGATTCATCCCTCTGCATGGTTCCTTCTCACCTTGAACCTGGGTGAGCCGTCTGCAACCAGTGGAGTGCAGTAGAACTTACTCTGCATAACTGCCAAGCTGAGTCATGCAGGACCCCCTGGCTTTGATTTCTTGGAACATTCATTCCTAGGCTCTCCTTTTGGAATCCAGGTGCCATTCTGTGGAAAGTCCATGCCATGTACAAGCACTCCAATAGTGGAAACTCAATTCCATCATCATTTGGCACTGAGTGAATTATTTGGACATCCAGCTCAATTGAACCTTCAGATGACTGTTGTCCTCATAGTTGACTTTTGCCTGCAACCATATGTGAGTCCCCAAGCAAGTACCACCCAGCTGACCCCAGTTAACCTACAGAGCCTCAAGAGACAAAGATAACATTGTTTTGAGTCACTAGGTTCTGCATAGTTTACTACACAGCAATTGATACTGAACAGGGATAATTGCTTATTCTCTAATTGGAACTGTTTTCCTGAGTACTTAACATACTGAATTACTTATTTCATTTTCCTCAATAAGGCCATAAGCTTCTTTTTTTATATATAATTTTATTTATTTATTTTTGCCTATGCTAGGTCTTCCTTGCTGCATGGGCTTTTCTCTAGTTGCAGCAAGCAGGGGCTACTATCTAGTTGCAGAGTGTCGGCTTCTCAATTTGGTGGCTTTTCTTGTTGTTGAGCACTGACTGTAGGCATGCAGGCTTCAGTAGTTTCAGCTCCTGGGCTCTAGAGCACAGGCTCAACAACTGTGGTGCATGGGCTTAGCTGCTCCATGGCATGTGGGATCTACATGGACCAGGGATCAATCCTGTGTCTCCTACCTTGGCAGGCAGATTCTTTACTACTGAGCCACCAGGAAAGCCCAGTCATAAGCTTCTGACAGAAGGGACTGGTCCTTATCCAGTCTTTTCAGTTTTAGAACTTAGCTTGTAGCCAGGCATACAGTAGGTACTTGTATGTGTGAATGAGTAATTGGGAGTTGGTTTTATGTCTGAAATTTTGTATTTGAATCAAAATGATCCCTGAAGGAAATAGGAGTTTTCAATTTAACAGGCCCCAAATAAAAAATAAATCTGTGTTCTTTGGCTATGATATATGAGGTAAAGACAAGAAAGATTGTACACTCTGTTCCTGAACAAAAGAATATGTAGGTGGCCCCAAGTTGGACAGAGTAATGTACAAAGTACTAAGATGTTATAAAAAGAAACCCATACCTCTGTTATCCTCAACATCCTGGCGAAAGGACAGAGACAGGGAGTGATCAGTTTATGAGTAACCTGCTTGGCGGCCATATGTTGTATTAGCCTTTCAGTAAGTATTTTGAAATGAATGAATTTGGTTTTATACATCTTAGAACCATTTTTGATAAAATGCAAAAGCATTATATCTATATACTGACTCATGCTTGTGTTTAATCGCTCAGTTGTTTCCAACTCTTTTGCAACCTCCTGGACTATAGCCCACCAGTCCCCTCTGTCCTTGGAATTTTCCAGGCAAAAATACTGGAGTGGCTTGCCATTTCCTACTCCAGGATATACTGACTAAAAACTCTCTACTTTATCATCACACTTTAAGAAATTGTTCTAAAGTAGAAATATGTGAAAACTGAATTTCCGAATGCCAAGGAGAGTGTGTCCTTGAGGTGTATTTTCACTGAAACTAATGTTGTTACCATAGTTGCAGATTGCACTGCTCACTGGGTGTGGCTTGTTCATTTTAACACCATTTTAACATCAGTATTGTGCTAGAAATGTGATCAATAATGTAATTAATTAAAACTTTATAACTTCAAAAATATGGACCTGTATGAATTTATTCAAAAACAGAATTGTTTGGAAGAGCTATAATGTGGATAATGTCAGAAAGAAAAAACAGAATTTGGAAACTTCTTGACTGCATGTCTGTAGTAGTTTGAATAAAACAGACTTGGGGAAAAGTATTTTTATATAAATATGGAGTATATATTTTGAATTGTTTAAAATTGGTAAAGGATTTGGCAGATCTGAGATGTTTAAAGGGCAACAAACTGTGAAATCAAGTGTGTAAAATGATAAAGACATGGGAGAGAACAATGAGATCAAGGAGTTATAAGGACTAATTGTAGTTCAAAAGGAGGATATGAAAAATGAACATTAAGCCCCATCTAACTTTGTTGATTACAGAGGTTATAACTTCTAATTTGGGACATTTGTTTTGATCTTAAAATTTCAGATTATATTTTGGGGGGAAGCATATTGTATGTACTGTTTTTCAAACAGTTTTGACCTTTAGCAGACTTGCTTGCAAATATTTATTCCAGTGTTTCTTTTTTTTTTGAGGTCTAAAATGAGGACAGAACAAGATGTGCAGAACGAGAGTTTGTCTATGTGACATGATTAATTGGAGAGCTCAGATGCTTGTAGCCCAGAATATAAATCCTCAGTGATGGTTTACATTTGTGATGTTTACTCTTACTTTTTCCTGAATATCCATGTGCTTCCCAGATTTTACACCCACTCATGGTTAGGTGGGGTCTTATGACTGATTTTGGATACTGGCCTATGAGTGGAAGTGATGTGGATCACTTCCAAGGCCCGTCTTTAAAAGCTCATCGTAATGACCCTTGAAGCATATATACTAAGGTGTCTGGGTCCTGAGTCACTATTTGGAAGGGAGTCTCCGTTAAGAAGTGTCAGGTCCACAACAGAGAGGTATGAGAAAGAAGGTTTACATGTCAAGCCACATTGTAAAGCAATTAAAAAAAAATTCCTGTGATAAATAATAATAGAAAAGAATATTTAAAAAAGAATGTCTGTAAATATATTTATGTATAACCAAATCACTTTGCTGTATAACAGGAATTACCAACATTGCAAATCAACTATACTTCAATTAAAAAAAAAAAACCCACTTAGTTTTCAAGGCTTGCAAGATGGCTTATTTTTACCTAATATACCAATCATATGTTTAAGGAAAAGATATGTATTTGAAGAGATAGATTTAGTTATGTATTGATTTTAAAATAATTAAAACCTAGAGTTATTTTAGGGTTTAGGGATTTAATTTGTATCATCTAACGATAGAATATGATCATGGCCACTCTGAGAGAGTGAGGGCCAGGGAAGCCTGGTACGCTGCAGTCCCTGGCGTTGTAGAGTTGGACATGACTTGGTGTCTATGATGGGCTCTTAACAACAAACAACAGAATCTCCAGATTGGAGTGGTCTTAAAAGCTAGGTAGTCCAGTCTCTTTCCTGCTATCACCCTAGGCAAATCCCTTTCAAGTTTTCCTGGTTGATGATGATCCAGAATGTACTTGAAAACTTCATTTAGTGATTGTTTCCTAGGTGTCTTTTATATGCCTGTACCTGATAGAATATAATATCATTGTATCTGATGTTATAGATTTGATTTAGATTTATAGATACAATTTACCACCCTTGCATTGGAATCCACTGTTGGCCAAGTTATTGAATCTTGACACAGACACAGCAAAGCATTTTGTTAATGGTCTGAACTGTCTCTTGTAACTTCTCCTTAAAGTGTATATTTGTACGTTTGAAAATGATGTGGAAAAAAATGAATGCCTTTTAATATGGGCTTCTCTTTCACATATTTAATAGCAGTAATTACAACTGTTTTCTCTTACCTTTCCACCCCCTATTATCTTTTCCACACTTAAATATGTTGCATTTTTACCTAATCCTTTGTATTGGAAGACAAAAAAACAATTTCTCTTGAGGGCATACTAGGTTCAGAGAAAAGACCAATGCTAAGATGGTCAAGTTAGATTTGGTGCAACCACATAAAGAAGAGACATCTCACGAGTATAGATAACTCTGATTTCAGACAGTAGTCTGAGTTCCCTCAGTCTTTTGTTTCTTCGCTTCCAAAAGCACAGTCTCAGTTTGAGAAATTTCAAGAAGCTTCAAGCTGTTATCTCAGGTTATTTGTACAATGGAAAATAAAAGGTCACATAGTCTAGCCTCCTTCCCATGTTCAGGATAGATCACTAGACCTCTGCTTGAGGGTTTGCATATTGCTCATCCATGGTTGAAAAGATCTTGTTGTTTAGTAGCTAAGTTGTGTCCGACTCTTTGAGACCCCATGGACTGTACCCTGCCAAGCCCCTCTGTTCATGGGATTTCCCAGGTGGGAATACTGGAGTGGGTTGCTATTTCTTCCTCCAGGGGATCTTCCCAACTGAGGGATAGAACCTGCATCTCCTGCATTGGTAGGTGGATTCTTTACCACTGAGCCATCTGGGAAGCCTAAAGATCTTGTTGGCAAAATGCTTTTCCTTCTATTGTTCTGTCAGCTGTCCTCATAACTTCCTATTTGCTCTTGTCCTGCTTGCTAAAGGAACACAGACTAAGTTGAAGGCTCTTTGTATGTGTTTGCAGTGCAAATGGATTATAGTTTTCCTAAATGCTTTCCAAGATAAGCATTTCAGGTTTTTCACAATCATCTCAGCATCTGTCATCTGTGACTCCCTTCTTTCTCCTTTGTCAGCATTACACTTGACAGTGTGTCCGTGGAAACCTGATTCTGATTACCCCTTTGGTCTGGTCCCTGTATTTCTAGATAGAAAGCCAAAGATTTTATCATCTTTGATGGGGGTCATACCGCAATGATTTAAAAGAAAACAACAGATTAGTGTTTTTCAACTTAGGCTGCACATTAAAATCACCTGGGGCAGCATCTAAAAAATGCTGATGCTAATATCTTAACTCAGACCAAAAAAACTAGAATTTCTAGGGGTAAGGTCCACGTAGAGGGTTGTTTCTTTTTTTTTAAGTGCTTCAGTGATTTTGAATGTATACTAATGAGTTTTGATCTTAAATGAAGATTCTGTCAACCTGTATGTAAATACAGTTTTTTATTTGAATGCAAAACTTTTGCTCTGTATCAGTCTAATCATCTTTAATAATAGGCGTCCTAGAATTTCCAAGTGCAATTTTGTGAGGTCAATCTTCAACAATCTTTCACAAAGCTAGAACATTAAAATTATTAAATTGTTCATAAAATGTTTAGAAAAGTTTAAAAAGGAATTTTAAAAAGTATAAAGATTTTCAGTTTAATATTTCTTATATTGTTGGGTTTATGCATAACATCATCGTGCATGTGTTGTACAATTATGGTATATAGAAGCAACCTACCACCATATTATGAATAAACTTGTATGGCCATTCTTGGCAAATGGCATAGGCCAATAATCAAGGGATACAAGAATGTTTTTCCAAATTTAAGATCCTTCCAAATAAAACAAGCATTAATCCTATGCTAGTTAGCTTGGTTTTAAGGCATGTCCAAATTAAACTACTTTTTATTCCTTTAACTTTTGATATCTTTCAGCTGTTAAAAGGAATATTTAGAAAGTTTGGTAGCAGAAACCTTTGAGTCTGACACATCTGAAATTAATCAGTGTTGAGTAAGCGTTAAGAGGAACAACTGCAGTTATTTAAATTTGCATCTCTGGGTCATTTGGCAAAGATTTTTTTTTTTAATCAAAATTGTTAAGATTGCCCAAGTATTGCAGTGTAGTGAATTAGTTTTGTAAAATCCATGTTATTGGCCCTTTATTTAAAAGGTCAGGAGCAACCCCCATTATTCTTGGAACATTGAGTATATTGTTGATAGTAATCATGATGTGCAGTTTTGAAGGCACTAGTTCTGCTAAGGTATCATGTATTGATGTTCATAATCTCTTTCACACCCACTGAAAATGAATTGGGTGTGTATGCCCAGCAGTGGGATTGCTGGGTCATAAGGCAATTCTATTTGCAATTTTTTAAGGAATCTCCACACTGTTCTCCATAGTGGCTGTATTAGTTTGCATTCCCACCAACAATGTAAAAGGGTTCCCTTTTCTCCACACCCTCTCCAGCATTTATTGCTTGCAGACTTCTGGATCGCAGCCATTCTAACTGGTGTGAAGTGGTACCTCATTGTGGTTTTGATTTGCATTTCTCTGATAATGAGTGATGTTGAGCATCTTTTCATGTGTTTGTTAGCCATCCGTATGTCTTCTTTGGAGAAAT
>SJYQ01001152.1:528018-545541 GCA_006410935.1 Redunca redunca | reverse complement strand
ACATGGAAACAACCTAGATGTCCATCAGCAGATGAATGGATAAGAAAGCTGTGGTACATATACACAATGGAGTATTACTCAGCCATTAAAAAAAATACATTTGAATCAGTTCTAAGGAGATGGATGGAACTGGAGCCGATTATACAGAGTGAAGTAAGCCAGAAAGAAAAACACCAATACAGTATACTAACGCATATATATGGAATTTAGAAAGATGGGGATGATGACCCTGTATGCGAGACAACAAAAGAGACTCAGATCTATAGAGAGAACTTTTGGACTCTGGGGGAGAGAGAGAGGGAGAGGGTGGGATGAGATGGGAGAATGGCATTGCAACATGTATACTATCAAGTAAGAAACGAATTGCCAGTTGATGTCAGATGCAGAATGCAGGATGCTTGGGACTGGTGCAAGGAGAGGACCCAGAGGGATGGCATGGGGTGGGAGGTGGGAGGGGATTCATGTTTGGGAACACTTGTACACTCGTGGTGAATTCATGTTAATGTTTAGCAAAACCAATACAGTAATGTAATGTAAACTAAAGTTAAAATAAAAATTTTAAAAGAAAAAAAAATAAAATAAAATGAATTGGGGCTAGTCCAGAGGAATAATGTTAATACCAATAAAATGAAGGTATAAGAGGTGAGGAAACATTTAGAGGAAGTACTGAGAAGTTTATTGCAATTGCTCATAAAACTATGAGCAGTTTTTATAGGCAAGACAAAAGAAGAAAGAATACGTTACTGATACAAAGTTCTCTTTATATTGCCACAAAGGCATTTTTCACTCTCCAGGTACTTAAATGCTTTTCTATTTCTGTATGTATTAGATCTTCACCTAGAGATTCAGTCTTTTTCTTTTGACTAATTTATTTATTATAATTGGAGGCTAACTACCTTACACTATTGTGGTGGGTTTACCATACATTGAAATGAATCAGTCACGGGTTTGCTTTCCATGCCATGCCTTCTCTTCAGTCATGTCTGACCCTTTGTGACCCCATGGACTATAAACCTCCAGGCTCCTCTGTCCATGGGATTTTCCCAAGCAAAAATACTGGGATGGGTTGATATTTCCTTCTCAAGGGGATCTTCCCAACCTAGGGATCAAATCTTCCTCTCCTGCCTGGCATACAGGTTAGGATTCAGGTTGGCTGGCTAGAAAGTCTTACTAGGTTTTTTGACCTCATGATGTTGGTGCCCCTAATTCCTGCTTTGTTCAAGGGGTCAACTATACATTAATTTTTAAAATTGTGATAATAAGTTTTAGTGTTTTAAATAACACTTCATTCCTTTCAACTATCCTTCCTGCTTCTACATGCTCTGCCATATTTCTCTTCCTAAAGTTTCCAAGCATATTTCTTTATCCTTCAGTTTAGGTAAAGCAATATGACTTTCTTTAGCAAAAGAATAATATGAAAGTGGTGATGGGGCAGTTCCAAGAGTCCTTTTATGCTTCCGCTTGCCCTTCCATCTTTGCCATTGGGGAAACATGCTGGAGTGAGAGTACAAGGCCTCACTGTTTATCATTTATTCTACATCCACGGATTCAACCAACCACAGATTGAGTTCTACGCTAGTACCTATTGAAAAAATATTCATGAATAAGTGAACCCATAGAGTTCACACCAATGTTGTTCAAGGGTCAACTGTATTACCAAATAACTATTATGACCTATGCAAGTAGTTGCTGTTTCATTTATCAATTCACTTCTTTCAATAAATATTTGAAGGCTGGGGCAAAAGTATCTAATCTGCCTTTTCTTCTGATTCATTACATGATTGCCACATAATCTCCAGCAAGTCACTTAAGGTTATTTTTAAACTTTCCTTTTTCTTGATGTACAGTTCTGTAAGATTTAACATTGGTATAAATTCTTGTAACAATCACCATAATCAGTATATGGAATAGAGCAATACATCAAACAATGTTTTTCTTTTACTCCTTTGTATTAGTTAAACTCTTTTGTAATAGTTAAAACCTTTGTAATTGTTCAGATCAGTTCGGTCGCTCAATTGTGTCCGACTCTTTGCGACCCCATGAACTGCAGAATGCCAGGCTTCCCTGTCCATCACCAACTTCTGGAGCTTGCTCAAACTCATGTCCATTGAGTTGGTGATGCCATCCAACCAGCTCATTCTCTTCATCCACTACTCCTCCTGCCTTCAGTCTTTCCCAGCATCAGGGTCTTTTCCAGTGAGTTGGTTCTTCACATCAGGTAGCCAAAGTTTTGGAGCTTCAGCTTCAACATCAGTCCTTCCAATGAATATTCAGGGCTGATTTCCTATAGGATTTACTGGTTGGATCTCCTTGCAATCCAAGGGCCTTTCAAGAGTCTTCTCCAATACCACAGTTCAAAAGCATCAGTTCTTTGACACTCAGCTTTCTTTATGGTCCAACTCTCAACATCCATACATGACTACTGGAAAAACCATAGCTTTGACTAGACAGACATTTTTTGGCAAAGTAATGTCTCTGCTTTTTAATATGCTGTCTAGGTTGGTCATAGTTTTTCTTCCAAGGAGAAAGTGTCTTTTAATTTCATGGCTGCACTATCTGTGGTGATTTAGGAGCCCAAGAAAATAAAGTCTGTCACTGTTTCCATTGTCTCCCTATCTATTTGCCATGAAGTGATGGGACCGGATGCCATGATCTTAGCTTTTTGAATGTTGAGTTTTAAGCCAGCTTTTCCATTCTCCTCTTTCACTTTCATCAAGTGGTACCTTAATTTCCCTTCACTTTCTGCCATAAGGGTGGTGTCATCTCCATCTCTGAGATTATTGATATTTCTCCCAGCAATCTTGGTTTCAGCTTGTGCTTCATCCAGGATGGCATTTCTCATGCATATAAGCTAAATAAGCAGGGTGACAATATACAGCCTTGACGTATGCCTTTCCCAGTTTGGAACCAGACCATTGTTCCATGTCCAGTTTTAACTGTTGCTTCTTGACCTGCATACACGTTTCTCAGGAGGCAGGTAAGGCGGTCTGATATTTCTCTCTCTAAGATCATTTTTTCACTGACCCTGTGAGGTGGGGGGTGAGCCCTGAGAGTCTTGCTTCTGGAGCAACCCATTGTGGGGACAGTGCCAGGTGGGGAGTTTGACTGGGGTGGTATACCTGTCAAAGGTAACGCAGGTGTCCTAAGGCGAGCTCAGGGAAGACAGAAACCTCCCATGAAGCAGAAGGACAAAAGCTCACTTGATCTTGATTTTCAGTATGTAATAGTTAAAACATCCCCCTTTTCCGGACTGCTGGCATCAACTAATCTGTTCTTCTTCTAAATACATTGGTGTTTTTTAGGTTTTCATTTTCTGGACTCATATAGCACATAACTTTTGGCCATTGATTTCTTTCACTCAGCATAATGTCTCTGGGATTCATCAGTAGTATCGCATGTTCCTTTTTATTGTATACAGTAGTACACTAATAGCAGTTAGTAGTATTTGCAATAGTAACCCATTAATAGAAGAATGATTACTTTTAAATCCATTGACTTATTGAAGGGCATTTAAGCTATTTTTAGTGTTAAGTGATTATGAATAAAATGTCTATAAGCATTAATGTACATATTTTGTATAACCATAAGTTTATATCTCTTTAGAATAAATAGCTGAGTGTGATTGCTGAATCATATGATAAATAGATGATAAATTTATGATCAGAGAAAATGGTTGTATAATTACCATTCTTTTAAACTTGTTAATGTTTATACTATGATTCATGATGTAGTCTATCAAGGTGAATGTTCTATGTGCACATGAAAAGAATGAGTATTCTGCTGTTGTTGAGTGACCTGTTCCATAAATGTCAATTTGTCCATTTGTCTGATGGGTTGTTCAGTTCTTCTGTATCCTTAGGATTCCTGATAAAGGAGTGATGGGAAACACATGTACACCCATGGCAGATTCGTGTCAATGTATGGCAAAACCAATACAATATTGAAGAGTAATTAGCCTCCAATTAAAATATATAAATCAAAAAATAAAAAATAAACAAACAGACACACACATACACAACATTGACTCTTTTATCATTAGCAATATCCCACTATATTTCTGGTAAGTTTCTTGGCTCTGAGGTTTATTTTGTCTGATAATACTATATTCTAGTTTTCCTCTAAGTAATGATTATATTACTACCATCCTTTTCCTTTCTAATCTACCAATATCATTATATTTAAAGTGGAATTCTTATAGATCATATATATTTGTTACCCTCTTCCCAATCTAACAGCTCTGTCTTTTAACTAGCATGTATAAATCATTTGTCTTTAAATTAAATATTGATATGTTTAGAAAGGTCTACCATTTTATTTTTTGTTTTCTTTTGTCCCCTCTATTTTTCATTCCACTGCCTGTGCCTTCTTCGGATTTATTTGAATATTGTAAGTATTACCTGTAATTTTATAAATTGATTTTAATATGTCTTTTTGTATATTTTTCTAATGGTTACTCTAAGTAGTAAATATGCATACTTAAGTTTTCACAGTTTNTGGCTCTTTTTGATAGCTTCTATTTCTCTGATGAAATTTATCTTTGCATTTGTTTTAAGAATGTTTATTGTTACTTCTTTGAACCTTTCATAATAGCTTCTCTAAAGTCTTTGTCAGCTAATTCAACATCTTATTCATATTAGGTTAATGTCTATTGATTTCCTTTCCCTTGGTAATTTGTCAGACGTTTCTGATTTTTTTATGTATTGAAAAATTTGAGACTGAATACTGAATAGTTTGATATTAGGCTATGAGGATCTGGGTCTTGATTAGATCCTATGGAGAATACTTTTATGTTGTTGTCACTGTTTTGTTTTAGCAAGCAATTAGCTTAGTTAGGTGCTGGCTGCAATTTCTAATATGCCGTATGTGGCCTGTGATTCAAATGTCAGTATACTTCTCAAAATCTCTGCAGTGTTATTCAGTTCTCCACTGCATGTGTGCCTCCTCGGGGCCAGTCTGAAGTCTGAGTGTAGTCTACCTCATATTTCCATTCTCAAAGCTACTGGTTTACTGTTTAGGGTCATGTATACTGCTCAGTTCAGGAATAAGTCAAAGGATTCAAATAAAATGTTCTGAGGTCCTTTTCTTGAGCTCCATCTTCTCTCTAGTGATTCCCCAGAGAGTCTCCCTCCCAAAATCCCTCCTTCTTGGTCCTCTGTTCGTCTTTTTGACCTGTATGTGGCTCCTGAACTTGCTTCTGCTTCCAGGTGCAAGTGGTCGGAGAACAGAGACAATAAATGGAGATTTTCCTTCATGATCTTTGGACCACATGGTTTCTCTGGTTGGAGAGCAGGATTCTCCTCTCTTCAGGTACCCACCTAGTTGCCACTGCCACCACTGCCACAGGGTTGAAGCTTCAGCAGTGGGGCTTGCTGGAAGCAAAACTGAGAGAGAAAGAGGGAAACTTTTAGGGAATTTCCCCCAATTTCTCTGTCTTCTAGAGGCTACAGTTCCCAACCCTAAGAACAAAAGAAGATGAATTTCTCTTGGAATGCTTGTTCTCCATACTTGGTACACTATTCTGGGACTCCTACTGACACAAATACAAGGAAATATGCCTGAAAAAAGAATAGAACAAGGAAACTTCCCACTGATTGCTTGTACATTGTGTTCTGCTTTTCTTCCCAAGCCACCTGCTACTGTTTACTTAGAGTTCTTGTGTGGTCACTCCACACATTCTGCCAAGGGCTTTTGGTAGCGTTCAGTTGGAGAGGCAGAGTGGAACTGCTTATTCATCTTCATAGGAACTTGAACCCTCACTTAAGTTTTGTAAACTTTAGTTACTTCAAAGGGAGTGTTATTAATAATTGCCTTTTCTAGTTCCTAAGATATTTATAGGAATAAAATGAGATGATGCATATGAAATTGCTTTGTAAACTGGAAAGTACCTTATGACTGTGATCATGGTGGTATATTGACCTTTTTTCTACATAGTTTGAAAACAATTTTTCCCACTTCAACTTTATTGTTCCCGGCAATTCCCCCAATATACAGTGCCACAATTTCAAACACATTGGTGTTTGAAAATATGAGACTCTCATGTTAAAGCCAAACCAGTTTCCCCATGACAGGACTTCTTGAAGCCTCTGAGAGGTTAATGTACATTTTGAACTCTCAAGAGATAAAGGAATAAATTTAAGTACTCCTTTGTGAGCTGTTTTCTTTGCTAAGTGAAGTGAAGTGAAAGTCATTCAGTAGTGTCTGACTCTTTGTGACTCCAGGGACTATACAGTCCATGGGATTCTCTAGGCCAGAATACAGAATACCCAGGCATCAAACCCAGGTCTCCCACATTGCAGGTGGATTCTTTACCAGCTGAGCCACCAGGAAATCCCTTTCTTTGCTAAATGGTCTCTTAAATATAAATAAGTCCAGAACAATATATTGTAAGCACATTCTAGAAAACTCTTCTCTGGCATCCTTAAAATTAATGAGTGTTTTAAACTTTAGCAAAGCATTTATTTCCCCTTTTAATCACCTGTTATGGGCATCCCTGGTGGTTCAGACTGTAAAGAATTTTCCTGCAATGAGGGAGACCCAGGTTCAACCCCTGAGTCAGGAAGATCCTTTGGAGAAGGGAATGGCAACCCATTCCAGTATTCTTGCCTGGGGAGTTCTTGCCTGGAGAATAAGAAGAGGTGGCAAGATTACACAGAAGAACTCTACAAAATAGGTCTTAATGACCTGGATAACCACGATGGTGTGATCACTCACCTAGAGCTAGAGATACTGGAGTGTGAAGTCACATGGGCCTTAAAGAAGCATTACAGCAAACAAAGCTAGTGGAGGTGATGAAACTCCAGCTGACTATCTGAAATCCTAAAAAAAGATGCTGTTGAAGTGCTGCACTCACTATGTCAGCAAATTTGAAAAACTAAGCAGTAACTGCAGGATTGGAAAAGGTCACTTTTCATTTCAGTCCCAAAGAAGGGCAAAGCAAAGAATATTCAAACTACTGTACAACTGCATTCATTTCACATGCTAGCAAGGTAATTCTCAAAATCCTTCAAGCTAGTATGAAACAGTATGTGAAGTGAGAACTGCCAGATGTACAAGCTGGATTTACAAAAAACGGGAACCATAGATCATATTGTGAACATCTGTTGGTTCATAGAGAAAGCAAGGGAACTTGAAAAACACTTCTGCTTCATTGACTACATGAAAGCCTTTGACTGTGTGGATCACAACAAACTGTGGAAAATTCTTAAAGAGATGGGAATACCAGACCACCTTACCTGCCTCCTGAGAAACCTGTATGCAGGTCAAGAAGCAGCAGTAAGAACTGGACATGGAACAACAGACTGATTTCAAATTGGGAAAGGAATACGTCAAGACTGCGTATTGTCATCCTGCTTGTTTAACTTATATGTAGAGTACATCATGTGAAATGCTAGGCTGGATGATTCACAAGCTGGAATCGAGATTACTTGGAGGAATATCAGCAGCCTCAGCCATGCAGATGATACCAGTCTAATGGCAGAAATCTAAGAGGAACTAAAGAACCTCTTGATGAAAGTGAAAGAGGAGAGTGAAAAAGCTGGCTTAAAACTCAACATTAAAAAAACTAAGATCATGGCATCTGATCCCATCACTTCATGGCAAATAGTTGGGTAAAAAGTGGAAGCAGTGACAGATTTTATTTCCTTTGGCTTCAAAATCACTGCAGATTGTGACTGTAGCCATGAAATTAAAAGACACTTGCACCTTGGAAGAAAAGCTGTGAGAAAACTAGATAGCATATTAAAAAGCAGAGAGACATCACTCTCTGGAAAAAGGTTTAGTCAAAAGCTATGGTTTTTCCAGTAGTCATGGCTATGGTTTTTCCAGTAGTCATGTACTGATGTGAGGGTTGGATCACAAAGAAGGCTGAGATGCTTTTGAATTGTAGTGCTGGAGGAGACTCTTGAGTATCCATTAGATAGCAAGGAGATCAAACCAGTCAATTCTAAAGGAAATGAACCCTGAATATTCATTGGAAGGACTGATGCTGAAACTGAAGCTCCAATGCTTTGGCCACCTGATTCAAAGAGCTGACCTATTGGAAAAGACTCTGATGTTGGGGAAGATTGAGTGTGGCAGGAGAAGGGGGCAAAAGAGGATGAGATAGTTTGATGGCATCACTAACTAAATGGACATGAGCTTGAGCATACTCTGGGAGAAAGTGAAGGACAGGGCAATCTGGTATTCTGCAGTCCATGGGGTGGCAAAAAGTCTGATATGACTTAGTGACTGAACAACAATAAATCACCTGTTAAGCTGAGAGCCTTGCTCACAGACATCTGGTTGAGAGGGATTTTGAGGGGAAAATATGAAGCTTTAAATAAACACATAGATGTAATACAAAATATTGTATATTTGGATATTTTTCTGAAATTTCATGCAAGTAATACTGTTCTATGGCTTCATTATTCAAACCGTAGCCCATTAGTGTGAGAGTAGTTCGAAGATACTCTTAAATCTGGTATTAGGATGAAAATCCAGGCTGTGTACTTGTACTATTTCTTATAATTGTATATTTGTGTACTTGTACTGNTCTCTCTCTCTATATATATATTTATATTTTAAAAGTTTGTATTTTCCATGGATGTTTTTACTATTCCCTCCATTTAGCCACACTTCTAAGGATTAAAAATTCTCATAATGGGCTGTAGCAAAATTGAAAAGCTGTGAAAACTATACAAACTCTCTGGTGTGAGTCCTGGATTACATAGATAGTAAATGGCCTATAATTACATAGGTAGCAAATAGTAGTATAAGCATCAGACTCCTTGTCTCTGGCTCCGAGAAAACCCTGTTTTTTAAACACTATGGTATGTAGCCACAGGATTCATGAATAAACCTGTAATGTGTGAATAAACATTTACTTAATAAGAAACAAAAAAAAAAAAAGACAATATAACTTTAGACAATGAGGAATTTGACATCTTGAAGGTAACATATGGATGTTAACTTTCCTTTTTTTTTTTTTTTGGATGTTGATTTATAAATCAGTTTAGGATCTCAAATTCACTACTAAGAAAAATAATTCTAGAATGGGTCATTGAATTGTCAATCTACCTGCATATGGACTTTGAAAGTGAAAGTGTTAGTAGCCCAGTTGTGTCCAACTCTTTGTGACCCCATGGGTTGTAGCCTGCCAAGATCCTCTGTCCATGGAATTCCCCAGACAAGAATACTGAACTGGGTTGCCATTTCCTAAAAGATCATTTAAGTGAGGGATTTACATTCACAGATGTCCTGAACTTTGATCAAGAATCAATTTTTTGAAATAAATCATTATATGTTTTATCACATTATAATACAATTCCAATTAAGGCCCTAGTTCACCACTGTTTCTCCACTGGGAACTTATCAGCCCCATGTGCTTATAGTCTGTGCCACGCAGACAGTCCTGGGGACTCCCATTCATGCAGTTTGAGAGCACAGATTAGCATTACTTGCAAGCTTAAAGCCTAGGTTAAATAAAGCATATAAAGCAGTAATTCGAGTTTAGCCGCAGAAACAACAGAGTTACATTTGGGGTCAAGTCTGGGTGTATCTGGCATCTGAGCACCATCTGGCTTGTGTTGTTGAGAGATCAACTGTACTCTCTAAAGGAAAACATCTTATGGACACTAACTTAAAGCACTCTAAGTGTAAACACTGGTTTACTTTTATTTAAGCAATTTACATAGTTCATCTGCTTTTTTTTTTTTAAAGGAGGAGTTAAAACTCATGAAAAGCTGCAGTACAAAAGGTTGACACAAGAATTTCATTTTTAGATAGTAAGTCTGGGTGCCTTACTTGTTTCATCATCAAGCCATTTAGAATGTCAATTTATGGGCAGAAGTGAACTTTGGCTACCCCAAAGCCATGAAAATTTCTTGTCTCCATCCACTATCAAGGGTAGAGATTGGAAATATTGAATTTCTTAAACTTCCCTGGGTGGATCACCATATCACCCCTAGACTATTGGCCCCTGTATAAAAATAATCTTTGTTTTGGGGGGAAAAAAAGGAATTTTTAAAGATTATAGAGATGTCTTGGATTCCAATAAAGATGTGTCTCCATGCATTATGGGACAAAATACATGGGGTTTTAGGCTCTCAGGATTAAAGTACACACAAAAAAAGGTAGTATTTTCTTTGGATAGTCAATATGGCATTTTCCTACAAAACCTCTTTATATCTATTTTAACAACTCTCAGTTTTAATTTGGAACTATTTTTCAGAAGCTAATCATCTGTGATCAGAGACACAAGCTGTTTTAGAAAGTGCTTGCATTAGAAAGCAAGCCAAATCTGTTGGTACTCTGATCTTGGACTTTCCAGCCTCCAGAACTGTGAGAAATAAATTTTTTGTTGTTTATATAAGCCACTCAGTCAATAGTGTTTTTTTATAACAGCCAAATGGACTAAGACACAGGGGGAGGTTACTTTGTGTATGTATGTGAGGGTTTTGTTTTTTCTTTTACATAGAAGGCAACTGAGTGGTCCTAATTATCTTCTGTCAACTTCTGAAGAAAGGAAGAGTATGAGATAAGGTAAAGATTAGAAACACTAATGGGGGCTTCCCTAGTGGCTCAGTGGATAAGAATCTGCCTGCAAATGCAGGAGACATGGATTTGCTCCCTAATCTGGGAAGATCCCACATGCCGGTATGCAGCTAAGTCTGTGCACAGCTATTGAGCCTGTGCTCTAGAGCCTGGGAGCTGAAACTACTGAAGTCTGTGCAGCCTAGAACCTGTGCTCTGCAACAAGAGAAGCCACCACAATGAGAAGGAAGCTTGTGCACTGCATCTACAGAGCAGCCCCTGCTCACCACAACTAGAGAAAAGCCTGTGCAGCAGCAAAAACCCAGCACAGCCGTAAATGAATAAATTTAAAAAGATGCTAATAGAAGTATCTAATGGAAAAATGCATACTAATGGAAACAGTATATTAAAGTATATACTAAGACACCATGATATGTTTTTAGGATCATTGTCATATCCTCTTACTTGGATCTGCTACTCCATTTTTAAAAACCCCCTACAAATAATTCATTTCTGTAAGCAGATTGACCTTTAAATCATACAATAATGACCATGCTCATTTGCTAAAACATGTCAGTAGTTCCCCATGTTCTTAGGTAAACTCCAAAACCTACCTGGCTTACATGGCTAATGTGACTGTATATACTTTAATACTAAACTTCTCATCTTTATTAATAGCATGTGCTATTACTTTCTCCTTTGGGGACCTCTGTTGCTGAAAGAGGAATTGTGCTGTGATCTTTGTGAAGCCACGTACAGTTGCAGTAATTCCTGGACCTGTCAGAGTACAGCTAAGATGTACACAGTTAAACCTCATTAAAATAACTTAATAGTTTAATCAAAATTCACCAAGGTTTATTTGTTGAAATAAATTTGTAATTGAGGCAGTGACTATAAGTGAAAAAGCTACTGCATTGTTTTCTTTAAACATGGCCTTGTATCCTTGAGATAGATGGTAAGGGCAGTCACATTAGCCATGTAAGCCAGGTAGGTTTTGGAGAACAGAGAATCCTGGTGTGCTGCAGTCCATGGGGTCACAAAGCATCAGATATGACTGAGTGACTAAATAACAACCACCACCCTGGGGGTTAGATGAGACATGCCTCACCACCACCCAACTACCAAGGAAGATTATTAGAACATACAATAAAGCAGTCTCCATGGGTTCAGAGCTAATGACAGAAGCTAAGAAATTGTGGGATGATCGGGAGGCAAATTTTTCAATGATGGACCATTGAAGTTTCATCATTGGAAATTATCTTAGGAAGTTCCATCCTTTCCATACAGGTTGACCTTGGGCCACCTCAACAGGAAAGAAAGAAAAGAGAAAGACCTTGCTAGAGAAATGTGATGAAAGGTATCCTGAAGTCTGAAATAAATTCATATATTTTCTCTTCTGTAGTAATGACATTTCAAAAATGAATTTGGTTATTGGAAACTTGTGTCTGTACTTATACTGAAACATATAAGCACAGACTTATTTTTTATAATTACAGACTTAATTGAAAATAATTCAAACTCAAATTCTTTAACCTTTATCTTTCTCTCTTCCTCAATTTTGACAGTAAATGCTACACATATGTCTTCCCCAACCCAAAACATTGATCTTATTGACTACAGCTGTCAATTACAACAGACAATGCTGAAGATTTGGTTTTAAAAAATACAAAGCATATGAACCATGTTTAATTAAATTCTGTTGGTTGAAAGCACATGAAAGAATTTTTCATTTATGCATAGCTCTGAATTTGCTTTTATCAGAATCTCCAGTTTTTGAAGGAGATGGCTAATGACAAAAACCACATCAGCTCCCAAGTGGAAAATAGTGCTCAGGGCTTCCAGAGATCACCACGTCTCTTCTAGTATTACAAAACAGAGCCCTCCCCAACTCTCTCATGTATTAAAATAGTTAACAGCTTTATAAAATAAAAGCAGACACAATATAAGTATTTATAGTTCATGGTACTCATGATTTTTAAAAATAATCATGATTGTTTGAAAATCTTTAGAAATCCACTGAGCCAAGTAGGAGCCAATTTTAGAGTAAAAATTAGACACATGGCACTGAGTAATTATGGCTTGAAGAGACCACAAATTGTAGACTTTTTTCCCACTTATTTCTGTGTAATTACTTTTCAAATACTGCCTTAAAACTTATTTTTTCTGTATATGATTGAAGTTGTATTGAGGGATCGCTTTCCTTAAACATAAAAACAACCTTTTGAACTGTTTATAATTCAGTACAATAGTATCTCTCTTTAATAGTGCTAAATTCCTATTTATACTGGGTATATCACTTTTTCCCCTCTCATTTATTTTATCACCCTTCTGCCCTTGGGATTTTTATAATTTTCATTTGATACAGCATTTTTATGCCTCTGATTCCTTGAAATTTTGCTTCTTTCAGAGAATATTTGACTCTAAGTTTCCTGTACTTGTCAGAGTACTTTGAAAAACCTAGGATCTTTGTTAAATCTTATTCCTGGAGCAGTTTTTATAGTTAGCTCAGCACCAACACTTTGGAAATATTTAACAAAAAGAAAAGACATAGATTCCAAAACATTAGACCCAGCATAGAGTGAAGATTTCAGTTGAAGATTTCTCCAACTCTTGGAACCTCCATAAAGCATCAGTGTTTAACCTTCTTTCCCAACTTGCCTCTCAGATTGAGAGATTTACTTGATGGACCTGAGAAATGTTGGCTGTGGAGCTGGAGTTTATCTGGAGACTTTTCAACCAAGCTGCTAAGGAGAGCAAAGCACAAAAGCATGTGTGCTGCCAAAGTAAGAATTTCAATGTGATTTACTGAAAATATCTGACTGCACAAGCCAGGCAAGCACTGAGGTGGGAAAAAGGAAGCCTGCATCCTAACATGAACACTGCTCTATCCATAACTTAACTACATGATCTTCACCAGGCTCTTCCCTTTTCCTGGCCAAGCTCCTTATCTCTGACATGTTGAGAAGAATTAGAATTCTGGTAGCCCAAAGATATGGTTTATTTGATTCACATAGCTCTCACCCTCCTTCTTTCTTTTTCCTTTTCTCCTTCCTATCTTCTCTCCATCCTTACATCTATCCCTCCCTCCCCTCCCTCTTCTTCTCTTTCCCTCCTCCCTCCCTCCCTTCCTCCCCCTTTTCCTTTGTTCCTCTCTCCCTCCCTTCCTTCTTTCCTTCCCTTCTTCCTTTCTTTTTTCCCTTCTTGTCTTAATTAAATTATTCCAGATGTTTAAGCAATATAAACATTTTTGATCTTTTAACCAAAGAGCCTTGGGCATTTTGGGGGGGGGCGCTCTGCAGAAAGAGAGAGAGGCAGTGGAACTTCCCTCAGCAGAGCCGAGGGGTCCTGAGGAAAAGTGAGCCTGCTGTCCGCCAACCCAACCCCTCGGGGAGCGAGAGACAATCAGACAAGACAGGGGTTCTGTCTAGTGCAGTTCCGCTTTATTGTTGCAAACTCCCTGCTTATAAAGGCAAGCGGGAGGGGGGGGGTTTTGCAAGGGACTTTCCATAGTTGCACCAATCATGTTAAAGGTCAAATCGTCATGTGCCATCATTATAACAGGAGTCTATGGTGATCATGAGCTGTCTACGTGCACGCAAATCAAGAGAGCCAATCAGAAGTTTTGACAAACAACATAGACCACGCCCCCATCTCTTCAGCCAGGCACCATCTTAGTTTCCCTCCGCAAAGCTAGCCCTTTTCTATTTTAAGGTTTCCCATTTAGGGCCCCACACATTTTAAAACTCCTTATAACAAGATACCTCTGCACAGCTACTAGAATGGCCAAAATCTGGAATACTGACAACACCAAATTCTCACGAGGAATGAGAACAATAGGGACACTCATTCATTGCTGATGGGAATGCAAAATGGGACAGCCACTTTGGAAACAGTTTGGTGGTTTCTTACAAAACTAAACACACTCTTACCATATAATCCATCAATCATATTCTTTGGTATTTACTCAAATAAGTTGAATGCTTCTGTCTACACAAAAACCCGCACATAGATGTTTATAGGAGCATTATTCATAATTGTCAAAACTTGGAAGCAGCCAAGATGTCCTTTAGTGGGTGAACTGATAAATAAACTGTAATCCATCCAGACAAAGGAATGTTAGTCAATGGTAGAGAATAAATGAGCTGTCAAAGCATGAAAAGACACAGAGGAAACTTAAATGCATATTAATAGTGAAAGAACTCAATCTGCAAAGGCTATGTACTGTATGCTTCTAACTATTAATACACTCTGGAAAAGTAAAACTATGTATGGAGATAGTAAAAATATTGGTGGTCGCCTGGGGTTGTGGGAAGGGATGGCCGAATAGGTGAAGCACAGAGGACTTTTAGGGAAGTGAAAATACTCTGTGTCAAAAGAAAAGAAAAGACTGTGCTTAAAATGGTATGTCATCTGTCCCAACACATAAAATGTACAACACTAAGAGTGAGTGTTAATGTAAACTCTGGAATAATGATGGGTTAAGTAGGTTTATCAGTGATAACAGTTGTACCACTCCAGTGGGCAACGTTGATCATGAGAAGGCTATGTGTGTGTGTGGAGACAGAATGTAAACAGAGACTCTGCTCAGTCTCTGCTCAGTTTTGCTGCGAATCTAAAATTACTCTAAAAAAACTAAAGTTTATGCATTAAAAAAAATTGTTGAGGGGTATTTGGAATAGAGAAGACATTTGACACACTGGTTATAAGATGACCTTAGGAATCAGACCTTTGAGACTATATAGTGTAGCGGCAAGGTTTATGGGGCATCTCAGTACTTTCTGTTCAGTTTTTCCATGAACCTGAAATTGCTCTAAAATTTGTCTATTCAGTTCAGTTCAGTCACTCAGTTGTGTCCAACTCTTTGCAACTCCATGGACCATAGCACACCAGGCCTTCCTGTCCATCACCAACTCCTGGAGTTTACCCAAAGTCATGTCCATTGAATCGGTGATGCCATCAAACCGTCTCATCCTCTGTCGTCCCCTTCTCCTCCTGTCCTCAATCTTTCCCAGCATCAGGGTCTTTTCAAATAAGTCAGCTGTTCGCATCAGGTGGCCAAAGTAATGGAATTTCAGCTTCAGCATTAGTCCTTCCAATGAACACTCAGGACTGATCTCCTTTAGGATAGATTGGTTGGAGGTCCTTGCAGTCCAAGGGACTCTCAAGAGTCTTCTCCAACACCACAGCTCAAAAGCATCAGTTCTTCAGCACTCAGCTTTCTTTGTAGTCCAATTCTCCCATCCATACATAACCACTGGAAAAAACATAGCCTTGACAAGATGGACCTTTGTTAGCAAAGTAATGTCCCTGCTTTTTAATATGCTGTCTGGGTTGGTCATAACTTTCCTCCCAAGGAGTAAGTATCTTTTAATTTCATGGCTGTAGTCACCATCTGCAGTGATTTTGGAGCCCCCAAAAATAAAGTCTGACACTGTTTCCACTGTTTCCCTATCTATTTGCCATGAAGTGATGGGACTGGATTCCATGATCTTAGTTTCCTGAATGTTGAGCTTTAAGCCAACTTTTTCACTACTTTCACTTTTGTCAAGAGGCTCTTTAGTTCTTTGCTTTCTGCCATAAGGGTGGTGTCATCTGCATATCTGAGGTTATTGCTATTTCTCCTGACATTCTTGATTCCAGCTTATGCTTCCTCCAGCCCAGTGTTTCTCACGATGTACTCTGCATATAAGTTAAATAAGCAGGGTGACAATATACAGTCTTGATGTACTCCTTTTCCTATTTGGAACAAGTCTGTTGTTCCATGTCCAGTTCTAACTCTTGCTTCCTGACCTGCATATAGGTTTCTCAAGAGGCAGGTCAGGTGGTCTGGTATTCCCATCTCTTTCAGAGTTTTCCACAGTTTATTGTGATCCACACAGTCAAAGGCTTTGAAATAGTCAATAAAACAGAAATAGATGTTTTTCTGGACCTCTCTTGATTTTTCCATGATCCAGCGGATGTTGGCAATTTGATCTCTTCTTCTTCTGCCTTTTCTAAAACCAGCTTGAACATCAGGAAGTTCACAGTTCATGTATTGCTGAAGCCTGGCTTGGAGAATTTTGAGCATTTCTTTACTAGCATGTGAGATGAGTGCAATAAATAAATAAGTAAAATGATAAAACCAAACCAAACTAGGTTATTTATGGCTCTGTCTTTCCTGTTTCTTAGAAATTAGAACTAGGTTTTTTTTACATGTAACTCTGTGTCCCATATCTCAGAAATTAGAAGACCAGGCAATGCAGAGGCTAGGTCTGCACGTGGAAGAAGCAGCCAGAACTAAGTGGTGTCCTGCTGTTTCACAAGAGGTGCACACATATCTGATGGCCACAGTCCCCACTGGGCCCTCTTTATCCACTCATGTCCCTGATCTCAGCAAGAACTTTGGTTTGTGACCTAAGACATCTAGGCTTGTGATCTCTGTGATGCTTTCCTTTCATCTCAAGATGTCTATAATTCTCACTGGGTAAACCAATAATTATATCTTCCTATTGCCATCTCAGCAACCTGGCAAATAAGCTGGGAAACCTTAGTACAAGACCAGACTTAATTAACATAACCACACAGGCTTTCTTCTCCAGGTTTTCCTTGTGGGTGGCATACTCTCTGTACCAGGCATCTTTCCACATCTTCCTTTGAAGACACTGACTTTCCCTTTAAACGTCATGTCCTGATAACCAGATGATGTACTTAAAAGAAAATCAGCCTCTTTCCCTCCTTTAGAATGGATTCTTATTTCTGAACTCTAAAGTACGCAACTTTAAAACTCGCAGTGCCATGGCTTGAGTGGTTAACCAACTGCAGCTCAACTCCAAAAATGATCTTATCCTTTAGGGAAATTATTTTTTTAAAAAGTCAGTATTTTTTTCCTTATTCTTATCTCCATTCCCATCAATTTTTGAAGGTGGGAAGTTTTTGTTAACATTTTTCAAATACACCTTATAGAAGGAATCTTCATGGCTGTGATATATTTGTCTATCTAATCTAATATTATTTATTATCTATTCTAAATATTAG
>SJYQ01001152.1:479196-528010 GCA_006410935.1 Redunca redunca | reverse complement strand
ATATTAGAAATATTAAAATAGTATTAGATAAATACTATTTATCTAATCTAAATGCAAGATTAGCATTTAGGGCCATGAATATAGTGGGAATGTCTAGTTCAGTAAATGTGTCTGAGGTTCAAATCCTCTTTGACTTTTTAATTTTTTTCTTGCTTGCTTCTGAATCATAATTTAGCATTTTGTTTATTTTTGGCTGTATTTATTTATTTATTTTTGGTCTTTGCTACACACAGGCTTTCTCTAGTTGCAGTGAGTGGGGACTACTCTCTAGTTGCAGTGCGGTAACTTGTTGTGAAGCAGAGGCTCTAGAAAATGTGAACTCAGCGGTTATGTAGCACAGGCTTAGTTGCCCCACAATATGTGAAATCTTCCCAGAGCAGGAATTGAACCAGTGTCCCCTGCATTGGTAGGCGATTCTCAACAACTGGACTACCAAAGAAGTCCTGAATAGTAATACTTTGAAGCACTGTAAAAAAAAAAAAAAAAAAATCCATTTCTCCTTCTGAGATAAGTGCCTCCTTTCAGTGTTTCTTTTTATAATGTGCAGTTCTTACCTTGTTATATCCAGCTGCCAACAATTCTTCCTCCCATTTAGTATTCAGTCCTTTGCTGATCTTTGAAATAGATGTATCTTCTTCAGAGCTAACGGGACCTGAATTTTGCTCTTATTTCTAATTTACTGTTTTATTTCCATCCCTGCTAATGTGCATTCTTCCTGAATAAAATTCTTGATTACTGTTGATAAATCCTCATTATTGTTCTGACATCAATAATTGTCTTAAGTAACAACTTTACATTAACATTTATTAATTTTCTGATAGAGTTTGGAGTTCTTTCATGAAAAGAACCACATATTTTCCAAGGCTTTGCTGTTTTCTAATGCTTACTGATTCTGGGGGTGACCAGCTTGATTCTCATTTTATTCTCAATTATATATGCTATAACTGACTTGCATTTTTTTCCTTGTGAAAATTCAGTTCTAAAATTAACTAGTGTTCTGCATGTGCACTAAGTTGCTTCAGTTGTTTCTGACTCTTTGTGAGCCTATGGACTGTAGCTTGCCAGGCTCTTCTATCCATGGGATTTTCCAGGTAAGAATACTGGAGTGCATTGCCATTCCCTCATCCAGAGGATCTTCCCGACCAGGGATCTAACTGGTGTCTCTTATGTATCCTGCATTGGTAGGCAGGTTATTTACCACTAGCACCACTTGGGAAGCCCATAACTAGTCAGACTTCTGACATGTCTCATTCTGCTTAAGTTCACTAGTATTTCGTTAGGGAGTTTCTCTTTAAGGGGCTGTTCCAGCACTCTTTCCAGACCAGTTTTCCAGCAGCTTATGTAAATTGATTCAAACAAATGGACCAACTAAATAAATTGTATATCAAGGACTTACTAAAGGAAAAGAGTTCCTTTACTTACTTGAACATTATAAACAAAGGAGAAAGTGTCATTAACTATGATTTTCTCATTTTCTTAAATTTATTGTAGCATAAGTTAATTTTAGAGTGCAAGCATTCTTTGCTTAGGACAAGCATTGATTTCTGTAGCTGCTGATAGGGGTTCCCCCTTCCTGACCATGACTCAGGGACACAGGGTTACCTTTTATGTCTCAAAGAGATAGCAGGGTAGATTTGGGTCTCTGAACAGTATCTAATCAGGGACTATGTAATGCCACCCATAGCAAAAAGCAAACCCAGTGTGATCACTCATGGTCAGTCCTTCCATGTTGCTCTCACAAAAACTCTACTCATCAAAAGAAAAGCAACTTTTCACCAGTTACTCTCCCCTTGCAGAAGAAGACATGATTTTTCATTGCTTCATTTCTTAATAAGGTACAAATCTAATTATACTAACTCATGGCTTTACCTTGTAGAGGGAAAGTAGAAATGAAAGTGGCTTAGTCTTGTTGAACTCTTTATGACCCCATGGACTATACTGTCCATGGAGTTCCCCAGGCCAGAATACTGGAGTGGATAGCCATTCCCTTCTCCAGGGTAAGCCCACCTGTAGAGGGAGACATATTTAATAAATCTAGTACATATACATCTTTGCTTTGTGGTGTATTTTAGAGAAAAAATATGCACAAATAATAATAATACCTTAGAAATCCAATATCATGTAGTGGTAAGAGCTTAAATTCTGGAACTAGACACTTTTGATTTGAATATTGGCTTCATCTTTGGTTTCAGTGTGAGTACACTTGCTTACATCCTTTGTGAGTCTCAAGTTTCTAACTTGTAAAATATGAGTAAACAAGCCTTGCTACAATCATTAAATGTGTCAATTCATATGAAGGGACTTAGAACAGTGCCTTAGAATTAATTTAAAACAAAGTCATTATTACAAATTTCTTCATGGTTTGGCTTAGGTCCCTTTCTGTTTTCCTGGATAGTGTCCTTTTAAATGGTTAATATTAATACTACCCACTAATATTCTTAATTTATCTGTGGTGTGGAGTTGTTATGAGTGAGGTACACAGAATACTAAAGGTACCCATAGGCTAGTTGAGGGGTTCTTCCTGCAAGGCAATTCCAGTGGCTCATAGATGGAAGGATTTCTATTTTAAAATGCAAAAAGATTTTTTGTAATTGAAGGATAATTGCTTTACAATGTTGTGTATTTCTGCTGTACAACAACATGAATCAGTTGGAAGCCTTTCTGAAGTAGTCTGGAAAGCAGTAGTATAGTAGGGTCTGATTTGATATTCTCAGAGAGCCCTGACTACTATTATCCCAGCCTGACCCCGTAGTTGTTAAGCACTCCCTGTATTCTGGGTGTCAGGAGAAAGAATTGGTGCTCTTAGGCAGCCTCCTACACAACTAGGGGAGCTGGGCACATACTCTCACTTTGCCCATGGGATACATCATGTTCTGAGGAAATGGCAACCCACTCCACTATTCTTGCCTGAGAAATATCATGGACAGAGGAACCTGGCTGGCTGCAGTCCATGGGGTCACAAGAGTCAGATAGGACTGAGAGACTATACCACACTGGGCATTAAGTTGTGCTACCTTGGGGGAAGAGTTGGTGGTTATAGTGAAATAGTTCCTCATACCTTCTTCAATACATCTCATTTCTTGTTTGCCCCAGTAGTGTACTCGAACTTGTCTGCTATACTCCTGGGCTTCTACAAAGGAACTCTCACCTATGACTATCAAAACTGGTCTCGTCTGAGGGGGAAGACAGTAGATGACATCAAACTGGCAAGATAAGAGTTATTTTCCACACTTCTATTTCTTCATTTTGAAAAGATTATTTATTAATATTTAGTTTTGACTGTGCTGGGCCTTTGTTGCTGTGTACAGGCTTTCTCTACTTGTGAGCAGGGACTACTCTTTAGTTGTTGTTCACAGGCTTCTTACTGCTGTGGCTTCTCTTGTTGCAGAGCATGGGCTGTAGGGTGTGCTGGTTTTAGTAGCTGTGGCCCATGGGCTTAGTTGCCCCATTGCATGTGGGATCTTGCCAGACCAGAGATTGAACCCCTGTCTCTTGCAATGGCAGGCAGATTCTATTTTAAATTAATTTATTTTTTAATTGAAGGATAATTGCTTTACAGAATTTTGTTGTTTTATATCAAACATCAACATGAATCAGTCATAGGTGTACATATGTCCCTTCCCTCTTGAAACTCCCTCCCATCTCCCTCCCCATCCTAACCCTCTAGATTGATACAGGGCCCCTGTTTGAGTTCTCTAAGACATACAGCAAATTCCCATTGGCTATTTTACATACGGTACTATATATTGTCACCCTGCTTATTGAACTTATATGCAGAGTACATCATGAGAAATGCTGGGCTGGAAGAAGCACAAGCTGGAATCAATATTACTGGAAGAAATATCAATAACCTCAGATATGCAGATGACACCACCCTTATGGCAGAAAGTGAAGATGAACTAAAAGCCTTTTGATTAAAGAGAAAGAGGAGAATGAAAAAGTTGGCTTAAAGCTCAACATTCAGAAAACTAAGATCATGGCATCGAGTCCCATCACTTCATGGGAAATAGATGGAGAAACAGTGGAAACAGTGTCAAACTGTATTTTTTGGGGCTCCAAAATCACAGCAGATGGTGACTGCAACCATGAAATTAAAAGATGCTTACTCCTTGGAAGGAAAGTTATGACCAACCTAAATAGCATATTCAAAAGCAGAGATATTACCTTGCCAACAAAGGTCCATCTAGTCAAGGCTATGATTTTTCCAGTGGTCATGCATGGATGCGAGAGTTGGACTGTGAAGAAAGCTGAACGCCAAAGAATTGATGCTTTTGAACTGTGGTGTTGGGGAAGACTCTTGAGAGTCCCTTGGGTTGCAAGGAAATCCAACCAGTCCATTCTAAAGGAGATCAGTCCTGGGTGTTCATTGGAAGGACAGATGCTGAAGCTGAAACTCCAATACTTTGACCATCTCAGGTGAAGAGTTGACTCGTTGGAAAAGACCCTGATGCTGGGAGGGATTGGGGGCAGGAGGAGAAGGGGACGACAGATGGCTGGATGGCATCACCGACTCGATGGACATTGAGTTTGAGTGAACTCTGGGAGTTGGTGATGGACAAGGAGGCCTGGCGTGCTGCGATTCATGGGGTTGCAAAGAGTTGGACATGACTGAGCGACTGAACTGAACTGAACTGATCTGAATGTAAGTTTCCATATTACTCTCTCCAAACAGCTCACCCTCCCCTCCCCACTCCCTGTGTCTGTAAGTCTGTCTGTTCATAAGTCCATGTCTGTTTCTCTATTGCTGCCTTGCAAATAAATTTGTCAGTACCATCTTTCTAGATTCCATATACATGCATTAGCGTATGATATTTATCTTTCTCTTTCTGACTTACTTCACTCTGTATAATAGGCTCTAGGTTCCTTTACCTCATTAGCACTGACTCAAATATGTTCCTTTTTATGGCTGAGTGATATTCCATCGTGTGTATGTACCACAACTTCTTAATCCATTCATCTGTTGATGGACAGATGGGCTTCCCTGGTGGCTTAACTGGTAAAGAATCCATCTGCAATGCAGGAGACTTGGGTTTGATCCCTGGGTTGGGAAGATCCCCTGAAGAAGGGAAAGGCTACCCACTCCAGTATTCTGGCCTGGAAAATTCCATGGACTATATAGTTCATGGGTTTGCAAAGAGTCAGACACAACTGAGTGACTTTCACTCCATATTCAAACTATTGTAAATAGTGCTGCAATGAACATTGGGATACATGTATCTTTTTCAATTTTCATTTCCTCAGAGTATATGCCTAGAAGTGGGATTGCTGGGTCACATGTGGTTTTATTCCCAGATTTTAAAGGAATTTCCATACTGTCTTCCATAGTGGCTGTACCAATTTATATTCTCAGGGTCTTTTGTATTTCCATATGAATTGTGAAATTTTTTTGTTCTAGTTCTGTGAAAAATGCCATTGGTAATTTGATAAGGATCACACTGAATCTGTAGAATGCATTTGGTAGTATTGTCATTTTCACAATATTGATCATTCCTACCCAGGAATATGAAATATCTCTCCATCTGTTTATGTAATCTTTGATTTCTTTCATCAGTGTATTACAATTTTCTGTGTACAGTTCTTTTGTCTCCTTAGGTAAGTTTATTCCTAAATATTTTATTCTTTTTGTTGAAATGGTGAATGAGATTGATTCTATAATTTTTTCTTTCTGATTTTTCTTTGTTAGGATACAGGAAAGTAAGTGATTCTTGTATATTTTTTATCCTATAACTTTGCTAAATTCACTCATTATCTCTAGCAATTTTCTGATAATGTCTTTAAGGTTTTCCATGTATAGTATCATGTCATCTGCAAACAGTGAGAACTTTACTTCTTTTCCAGTCTGGGTTCTTTTTATTTCTTTTTCTTCTCTGATTGCTGTAGCTAGGACTTCCAGAACTATGTTGAATAACAGTGGTGAAATTGGACACCCATGTCTTTTTCCTGATCTTAGGGGAAATGCTTTCAGTTTTTCATCATTGAGAATAATTTTTGCCATGGGCTTATCATATATGGCCTTTACTGTGTTGAGGTAGGTTCCTTCTATGCCCATTTTTGAAGAATTTAAATCGTAAATGGGTGCTAAATTTTGTCAAGTGCTTTCTTTTTTGCATCTATTGAGATTATCTTTCAATTTATTAACATGGTGTATCACATCAATTGATTTCATATATTTCAGAATTTTTGCATTTCTGGAATAAACCCAACTTGATCATGGTGTATGGACTTTTTGACGTGTTGCTGAATTCTGTTTGCTAGAATTTTGTTGAGGATTTTTGCATCTATGTTCATCAGTGATATTGGCCTGTAGTTTTCTTTTTATGTGTTGTCTTTGTCTGATTTTGGTATCAGGGTGATGGCAGCCTCATCGAATGAGTTTGGAAGTGTTCCTTCCTCTGAATTTTTTTGAAAGAGTTTTAGAAGGATAGATATTAGTTGTTCTCTCAGTGCTTGATAGAATTCACCTGTGATGCCATCTGGTTCTGGGCTTTTTTACGGTTGCAGATTTTTTATCACAGTTTTGATTTCAGTGCTTGTAATTGGGTTGTTAATAATTTCTATTTCTTCCTAGTTCAGTTTGGAAGATTGAACTTTTCTGAGAATCTGTCCATTTCTTCCAGGTTATCCATTTTATTGCCAAATAGTTGCTCATAAGAGTTTCTTATAATCCTTTGTATTTTTGCATTGCCTGTTGTAACCTCTCCTTTTTCATTCTAATTTTGTTGATTTGATTCTTCTCCTTTTTTCTTGATGAGTCTGGCTAAAGGTTTTTCAATTTTTTTTTTCTTCTAAAAGGGCCAGCTTTGACTTTTATTAATCTTTACTTTTCATTTCTTTTTCATTTATTTCTGCTCTGATCTTTGTGATTTCTTTTCTTCTGCTAATTTTAGGACTTTTTGTTGTTGTTGTTGTTCTTTTTCCAGTTGTTTTAGGTGTAATGTTAGGTTGTCTATTTGATGTTTTTCTTGTTTCTTGAGGTAGGATTGTGTTACAATAAACTTCCCTCTTAGTACTGCTTTTGCTGCATCCCACGGGTTTTGAGTTGTCGTGTTTTCATTGTCATTTGTTTCTAGGAATTTTTAAATTTCCATTTTGATTTCTTCACTAATATGTTCATTATTTAGAAATGTATTGTTTGATCCCCAGTGTTTCTATTTTTTTATAGTTTTATCTTGTAATTGATATCTAGTCTCATAGAATCATGATCAGAAAAGATGCTTGGTTATGACTCAATTTTTAAAATTTACTATGTTTGATTTGTGACCCAAGATGTGGTCTATCTTGGAGAATTTTCCAAGTGCACTTGAGAAGAAGGTGTACTCTTCTGCATTTGGATGGAATGCCTTGAAGATATCAATGAGATCCATCTCATCTAATGTATCATTTAAGACTTGTGTTTCCTTATTAATTTTCTGTTTTGATGATCTGTCCATTGGTGTAAATGGGGTGTTAAAGTCTCCTACTATTAGTTTGTTACTTCCAACTTCCCCTTTTAAGTCTGTTAGTGTTTGTCTTATGTATTGAAGTGCTCCTATGTTGGGTGCATAGATATTTACACTTGTTATGTCTTTCTTTTGGATTGATTCCCTTGATCATTGTGTAGTCTTCTTCCTTATCTCTTGTATTAGTCTTTATTTTAATGCCTATCTTGTCTGATAAGAGGATTCCTATTCAGGCTTTCTTTTACTTTCATATATATGGAATATAGTTTTCCATCATCTCACTTTCAGTCTATATGTGTCTTTAGGTCTGAAGTGGGTTTCTTGTAGAAAGCATATCAGTTCAGTTCAGTTTAGTTCAGTTCAGTCACTCAGTCGTGTCCAACTGTTTGCGACCCCATGAATCGCAGCGTGCCAGGCCTCCCTGTCCATCACCAACTCCCGAAGTTCACCCAAACTCATGTCTATCGAGTCAGTGATGCCATCCAGCCATCTCATCCTCTGTTGTCCCCTTTTCTTCCTTCCTCCAGTCCTCCCAGCATCAGGGTCTTTTCCAGTGAGTCAACTCTTCGCATGAGGTGGCCAAAGTATTGGAGTTTCAGCTTCAGCATCTGTCCTTCCAATGAACACCCAGGACTGATCTCCTTTAGAAAGGACTGGTTGGATGTCCTTGCAGTGCAAGGGACTCTGAAGAGTCGTTTCAAACACCACAGTTCAAAATCATCAATTCTTCGGTGCTCAGCTTTCTTCACAGTCCAACTCTCACATTTATACGTGACCACTGGAAAAACCATAGCCTTGACTAGATGGACTTTTGTTGGCAAAGTAATGTCTCTGCTTTTGAATATGCTATCTAGGTTGGTCATAACTTTCCTTCCAAGGAGTAAGCGTCTTTTTATTTTGTGGCTGCAATCACCATCTGCAGTGATTTGGGAGCCCCCCCCAAAATAAAGTCTGACACTGTTTCCACTGTTTCCCCATCTATTTCCCATGAAGTGATGGGACCAGATGCCATGATCTTTGTTTTCTGAATGTTGAGCTTTAAGCCAACTTTTTCACTCTCGTCTTTCACTTTCATCAAGAGGCTCTTTAGTTCCTCTTCACTTTCTGCCATAAGGGTGGTGTCATCTGCATATCTGAGGTTATTGATATTTCTGGTAATCTTGATTCCAGCTTGTGCTTCTTCCAGCCCAGCATTTCTCATGATGTACTCTGCATAAAAGTTAAATAAGCAGGGTGACAACATACAGCCTTGACGTACTCCTTTTCCTATTTGGAACCAGTCTGTTGTTCCATGTCCAGTTCTAACTGTTGCTTCCTGACCTGCACATAGGTTTCTTAAGAGGCAGGTCAGGTTTTCTGGTATTCCCATCTCTTTCAGAATTTTCCACAGTTTATTATGATCCACACAGTCCAAAGCTTTGGCATAGTCAATAAAGCAGAAATAGATGTTTTTCTGGACCTCTCTTGCTTTTTCGATGATCCAGCAGATGTTGGCAATTTGATCTCTGGTTCCTCTGCTTTTTCTAAAACCAGCTTGAACATCAGGAAGTTCATGGTTCATGTATTGCTGAAGCCTGGCTTGGAGAATTTTGAGCATTACTTTACTTGAGTGTGAGATGAGTGCAATTGTGTGGTAGTTTGAGCTTTCTTTGGCATTGAGTTTCTTTGGGATTGGAATGAAAACTGACCTTTTCTAGTCCTGTGGCCACTGCTAAGTTTTCCAGATTTGCTAGCATATATATATGGGTCTTATTTTTGTCAGTCTGTGACAAAAGCATCAGCCAGTGTGTGTCTTTTGGTTGGAGCATTTAATCCATTTACATTTAAAGTAATTATTGATATATATGTTTCCATTGCTATTTTCTTAATTGTTTGAGGCTTGTTTTTGTAGATATTTTTCTTGTATATCTTGACTATATAAGTCCCTTTAACATTTGTTGTAAAGCTGGCTTGGTGGTACTGAATTCTCTTAACCTTTGCTTGTCTGAAAAGCTTTTTATTTCTCCATTAATTTTGAATGAGATCTTTGCCAGATATAGTAATCTTGGTTGTAGATTTTTCCATTTCAGTTCTTTAAATATATCCTGCCATTCCCTTTTGGCCTACAGAGTTTCTACTGAAAGATTAGCTGTTAAATGTAGGGGGTTTCCCTTGTATGTTACTTGTTGCTTTTAATAGTCTTTGTATTTATTCTTTATTAGTTTGATTAGTATGTGTCTTGGTATGTTTCTCCTTTGGTTTATCCTGTATGGGACTCTGCACCTCTTGGACTTGGTTGACTATTTCCTGTCCCGTGTTGGGGAAATTTTCAACTGTAATCTCTTAAAATTTTTCTCATATCCTTTCTTTTTCTCCTCTTATTCTGGGACCCCTATAATTCAAATATTGGTGCATTTAGTGTTGTCCCAGAGGTCTCAAAGTCTATCCTCAGTTCTTTTCATTCTTTTTACTTTATTTTGCTCTTCAGCATTTATGTCCACCATTTTATCTTCCAGCTGACTTATACATTCATCTGCTTCAGATATTCTGCTACTGATTCCTCCTAGAGTATTTTAATTTCAGTAATCATGTTGTTTGTCTCTGTATGTTTATTCTTTAATTCTTCTAGCTCTTTGTTAATTGATTCTTACATTTTCTCCATTTTATTTTCAAGGTTTTCAATCATCCTTAAACTTATTATTCTGAATTATTTTTCAGGTAATGTGCCTATTTCCTCTTCATTTATTTGGACTTGTGTGTTTCTAGTTTGTTCTTTCATTTGTGCAGTATTTCCCTGCCATTTCATTTTTTTTTTTAACTTACTGTGTTTAAGGTCTCCTTTTCCCAGGCTTCAAGGTTGAATTCTTTCTTTCTTTTATTTGTGCCTTTGTAAGTTTGGTCCAGTGGTTTGCATAAGCTTTGTGTAGTATATAACTTTTACTTGCATTCTGGTGGGAGGAGGTGAGTTTTTTTTTTTTTTTTCCCCCTCTGATGGACAGGGCTGAGTGAGGCAGTAATCCTGTCTGCTGATGATTGTGTTTGTATTTTTGTCTTGTTTATTGTTTGGATGTGGCATCCTGCACAGGGTTCTACTGGTAGTTGTGTGATGCTAGGGTCTTGTATTCAAGTGGTTGCTTTTGTGAGCGTTCTCACTATTTGATACTGCCTAGGGTTAGGAGTTCTCTAGTAGTCTAAGATCTTGGAGTCAGTGCTCCCACTCCAAAGGCTCAGGGCTTGATCTCCAGCTAGGAACAGAGATTCCACAGGTGGTTTGTTATGGCATTAAACGGGATTAAAACAAATACCCAAACACAAGAAACCAAAGACTAACCCCAGATAAAGGGCAATTACAAAATCAGGCAAATAATAATTAAAATTATGGAATATACACACATACATGTAAACCCATAAACAAAATCAAAATGGTCCAACAAAAATAAAGTCCAATAGATTGACCTGGCCAACAAAGGAAACCAGAAATTATATCCACCTGTTAAGAACAAAACTAACCAAAGCACAAACTAAAAAACAAAACTAAAGCAAAAATAAAGCGATGAAGACACAACTAACAATTATGGTGAGAAAATGAAAGAAAAGAAAGAAAGAATAGAAATGCAAAGTTAAACAGAGGTAAATAAAGAAGATTTATATGTATTTATATGTATTAAAGATTAATTTCAAGGGGAGAAGAATAGCAGGAAAAAGAAAACAAAGGAAAAATGTAGAAAACAATAATAAGTTTAAAAAATTTAAAAATTAAAATTAAAGAAAAAGGAAAAAAGGAAAACTCTACACAACTGCAAAAGGCCAACATAGAGGCAGAAGTTTATAACACAAAAAGTGTGATTGAAAAAAAAGCTCAAAAGTTGAAATAGATTTTATCGTGTTAATAAAATTGACAACCACAATGGGGGTGAAAGGGAAGGGAAAAAAAAAACCCAAAAGAAATTACAGAGCAAGTCAATATATAAGAATAATAAATGTTTTTCTTGAGTCTCTGCTGTTAGTATCCTTTCCCTTGAAGGGAGTCACAGTACACCTTGCCTCCCTAGGATGACTTCCAACCCTGTGCTGGTCTCTGGACCTGCCATGAGGGCAGCTCAGACTCTAATCTGTTCCTCCTCTTGTGTTTTCTTGCCTCCAATGTTCACAACTGTCAGAACTAGTGTGTTTTCTTTTGTGAGGGCTCTCAATGTCCTTTTGTCTATTCCATAGACACTGCTGCTGCTGCTAAGTTGCTTCAGTCGTGTCCAACTCTGTGCAACCCCATGGACTGCAGCCTACCAGGCTCCTCCATCCATGGGATTTACCAGGCAAGCGTACTGGAGTGGGGTGCCATTGCTTTCTCCGTCCATAGATAGAGTCTACCTAGTTGATCATGTGGATTTAATCTGTAGCTTGTACAGCCAGTGGGAAGGTTTTGGGTCCTCTTCCCTAGACACACTGCCCCTGGGTTTCAATTGTGGTTTTATTTCCACCTCTGCATGTGAGTGGTCCGCTGGGGTTTGCTCCTGAGACTGCTCTGGAGGACTTGGGTTTGCCCCTGTGAAGGAGATATGGAGGTGGTGCAGCTGCTTGAGTCACAGGGGCCCTCGCAGCACCAGGTACTCAGGGAAGTTGGAAATTAGGGCAGCAGGAAATATAGTGCTCTGAAAGGGTATGGCAACCCACTCCAGCATTCACGCCTGGAGAACCCCCCTGACAGAGAAGCCTGGCAGGCCACAGTCCACAGGGCTGCAAAGAGTTGGACACAAGTGAAGCGACCCCCTGGCATAGACTCAAGATTTTTTATGCCTGTGACAGCTCTGGCTCAGTGAGGGTTGAGCATGAAGGTGGTGTAGCTGCTTGAGTTGCAGGGACCCTGATGGCACCAAGTGTGCAGGGACATGGACTGTCTCAGCTACAGGAGGTATGGCCCTGTCAGAGTCTTTTTTTTCCAGCCTCTGGCAGCTGGTGATCAGAAGACCTCTTTGGCTAGTCTTTCTCCATTGCCCCACCTGTTCAGTCACTTAGAGGGCTCCCTTCTGAAGTCCTTCTCTGTTTGGTGCATCAGGCACATAAATTGGCCCCCTGACTGGGGTCCTGCTATGTTGTTCCACTTGTCAGGCACTTAAAGGGGCAACCTGGGTAGGGTACTACTCTGTTGTTCTGCTCATCAGGTGCTTAATGGGCCAGGCTCTTTCAGCTGCCTGTGCTGACATGTGGGAAGAGAGAGCTACGGCGATGGCTCCACCCCCTATGCAAAACTCAGTGGTATGGCCTTGCTTCCATGGCCACCTGGTTTTCCTCCACAGGCATTTCCCTCCAGTCTCCTCCCTCATGTCCCTTTGGTCCATCTCCCAGCATTCAACAGCAGCCCTTACCCTGGGATTGCTCCACAGTCCCTACACTCCAGCTCCCAGCTGCTGCGCCTTCTAGGGGACCTGCGCCCCTGTCCCTGACTATGGCAAGGATTGTCTGATTCTCATTCCATTTAGGCTGTCACAGATCAGCTGCTTCACTCAGCCCTGAATGTTTCTCCTCTGACCCAAGACAGTTGCCCCAGTGTGTGGGTCAGACCCCTTTTTCAATTCCCCTACCCACCAAGGGCAGATCCAGACCTACTAATACTCCTGTTTTTCCCCCTAGTTCCTTTGTCCTACTGAATTTCACATGGTTCTATATATTCTTTTCTGGTGGTCAGATCCTTCTGCCTACTCTCAGCTGATGTTATGCAAGCACTTCTGTGTCTGAGGTTGTATTTCTGATGTATCTGTGAAGAGAGATATACTCCATATGTACCTACTCCTCTGCCATCTTGTTCCCAGAGGCAGGCAGATTCTTAACTACTGGACCACCAGGGAAATCCTATAGCTCCGTTTCTTAAGTGAGTTTCTAGGTAACATTCTCTGTTGCCTCAGAAGACTTGCTTGGCTCATTTCTGTGACTGAAACATAATTAAAATATTGGAATCTTTACCTTCCTCATCTTTCCTTGCAGGTAATGTTTGACTTAATGAAACAAGCTGGATGTTGAAGAGGACACAGATGGCATACATGGTAGCTTTGAGGCCAAGTTGATTGTCACTAGTTAAACCCAAAGAAGGCTATGTACAGGGCTTCCCAGGTGGTGCTAGTGATAAAGAACCTGCCTGCCAATGCAGGAAGTGTAAGAAAAACAGGTTTGGTTCCTGGGTTGGAAGGATCCTCTGGAGGAAGGCACGGCAACCCACTCCAGTATTCTTGCCTGGAGAATCCCATGGACAGAGGAGCCGGCAGGCTATGTAGTCCATAGGGTCACACAGAGTCAGACATGACTGAAGGGACTTAGCACACACACATGCACAAGCCTATGTAGAGTGAGTGGCTGAGGCACACCCAGACCCACAGAAAAAAAATAAAGTTTCTAGAAAAGACTCTCAAGGAAAAAGACTTTGACCTAGAGATGAAGGTCTTGGACTCATTTCTCTAGCTTTTCTTACAAATGATTCCCACTACTTTTTTGGGAATGCAAGATTTTCTTTATGTTGATTAGAAGGGACTCAAGTCCAGGGCAACTGAAATGTTCAATCATGGCTATGTGTTTTTACAATAAGGCCTCAGTGAAATTTTATGCTCCTGTGAATATGTCTTGAGATGATGAATTTGTTGCTTGTTGAGTTTCTGAAAATTTCTCCAACTAGACTGGTCTTTTTGTTCTCTACTCTGAAAAGCTCTAGGGAAGCCATACCACTGAGCAGTGACTCTAATAATGGTACTATATTTAATAAAATGAAATTTAACAATATGTATGAAAGGGTATGGCAGATTCTAAAATCTATGGTGATAATTATAGTTACTATTTATTATTCAGCCACCTTTCATAAAGCTTCCACTCTATACCAAAATATTTGTTAAGTAAGGGACTTTAACCAGTGTATTTCTTATCTATATTCTTGAACTCGCAAAATAGGAACAACAGTACTATTTTACAAATGAGGGAATTGAGACTTATAGAGGTTAAAACAATCTACCCCAACTTACTCATAATTATTTCACAATGATTAAAGAATATTATTTGCTTGCATGTTGTATGAAAGTGACTGCTACTGAGCCACTTACTCTTTTTGACCATCATCTGTACATACACAGATAATTTTAATATTGTCATTTCAGAAAAGAATAGTGAACTCCAATGGCTTTTATTTTTAAAAAGAATAATCTTCCCAACCTCATCCCATTTTCTTTTTGCCTGATCCAGCTTGATCCCATCCTGTGACTCAACAGTTATTTCTATCCTGCCCAACTGTTTGACTTTTACTTACACAAGCTCAGTCCAGAGTCCAGCTGAATTCCTAGCAGAATCAGGCTTATTTCTATCTGGCAGCTTCAACTGTAAAATTCACAAGCACTTTTTATCTTTCTCTTACCTAATGGAAAGTTTCCTTTATTTTTAAGCTCTCTATACCTCCCAGAAACCCACAAAGGTTTGTAAATTTTTTCAAAATTTTCCAAATTTTTTTACAAAAGCCTTTTATAAGTATTAGCCAGGCTCAGTAAAATAAGTAACTGACTTGTCACAATGTTGTTCATTTGTCTGGATTTGTTGCCCAACTACAAAACCGCAGAGTGGTCTAAATCTAGGAACTCTCTTCAAGATAGCACGGACCCATGCCATGGGAAGAGAAGTTCCAATAGGATAAGGTCATGTTAGGGAGACGTGTGTGTGCTGCTATTCCAAGTTCTGAGAGTTCACTGCTTATTTTAAAACTTGTCCCATAGGAATATGACTTTCTTATTTCTTTTATACACATTTGAAATACTATATTATGGCTTTTAGTCCATAGGAGGGCAATGTTGAGCTACAGGAAAATCCTTGCAGTTTTTTTTTGAAAAAGAACATATAGAATGGATTAATTTAAAAATTAATGAATTGAAACAAATTAACTAATTTAAACATACTACAAGATGATATTTATTTAATAATATTTCCACATTGAATCCTGACTGGCTTCATGTTTGTCATATTGATATTTAATTTGTAAATTGATGTAAATTATTCTTGTCACTCAAAGCCAAACCATGGCTGTCCCTTTGGAGAAGGTTGTGTTCTCCTTGTATAGATTTTATTTTAGATATTGGAAATGCTTAAATTATTTGCAAACAGAATGTTTTTTAAAAAACTATTTTTGTACATGGTCTCCTGATAATAGCTCTGATTGAGGAGAAAAGAATTCTTATAGATCAAATTGCTAAACTGCTTTGACATCTTTCTTTGGGTCAGAATTTGAGGTTCCCTTTAAATGCCACCATAAAGTTCTCAGAACAAACAATTAACTAAATGTAATGTTATTACATTACAAGGAAATTAAATTTCAGCCAAATTTTAAGTTATAAAATTTGGTCATATATCAGAACTTTTTTCCTAAAAAGAGCCATAAATCAATATAGCACACTATCATTTCAACCTGTATAAAAGCAAGTCTATTTTGAATTTTTAAAGCAAGTATTATATGTAGAATTTAAGTGTAATTATGTGTTTGTGTGAAAAGTGAAAGTGAAATTCACTCAGTCATGTCAGACTGTTTGTGACCCCATGGGCTATACAGCCCATGGAATTCTCCAGGCCAGAATACTGGAGTGGGTAGCCTTTCTCTTCTCCAGGGGATCTTCCCAACCCAGGGATTGAACCCAGGTTTCCCGCTTTGCAGGAGGATTCTTTATCAGCTGAGCCACAAGGGAATTGTTTGTGTGAGAAAGTGACCTATTTTGTGTTGTTTTGAAGGCTTATCAGACTCTCCTAGATTGAAAAAGCCATTTCTGCCTCCTCTAAGTGTCTGTATGTCCCATTTACCAGGGCATCATGATAGGAGTCTGTTGATAACCTACCTCTCCATTTCCATGCAGAAGCATGGCGCATCTTGTCTGTGGGTTGGTTCCTGAGTCCAAGGAAGTAGCAAACTGCTGGATCAGTAACAATAAAAGCCAACATTTTAGAAAAGCTTGCTGTATGCCAAAGACTGTTATCCAAATATTGTTATTAATTTATTTACCACTCACAACAATGCTATAAGTTCTATTATTAGCATCATTTACTGGATAAGGAAACTGAGCTATAGACTGAGCACATTATAGGTGTTCAAGGTCACAAGGCTTCCCAAGAGACAGAGCCAGGTACACTTTTGGGGACTTGCTACTCATCAGTACTTCAAGGTAAAAGCAGAATGGATGGGGTCTTCTCTGATAGTCCTAAGGTAAAGAATCTGCCTTCCAGTGCAGGGAATGTGGTTTGATCCCTGGAGGGGGAACTAAGCTCCCCCATGCCAACCCCGCATGCCACAATTAGAGTGCATCGGTGCCACAGTTACAAGCCCACATGCTCTGGAGACCACATGCCCCGAGGAGCAAGACCCGATGCAGCCGAAAATAAATGAACTAATTTAAAAAACCCCAGGGTGGATCAAAGATTAGAAGCAGTGATGCATGTGGTGTTTCAGAGTAAAGGGAAAATACATTAATGTTTGGCAATATTTAAAATATTTCCTCAGTATCTTTTTTTTTTAATACGGTGCCTCTGGGTAGGTGTGGGTGGATGCAGGTGGGTAAGAGTGCCAAAGAGGAACATCATTGTAAGACTGACTTTTTCAATCTACCTGCATGTCTTAACATTCATGATGACAGGCTTTTTTTAACATATATTTTATAATATGATAAATAGATTATAATTTCCCAGAGGGTGGAAATTGCACCTTGATAATTTTCCTTGTCTTTTATTACATCTGATCCGTAGCACTGATATGTGAAAATGATGCATTTGGAAAAATAAATAATGGATGACCAAAAAAAATAATTACTCAGGGCTAAAAGGCAGGTATGTATAAAGTCAAGTGCAGAAACCACTGGCACACATCTTTGATCCATAGTTTAAATCTGAGTAATATCTTTGGGGGATTTATTCTGTTTATTTACACTGAGGAAGAATAGTTTGGGTCTGAACTACTGTCTGGATAATTCACTTCAACTTTTTCAATAGGTATATTTTTCTCTCTAGATATTTACTTTAAAAAAGGTATCTGACTTCCCATTTAAGACAATATAAAAATTTGAACCCCATGCAAGTTTCTAAATGATTCTCATCAGCATATATGCAGAGAGATCTATTTGACTTTTTAAATTTTACAGTTCTTATCTAGAAGTAATGGAAAAGGAAATGGCAACCCACTCCAGTGTTCTTGCCTGGAGAATCCCAGGGACAGGGGAGCCTGGTGGCCTGCTGTCTATGGGGTCGCACAGAGTTGGACACGACTGAAGCGACTTAGCATAGCATAGCATCATCTAGAAGTAAGGAGCACAATATACAGTAATTCTTATGAAATTCTAGTCAAACACTGAATGCTTACCATAAATAGGGCATACATTTATCCATTCTATGAAATTTAGAACTCTATATTTAGAAATCTATGAAATATATATATTTAGAAATATATTTAGAATTCTATGAAATTTAGAACTCTAGTATTGAATTTCAAGAAATTGCAAAGAATAGTTTCTCATGGTAAAGAAACCCTTCAGGGAGGGGCAACATTTGTGCACCACTATGGGTGTGTGTGTGTGTGTGTGTGTGTACACATGCATGCATGATAATGAAAACAAAAAAATGCAGATTAAAACACAAGGTAAAGGATTTAGATTTTACAGGAAGAAGATGAGAAAAGAAAGAAAAAATTCTGAGACTAATCAGTTAAGAAAAAGGGAAAGAGAATGGGATGGATTGTAGCAATTTGCTTAGTAGTTTTCCCATTTCCTGTTCATCCTCACCCCATTAATAAAGAGTTTTAATTGAATATGTGCTGCAATAGAGCCCATAGGTCATTTCAATGACGCTGCAGCTGTATGATCACACAGGGGAGGCAGTGCTGTCACTGAACTGGTCCTGCATCTCACTGGGCTGAAAGGTTAGTTTTCATCTCCCATCCCATCCCACCCAGCAGCGGGCACATAGACTTTCTTAGAAACCTCCCACCCTCAGGTTCGTTTCTAAGGCATGGAGAAATATGGGGGAAATGGATCAAAATTCAGGAGAAGCAGAGAGAGAGAGAAGACAAAAGAAAAATGAAAGATGGTGGGAACTTCATTTTAAGGTTATTAGGTCGAAATTTGAATTTGGGTACATGAGAACAACTAGAGATGAAGAGATAAGTGTAAAATCTTCACTACATAACATAAAATAATTTCTACTTCTGGCCTCTACACTGCATAGATGTTTATACAAATCAGTTAATAATGACTTTGAGTAGAATCAGTTCCATCATGTAACTTATTCCCAGAGGCATCAACTGAAGCACATTCCTCTAGGAAGAAATCAGTACATTTCTTGTTCAGATGTGATTGAATCCAGAACCACTCAAAGCTGAATGGATCAACTCTATGGAAGGAGTGAGAGTAGTAAAACATAATTTTATCTGTTGTAATTTTACTAATTTTAGTCTAATTTCTAATAACATAGAAAGTCAGTGACTTTTCAAGGCTAATTGAAACAGATACTGGTATCATTGTGAACACCAGAAAATTTCACCAGAGTGAATCTCATATACCTTCTTCATGAGGGAATCTTTCTGGTTAACACAGTTGTCCTCTGAGATAGCTAGTCAGGAAAAGTTTCTAGGAGGAAATTTAGAAAATGAAAGGTTGAATATTGGCTCAGATATGTCATAATTAAATGAGATATTTTTAAATGCCTATAACCTACTTTTATATCTAAGCTAATGTTTATTTTTAAATAGATTTTAATTTACTGGAAAGTTTCAAAGATAGTGTAGAGAGTTCCCACATACGCCATATCCAGTTTTCCCTATTGTTAATATATTACTATTGTAGATGAGCCAATAGCGGTATATTATTAAAAACTAAATTCCATACTTTATTTGGATTTTATTAGTGTTTCTCTAATGTTCTTTGTCCATTCCCAGAAGAGCAAATTACATTTGTCCTCATGTTTCTTTAGGTTCCTCTGGGTTGTGGCAGATTTCTCAGACTTTCCTTGCATTTTATGACCTTGACAGTTTTAAGGGGTACTGGTCAGATGTTTTGTAGAATGTCTGATATTTGGGTTTGTCTGATGGTTTTTTCTGGTTCAGTTCAGTTCAGTTCAGTTCAGTCGCTCAGTCGTGTCCGACTCTTTGTGACCCCATGAATCGCAGCACGCCAGGCCTCCCTGTCCATCACCATCTCCCGGAGTTTACTCAGACTCACATCCATCGAGTCCGTGATGCCATCCAGCCATCTCATCCTCTGTCGTCCCCTTCTCCTCCTGTCCCCAATCCTTCTCAGCATCAGTCTTTTCCAATGAGTCAACTCTTCTCATGAGGTGTCCAAAGTACTGGAGTTTCAGCTTTAGCATCATTCCTTCCAAAGAAATCCCAGGGTTGATCTCCTTCAGAATGGACTGGTTGGATCTCCTTGCAGTCCAAGGGACTCTCAAGAGTCTTCTCCAACACCACAGTTCAAAAGCATCAATTCTTCAGTGCTCAGCTTTCTTCACAGTCCAACTCTCACATCCATACACGACCACAGGAAAAACCATTTTTAAGGTTAGGTGGGTTATGGTTTTGGGGGAGGAAGACTGCAGAGGTGAAGTGTCACTCTCAACATTATATATTAAGAGTATATTCTATCCACATGAACTGTCATCAATGATGTTGTCCTTGATCATCTGAAAAAATAAGCAGGCTTCTCCACTATGAAATAATATGTTGCCCCCACTTTAATTCCCAAACTGTGCTATTTAGAAACAAATCACTAAGCGTTGTGAACAATTAAAGGGTGAGGAATGGAGATTTACCTCCTGGAGGGTTAAACATCTACTTAATTAGAAATTTTTTTCTATAGGGGAGATTTTATGTATTCAATCATTTATTTCATATGGACTCATGGATATTTATTAATATTTTATACTTTGAGCTATGATGCAATATTATGTTATTTGTTATTGTTGCTCCATTTGTTCCAACTTTGACCACTTGGTATCTGTGTCCTTTGGACATATTGCCACCATTGTTTTGTTTTTGTATACTTTCTTATTTCTGGCACTTCAGGATGCTGTGGTCTCACTTTGCTGTGTCTCTAAGAAATTGGAAAATTGTTTTAGAAATAAGATATGGGCACAGGATGTACAATCAGTGTTTTTCTTTAAGTTGCATTTTATTTGTATGGGGTGAATTATTTTCTGTTGGACATTGTTGGAGATATGGCTCTTGATTCTGTCCCCAAGTGAAGGAGCATGAGGCATCTGCATATTGAATTTCTGTGTCTGTACTTCCTTTGTGTTTTTTTTCCTGATACTCAATTATAATCAGTGGATATTCTTGAGGATCTTGATTTCCATTTTCCATCTTGAAAAGAGCTATAGATTTCAGGTTGATTTTTAATTAAAATTTGTATCAGTACAAGTTGGGCTTCCCTGGTGGCTCAGACAGTAAAGAATCTCCCTGCAATTCAGGAGAATGGGGTTTGATCCCTGGGTCACGAAGATCCCCTGGAGAAGGGAATGGCAACCCACTCTAGTATTCTTGCCTAGGGAATTCCATGAACAGAGGAGCTAGCCCATAGGAATCCGTGGGGTCACAAAGAATCTAACAGACTGAAGGACTAACACTTTTACCACAAGTTAAATAGTGTTATTTTTTTTATTTTGGCTATTGTTAGTAAATGAGTAAGTTTTAGTTTGTCAGAGACCATCTAATAGGACATCTTTTTAGAAGCCAAGTTCTAAATTTTGTGACTAGTATACAGTTTATCCCCTTGTATTTTCTAATGGGTAGGCAAAGGAAAGTGATAACTAGAAAATGTCAGGACTTCCCTAGTGGTTCAGTAGTTGAGAATATGACTTGCAATGTAGGGAATGTAGGTTAGATCCCTGGTCAGGGAACTAAGATCCCACATGCCAAGCAGCCACTAAGGCTGTATGCCACACCTATGAGCCTGGGTACCTCAACTAGAGAGCCTGCATGCTTCAAACAGAGCCTACAGCCTGAAGCCTGCAGCCATAACTAGAGAGAAGCCTGTGCACAACAAAGAAATATCCCGTGTGCGGTAACTAAGACGTGATGCAGATAAATAAATAAATAAATATATAAAGTCATTGTGTAGACAGTACTTGAGTAGAATAGAGTATGTGAAAGTACATTGTAATTTTTAAAATTCATAATTTTAATTTGTCATAACATGGATGTGCTGTACTGACATTCATCTCATAGTATATTTCACTTCAGTCTCTCAGTCGTGTTTGACTCTTTTCAAACCCATGGACTGCAGCATGCCAGGCCTCCCTGTCCATCACCAACTCCTGGAGCTTACTCAAACTCATGTCCACTGAGTCCCTGATGCCATTCAACCATCTCATCCTCTATCGTCCCCTTTGCTTTCAATCTTTCCCAGCATTAGGGTCTTTTCAAATGAGTCAGCTCTTTGCATCAGGTGGCCAAAGTATTGGAATTTTAGCTTCAACATCAGTCCTTCCAATGAATATTCAGGACTGATTTCCTTTAGAATGGATTTGTTGGATCTCCTTGCAGTCCAAGGGAATCTCAAGAGTCCTCTCAAACACCACAGTTCAAAACCATCAATTCTTTGGAGCTCAGCTTTTTTTATAGTCCAACTCTCACATCCATACATGACTAACAGAAAAACCATAGCCTTAACTAGATGGACCTTTGTTGGGAAAATGATGTCTCTGCTTTTCAATATACTCTCTAGGTTGGTCATAGCTTTTATTCCAAGGAAAAGCATATTTTAATTTCATGGCTGCGGTCACCATCTGTAGTAATTTTGGAGCCTAAAAAAAATAAAGTCTGCCATTGTTTCCACTGTTTCCCCATCTATTTGCCCTAAAGTGATGGGACTGGATACCACGATCTTAGTTTCCTGAATGTTGAGGGTTANTTTTCAGTCTCTTCTTTCACTTTCATCAAGAGGCTCTTTAGTTCTTCTTCACTTTCTGCCATAAGGGTGGTGTCATCTGCATATCTGAGGTTACTGATATTTCTCCCGGCTATCTTGATTCCAGCTGTGCTTCTTCCAGACCAGCATTTCTCATGATGTACTCTGCATATAAGTTAAATCAGCNTTTGATCTCTGGTTTCTCTGCCTTTTCTAAAGCCAGCTTGAACATCAGGAAGTTCACAGTTCACGTATTGCTGAAGCCTGGCTTGGAGAATTTTGAGCATTACTTTACTAGCGTGTGAGATGAGTGCAATTGTGCAGTAGTTTGAGCATTCTTTGGCATTGCCTTTCTTTGGGTTTGGAATGAAAACTGATCTTTTCCAGTCCTGTGGCCACTGCTGAGTTTTTCCAATTTGCTGGCATGTTGAGTGCAGCACTTTCACAGCATCATCTTTTAGAATTTTAAGTAGCTTAACTGGAATTCCACCACCTCCACTAGCTTTGTTCATAGTGATGATTCCTAAGGCTCACTTGACTTCACATTCCAGGATGTCTGGCTCTAGGTGAGTGATCACACCATCGTGGTTATTTGGGTTGTGAAGATCTTTTTTGTCCTGTTCTTCTGTGTATTCTTGCCACCTATTCTTAATATCTTCTGCTTCTGTTAGGTCCATACCATTTCTGTCCTTTTTAGCCCATCTTTCCTGAAATGTTCCCTTGATATCTCTAATTTTCTTGAAGAGATTTCTAGTGTGGCCCTGGAGTTGCAAGTTTCTGAGATCTGATACTCCACATCCAAGGTCAGAGAAATCCCAGTTAAACAATAGGTACTTGAGTGGCTGTGAAGAGATACCCCACATCCAAGGGCAAAGAAGAAGCCCCAGCAAGATGGTAGAAGGGGCAAATTTGTGTTTGGAATCAAACTCCATTCCCACCAGAGATACTCAGAGGGCTCAAACAAACTTTGTGCACACCAGGACCCAGGGATCCCACAGAGATTAAGATAGAACTGTGTTTGAGTGTCTCCTGTGGAGGTACAGTTTTGTGGTGGTCTGCCACAGGGACAGGGCCTCTGGATGCAGCAGACTTGGGTGTGGCATAAGCCCTCTGGAGGAGGTCACCATTAACCCCACCAGAGAGCCACCAGAACTTACACAGGACTGGCAAAACAGACTCTTGGCGGGCACAACAGAACCTTGTGCACCAGCACCCAGGAGAAAGGAGCAGTAATCCCACAAGAGACTGTCCCAGACTTGCCTGTGGGTGTCCAGGAGTCCCTGGTGGAGGCGTGGGTTGGCGGTGGCCTGCTGCAAGGTTGGGGCCCCTGAGTGTAGCAGCACATGCATGGGATCCTTTGAGGGAGGTCACCACTATCTTCATTACCTCCACCATAGTTTGGCTATGTGCCAAGTAAATAGCAGGGAGGGAATACAGCTACGGCCATCAACAGAAAATTGGATTAAAGATTTACTTGAGCATGGCCCCACCCTTCAGAACAAGACCCAGTTCCCCCTCAGTCAGTCTATCCCATCAGGAAGCTTCCATAGCCTCTTATCCTTCTCCAGCAGAGGAAAGACAGCCTGAAAACCACAATCACAGAAAACTGACCAGTCTAATCACATGGAACACAGCCTTGTTTAACTCAGTGAAACTATGAGCAATTCCATGTAGGGCCACCCAAGATGGATGGGTCATGGTGGAGAGTTCTGACAAAATGTGGTCCACTGGAGAAGGGAATAGCAGACCACTTCAGTATTCTTGCCTTGAGAACCCCATGATCAATATGAAAAGGCAAAATATGGGACACTGAAAGATGAATGCCCCAGGTTGGTAGATGCCAATATGCTACTGGAGATCAGTGGAGAAATAACTCCAGAAAGAATGAAGGGATGGAGCCAAAGCAAAAACAACACCCACTTGTGGATGTGACTGGTGATGGAAGCAAGGTCCGATGCTGTAAAGAGCAGTATTGCATAGGAACCTGGAATGTCAGGTCCATGAATCAAGGCAAATTGGAAGTGGTCAAACAGAAGATGGCAAGAGTGAATGTCGTCATTTTAGAAATCAGCGAATTGAAATGGACTGGAATGGGTGATTTCAACTGAGATGACCATTATATCTACTATTGTGGGGAAGAATCTCTTTGAAGAAATGGAGTAGCTATCATAGTCAACAAAAGAGTCCAAAATGCAGTACTTGGATGCAGTCTCAAAAATGACAGAATGATCTCTGTTTGTTTCCAAGGCAAACCATTCAATGTCACAGTAATCCAAGCCTATGCCCCAACCAGTAATGCTGAAGAAGCTGAAGTTGAATGGTTCTATGAAGACATACAAGACCTTCTAGAACTAACACCCAAAAAAGATGTCCTCTTCATTATAGGGAACTGGAATGCAAAAGTAGGAAGTCGATAAACACGTGGCATAACAGGTAAATTTGGCCTTGGAGTACAGAATGAAGCAGGACAAAGGCTCATGGAGTTTTGCCAAGAGAACACACTGGTCATAGCAAACACTGTCTTTCAACAACACAAGTGAAGACTCTACACATGAACAACACCAGATGGTCAACACCAAAATCAGATTGATTATATTATTTGCAGCCAAAGATGGAGAAGGTCTATCCAGTCAGCAAAAACAAGACCAAGAGCTGACTGTGGTTCGGATCATGAACTTATTGACAAATTCAGACTTAAATGGAAGAAAGTAGGTAAAACCACTAGTCCATTCAGGTATGACCTAAATCAAATTCCTTATGATTATACAGTGGAAGTGAGAAATAGATTTAAGGGACTAGAGCTCATAGAGTGCCTGATGAACTATGGACAGAGGGTCATGATTTGTATGGGAGACAGGGAATAAGACCATCTCCAAGCAAAAAAAAAAAATAATGCAAAAAAGAAAAATGGCTGTCTGAAGAGGCCTTACAAATAGCTGTCAAAAGAAGAGAAATGAAAAGGAAAGGAGAAAAGAAAATATATACCGATTTGGATGCAGAGTTCCAAAGAATAGTAAGGAGAGATAAGAAAGCCTTCCTCAGTGATCACTGCAAAGAAATAGAAAAACAATAGAATGGGAATGACTAGAGATCTCTTCAAGAAAATTAGAGATACCAAGGGAACATTAGTATATTTGGATAAGCAATAATATTAGAATCATTATCAATAATTCTATAGGGGTTCTTTAAATTGTTAGTCACTCCCAAGTTTCATAGCACTGCTTTCTTTTTTTTTCCTTTTCTATTCATAGCACCTACCAGTCAGGGCCAATGATTTTCAAAACTGTGGTCCTCAGACCAGCAGCATCAGTATCATCTGGGAACTTGTCAGACATGTGGTCTGTGTCTTACCAAAATCTCTAGGTGATTCTGATGTATGCTGCAGACTAGGAAATACTGGACTCCAAGTTATGTTACAACCCCAAACTTTAATGGCTTAAAGCATTAAACATCTGTATCTGACTCAAGCTACATGCTCGCAGTGGGGCAACCAGGAAGACAGAAGATGCTTTACAACATCTGTTTCTGTGGTAACGGCAGCTGGAAAGTAAAATACACACTGGCTCTTAAAGCCTCTTCTGGGAAGTGACACTTTCTTCTCCTCATAATTCTTCAGACAAAGGAAGCCTCTCTTGGCCACTCAACTTCAAAGGGTGTATGAGGTAGTACCTTCCTACCAGGCATCACAAAGGATGGAAAGATAGATTTGTTTAGCAAACAGGGTGAATATCTACTATAGTATTGGGTATCACATTTTTTCCAATAGAAGTATAATGGGATTTACATATGTAATTAAAATTATCTAGTATTCACTTTAGAAAAGTAAGAAAAAGCAAGTTAAATTAATATTAATATAATATTTTATTTAATTCACATATCCAAAGTAGTGTCATTTTCACTAGAATCAGTGTAAAATTAAGAATGAGATGTTTTGCTTCTTTTTTTTTCATCCAAAGTCTTAGAAGTCTGGTGTGTATTTTGCACGTATAACACAGCCTCAGTTTGAACTAGTCCAGTTTTAAGTGCTCAATAAATATATGTGACTGGAGAATTTCAATTTAACAAACATCTTGAGTATGTTAAGACAATATCTGCCACATAGTAAGCATTCCCTGTGTAAAATGTTGAATGATTGCAAACCATAAATATTTTTAAAAATAGTTTTCCTTCTTTATCATACTACTGTATTTAGGTCTTGGTTTTCCTGTCAAATCCTGTCCCCTTGTGAATTTCTGCTACTTTTTAAGGCACATTCTAAATTTCGGGGATGTTTGTGAAAATCAGATTTCAAAACTTTCATTAGAAAAATTATTACAAGTATTTATTTTTTTAATATCTATATCTGTTTGCTGTGGCTGTCTAGTTTTACATCTTAATCTACAATTTCTTTCTATCTTTCTTGAATAACATTTTTGTGTGTTTGGGGACAACAGGACTTTTTAGAATTATGTCAGATTTAAGCTGAATTTAAAGGCTGAGCATATGACCTCCACCCAAATTGATGTTAAAGCATAAGGATTAAATAGAAAATAATTTTCAGTTAAGTAGGAAATGCTGAGTTATAGCTCAAAGGCTCAGGTTTAAGTTCAATAAAACTGTGTAATATAAAGCTGTTCTTTATTGCCATGACACCCTCCTTTTTAGTTTGCATATTCCAAGATGTAAACCGTCTGCTTAGTCTTTGTTTGAGAAACTTTGACACAACATTAAAAAAACAAAAAACAAAAAACACAACATTAATGTTCTGAAATACTGTTTTTTCCTTACTCCAGAGCATCCCTCCACTCAATCCCCATGGCCTCCCACTTCTTCCTATGTACCCCTCCAACCTATGGACTTCCCACATTCCTCATCACCTTTCCTAGGCTACTATTAAGGAATATATTTGTCAAAAAAGTATTCATTTAGTATGTTCAACATTGTCTTAAAATACCAGCCATGAGGTCCAGTGATTTGATAATTGAAGACTACTTATGCAACACCAGCATTTCTTCAGAAAGTTCCTAAAGGACACATTTGCAAAAACATCTTTAAATTAAAAAGAGTTTAACTTATGTGGTACTGTCTTTGTTTTTGAGTTGTGTGGAAAAAAATAAAGGCCCAGTGGTTTGGTAAATCATGTCTTCTCATGGATACAGTCAATAGAGGAGAAGAGTTTGGTTTTCTGTGGATCTGACTTGTGTTTTAAAGGGGAAAATGATCTAAGTATTCTACATGAGAATGTAGATCATGCTTCGCTAACCACAGGGGTTGTGGTTGGTGAGTGCCCCCAGTTTCTGGTCTCAGAAACTCATCCTTGCCTTTGTGCTCCTCCCACACTTCCCACACTGCTACCCTGCTGGCTCATCAGTAAAGAATCGGCCTGCCAATTCAGGAGATGCAGGAGAAACATAGGAGATGTGGGTTTGATCCCTGGGTTGGGAAGATCCCCTGGAGAAGGAAATGGCAACCCATTCTAGTATTCTTGCCTGGGAAATCCCATGGACAGAGGAGTCTGGCGGGTTACAGTCTGTAGGGTTGCAAAGAGTCAGGCATGACTAAACAACTAAACAACAACACACGTGGGCTCTTTGCACCCAGTGATGGAGCATGGCAGAGACGGATGCTGAAGCACAAAGATTTCTGGGAGTCACAAAACTGTTCTGACAGTCTGCTCTGGGTGGAGAACCCCTTGATGGATTAGCCAGAATTTCCCTAGACACTTCCATCCAACCGTTTTCATCTTTTTCTTTTTATTAGTCAGACTTGTTTGTATCCAAGGGCTCCTCCACATTTTTCTGGCTACCTCCCTATTTTCTTTCATACAGACATTTCCTTGGACAAAATCCTTTTACATTAATCCAGTCTTGGCATCTGCTTCTTGGAGAACCAGGACTAATATGTCTTTTGGATTCCCTTAGATTTGGCTTTTGAAAGAGGATGTCACCTTATCAGAGCACGGTGGTGGAGAATGAGCAGTGCGAGGGTGGTGCGCTGTGGGTGCTGGTGGCCTCAGTGGTGGCAGGATGTAGGAGTCAGGGCAGGGTGAGAAGAGAATCGGCAGAAGAGGGCGGCGGTTGCTGCAGGGGCTCAGAATGAGGCTTCAGAATCTGAGGGAAGGATAAGAGGCACTGGGGTTGAAAGGCAGTAGTAACACTGGGACATTTGTTGTGTATGAGGGGAATTGAGCCAAAAATAAAGGATAATGAGAACCATGTCAGAAATGGAAGTTATAGATATGGAAAATGAGAACATTGTCTAAGACCTGTGGGTTGGGGAACAAATGGTAGATGTGATGGTTTTCAACGTGGAAGTGAATATTTTTATAAATGTATGCATATAAACAATACATGCTCCCCAGCTCTGTCTGGGGATAACTCCTTGATAATAATGGGCATAGCTATCATCCAGATATTGGTTTCTATCAAACATTATTCACTAAAGAAACTGGAACTCCTTGAGGAAATAAACGGCTGTTTCTGGGACTAGAGAATGGAAAGCACAAGATGAGCCTGGAACATTATTTTGTGCCAGAAAGTAAGGAATTCTCAAAGAATGATAGGATTACATCAGAAACACATAGGAGTAAGCTTCAAAACTTTCCTGCTGACCAAATTTAGGACAATTTGGGGACAAGATTGATAATAATGGATTATAACCAATGGAACAAAGTATGAATCCATGCCTTCATACTATATATAAATAAATAAAGAATAAGGGACAGTTGTTCCTTCATAGAATGTCAACTAATGGATGTAGATAAAAATAGTAGAAGTAGGAAAACTCACAATTAAACAGCAATGCTAATCATAATTAATTCAGCCAAGAACTATCAATGGATACTAAAACTATGGGTGAAAGTTTGATGAGGAACAGAATATTTATATCTTAAAGTAGTTCCTCACAAAATGTTTGTTGGTGACAAAGGGTAAAAGAGCCATCATGTGGTAAGAACAACAACAAAAAAACCTGGCAAGATCCCTCTTAGTTAAGAAATCAGTTAGCAGCTCTAATAATAAAAACATTCAAAATCATGTACAAGATGAATAGAATCATAAAAAGAGAGTATTTATTCTGGCAAATTTCTCCCCCAAATATAATCTGGCTTCCATCATAAGGCAACGTCAGAAAAACAAACAAAAATTCAACTCAAACTGAGGTACGTATTTATATATATAGAATTGATTAGGTCTGTTATAATATTTTTCAGATCTAAGAATTTGAAAAAAAAAAAAAACACTGAAAAAAGAAAAAAACATGTCATGGCAGGTACTTAAGGACTCAAGTTCCCATTTTCTCTGGAGAAATGAAAACATGCATTTGTCAGATTAGATTTGTGGAGTTGATGTGGCCAAGATTTCCCAATAGCGATGTGTACAGCTTCCCAGAGATTCTTTACTTGTTCTTCTCCCAGTCAAGTTAATATCTGGAATTCATGCATATTTATAGAAAAGGCTCAAACTCTATTTGACTAAAAATATAGACTTAAATTTATAAGTTTAAAAATTATTTTGAACTGATTTATGCAACAGAAAGTTTTTTCTTTTAATTTCCACATTTGCTATTTTTTAATCCTAAAATTCATTGGGTAACAGATCTGAAGACAATCAGAAAAGACAGATTTAAAATATCTCAAACATAAGCATTTCTCTCATTGTCTCCCTGCTGGTCAGGAGCATATATTACAAAAGGGTCAGGAAAAAGAAGGAGGAAGAAGAAGCAAGAAAATGAGAAGGGAAAGAAAAAGGGGAAAAGGAAAAAAGAAAAGGTTGATCAAAAGAGAATAAGGAAAAGGAGGAGGAGGAGAATGAAAATATATTTGTGAAGGTACTTTAGATGCAAGAATCAAATTGACATTTATTAGGTTGATATCATGTGCCTGGTGTTAATTTAGATGCTTTTTACATTGTTTAGCAAGTAAGAAAAAAGCTGAGAGTAATTAGGTATCTTCTCAATGGCTAGTTAGATGGTATGTCTGTCTTTCTCCAAAGCTCCAGTGTTATCCTAAGTGNTGCCTGGTGTTAATTTAGATGCTTTTTACATTGTTTAGCAAGTAAGAAAAAAGCTGAGAGTAATTAGGTATCTTCTCAATGGCTAGTTAGATGGTTTGTCTGTCTTTCTCCAAAGCTCCAGTGTTATCCTAAGTGATGCTAGTGAATATTTAACTGTCTAACTGGTGACATAAACGATGGAAATGCTCCACTAGATGTTAGCATCAAGGTGATTTATTGCTTTTCTTTCAATACAGTTTCCTTATTAAAAAGAAAAAATTGAACAGACATCCAAAGTAGTCAAAATGTGTTGAAGTTTACTGCCTTGGGATATTATCTGAGAAGGCAATGGCACCCCACTCCAGTACTCTTGCCTGGCAAATCCCATGGGCAGAGGACCCTGGTAGGCTGCAGTCCATGGGGTCACTGGGGGTCAGATACAACTGAGTGACTTCACTTTCACTTTTCATTTTCATGCATTGGAGAAGGAAATGGCAACCCACTCCAGTGTTCTTGCCTGGAGAATCCCAGGGACGGCGGAGCCTGGTGGGCTGCCGTCTATGGGGTCGCACAGAATCGGACACGACTGAAGTGACTTAGCAGTAGCAGCAATGTTTTTACTAATTTTCAGCTCATTAAAGTACCATTTCATCCTTATGCAGATTATACATAGTGAAGTAAATCAGAAAGAGAAAAACAAATATAGTCTATTAATACCTATATATGGAATCTAGAAAAATGATTTTGATGAACCTATTTTCAGGGAAAGAAAGGAGAGGCAGATATAGAGAATGGACTTGTGGTCATAGTGAGGGAGGGAGAGAGTAGGATGAATGGAGAAATTAGCACCAATACTATCAGGTGTAAGATGGATAGCTGGTGAGAAGCTGCTGTGTAGCACAGGAAGCTTGGTCTGGCACTTTGTGGTGACCTGGAGAGATGGGATGGGGAGGAAGGAAGGAAGACTAGAGAGGGACAGTATGTATGTATAATTATGGCTGCTTTGTGTTGCTGTATGGAAGAAACCAACACAGCAGAGTAAAAATTTTAAAAAATTTAAACTAAAAAAAATTTAAAAATCTGGGTTAGATTGAATGCCCTAAAATAGCTAACAGAAGCAGAAGATATTAAATAGAGGTGGCAAGAATACACAGAAGAACTGTACAAAAAACATCTTCACGACCAAGATAATCACGATGGTATGATCACTCACCTAGAGCCAGACATCCTGGAATGTGAAGTCAAGTGGGCCTTAGAAAGCATCACTACGAACAAAGCTAGTGGAGGTGATGGAATTCCACTTGAGCTCTTTCAAATCCTGAAAGATGATGCTGTGAAAGTGCTGCACTCAATATGCCAGCAAATTGGAAAAACTCAGCAGTGGCCATAGGACTGGAAAAGGTCAGTTTTCATTCCAATCCCAAAGAAAGGCAATGCCAAAGAATGCTCAAACTACTGCACAATTGCACTCATCTCACACGCTAGTAAAGTAATGCTCAAAATTCTCCAAGCCAGGATTCAGCAATACGTGAACTATGAAATTCCAGATGTTCAGGCTGGTTTTAGAAAAGACAGAGGAACCAGAGATAAAATTTCCAACATCCTCTGGATCATCGAAAAAGCAAGAGAGTTCCAGAAAAACATCTTTTTCTGCTTTATTGTTTATGCCAAAGCTTTTGACTGTGTGGATCACAATAAACTGTGGAAAATTCTGAAAGAGATGAGAATATCAGACCATCTGACCTGCCTCTTGAGAAACCTATATGCAGGTCATAAAGCAAGAGTTAGAACTGGACATGGAACAACAGACTGGTTCCAAATAGGAAAAGGAGTACATCAAAGCTGTATATTGTCACCCTGCTTATTTAATTTATATGCAGAGTACACCATGAGAAATGCTGGGCTGGAAGAAGCACAAGCTGGAATCAAGATTGCCAGGAGAAATATCAATAACCTCAGACATGTAGATGACACCAGCCTTATGGCAGAAAGTGAAGAGGAACTAAAAGGCCTCTTGATGAAATTAAAAGAGGAGAGTGAAAAAGTTGGCTTAAAGCTCAACTTTCAGAAAACTAAGATCATGGCATCTGTCCCATCACTTCATGGGAAATAGATGGGGAAACATGGAAACGGTGTCAGATTTTATTTTTGGGGCTCCAAAATCACTGCAGATTGTGACTGCAGCCATAAAATAAAAAGACGCTTACTCCTTGGAAGGAAAGTTATGACCAACCTAGATAGCATGTTCAAAACCAGAGACATTACTTTGCCAACAAAGGTCCGTCTAGTCAAGGCTATGGTTTTTCCTGTGGTCATGTATGGATGTGAGAGTTGGACTGTGAAGAAGGCTGAGTGCCAAAGAATTGATGCTTTTNTCCCTTGGACTGCAAGGAGATCCAACCAGTCCATTCTAAAGGAGATCAGCCCTGAGTGTTCCTTGGAAGGAATGATGCTAAAGCTGAGACTCCAACACTTTGGCCACCTCATGCAATGAGTTGATTCATTGGAAAAGACTCTGATGCTGGGAGGGATTGGGGGCAGGAGGAAAAGGGGACAACAGAGAATGAGATGGCTGGATGGCATCACCGACTCGATGGACATGAGTTTGAGTGAACTCCGGGAGATGGTGATGGATAGGGAGGCCTGGCATGCTGCGATTCATGGGGTCGCAAAGAGTTGGACACGACTGAGCAGCTGAACTGAACTGAAAATAGCTAATGAATAATATTAGACTTTTCAAATAAAGTTTCATTTAAAATTGTATGACTGAACTGTCCTCTGAATACTTTTGAATTTTCAAAAAGTCAAGTACTTTTTATAAAGTACTCAGATATTAAGTGAGTAGTTCAATTTCTTTTTGACAAATATATACATGTTTACACAAGACACAGAACATTTCCATCAACCAAAATAGTTCCTTTATACTCTTTCCTAGTCAATTTCTCCCACCCTTGAAGCTGGAGTTATGTACTGATTTGATTTGTATCAACACTGTTATGTTAGCTTTGCCAGTTCTAGGATTGTACACACATGGAACCCACAGAATATTTTTTGTTTCTGACTTTATCCACTCAGCACAATATTCCGACATCCATTCATGTTGCTGGCTGTATCAGAGGTTTGCTCCTTTTTATTGTGAGTAGCATTCACTGTATGAATCTACCACAGTTTGTTTATCCATTCCCCTGTTGATGGATATCTGGCTGATTTTGGTTATTATGAATAAATTTGGTTGGACATTTTTGTAAAAGTTTGTTTGTGGACATATGCTTTCAATTCTCTTGGATTGGAATTGCAGGGTCAAAAGGTAGGTGTGTATTCAGCTTTTTAATCAATTGCCAAACAACTGTCAAACTGGTTGTGCCATTTATCTGCTCTCACCAGCACAAAGTATGAGAATCCTGGTTGTTTCAAACTCTCTCCAACATTTGGTGGTGTTGTTTGGTCTCTTCCATTTTGGGCGTACTTGTGGCTATGTAGTGGTATGCTTCTGAATACTTTTGCAGGGGTGGAAAGGTCGCTTCCTTTATCTTTCAGGGTCCATTGGCTAATCTAATAATTAAGTTGACATAAAAAAGATTAACATGAAAAAGCTAAATTTAATGTTGGATGTATGGAAGCCCTAGAGATCTGAGACTGAAGGGCAATTTGAACATTTGAGGCTTCTAGGCCATCCTGAGTTACAGAATGGGCGTGGTCATCAAAGAGGGGGTGGGGAAGTCTCAGGACAATGAAACATTGTTAATTAGATGTTTTCCTTGACATATAGATAGGTCATTCTGATAAAAGTTGTTTCTGATAATAGCTCTTTTTCTCTGAGCCAGGCTCCCTCTCTTAATTCTTTTAGGTAATAAGTGTGTTTTATTAGTTGCTCAGTCATATCCAACTTTCTGAAACCCCATGGACTGTAGCGCACCAGGCTCCTCTGTGCATGGATTCTCCAAGCAAGAATACTGGAGAGTAGCCATGTGATCCTCTAGGGGATGTTCCAGACCCAGGAATCCAACCTGGGCCTCCTGCATTGCGGGTGGGTTCTTTACCATCTGAGTTACCAGGGACTGTAGCCCACCAGGATCTTCTTTCCATGGGATTTTTCAAGAAAGAATACCAGAGTGGGTTGCCATTTCCTAATCCAGGGGATCTTCCCAACCCAGGGATGGAACCTGTATCTCTTGCGTATTCTGCATTGCCAGGTGGATTCTTGATCACTTCCCACATGGCTCAGAGGTTAAAGCATTTGCCTGCAAGGCGGGAGACCTGGGTTCAATCCCTGGGTTGGGAAGATCCCCTGGAGAAGGAATTGGCAACCCACTCCAGTATTCTTGCCTGGAGAATCCCATGGACAGAGGAGCCTGGTAGGTTACAGTCCACGGGATTGCAAAGAGTCGGACACGACTGAGCGACTTCACTTCACTTCACTTCACTTACGTGGTAAAGGGGGAGATAAAAAGTTCTTCCTGTGTCTCTGGGCATTGATTGTCTTCAGCTTAAAATAATCTACATACTTAAACCATACACTTTGGGAGACTCATTCTGAGCTCCTTCACTTTCAACAAAGCTGAAGGTTATGAAGGATCCCGTAGTAGTCATTAGGGCTGCTGCAGATATTTAAGACCTCCCTTCCTTCTGAACACATGATAAGATTATACTTGTATCAATATTAGATGTTCACAGTAAACAAAAAGTCCTCTGCAGATCTGTGCTGAACATGCGATAAGATATAGAAATAATAATTAGTTTTTAACTTTGGGATTTTTGTGTCATTTGTTACAATAGTATAATCTAACCTAACCTGAAATGTGAAATGTGATTCTAAATAGTTCTTGCCCCATTGAGGTCTATTTTCGCTATCTATGAACTTGGAATAATGTGTAAGAAAGGTCAGAAGATATTGGAAGGAAGTAATTTATATTTTGTTAGTACTATTCATGTGAAAGACAGTCTATTAAGTACCTTACACAAGTTATTTCTTTGAAGACTCTGTTCTCTCGTGTGGCTCAGTTGTCTAACTCTTTGTGACCCCATGGACTGTAGCCCACCAGCCTCCTCTGTCCATGAAGTTTTCCAGGTAGGAATACTGGAATGGATTGCCATTCTCTTCTCCAGGGTATCTTCCTGACCCAGGGATCGAACCTGCATCTCCTACATCTCCTGCATTGGCAGGCAGATTCTTTACCACTGAGCCACCACTGTTATCTTGAAATAGATTTCGGTATTTTCTAGTCATTTAAGTGAAGAAACTGTGGGTTAGAGTGTTGATTAACTCGTTCAAGCTTGTAAAAACTCGTGAGTGTGGGTGTCCTTTCTCTTTCACTTGTACTATTTTCATTGCTCTGTGCTATTTGAAGTCAGGTTATATTGTCAGTGACAGAATTAGAAGTTATTGCTATGGCCTTTAGTACTGTGTAGACATAAAAACAAAAATGTAGAAATAATGTGTGACTTCTAATTCTAAAAGTAGAATAGCTGTTGACAAAATTGGGAAGACAGAACTTCAATGGCCTGAGGACATATTTTGTGAGCCAACGTATACCAGAAAATAACGCTATAAATAAAATTGTATTTTGAAATGCAAATGAGGAATCTATGTCCTGAGGTGCTATCAGTGTTTGAGAAGCTCAGAGACAGTCTGCAGTACTGATGGATCATGTAGGAAGACTTTTCCGTCACTTTCCAAAGGTCAGGTGTACTTGTTACATTGCTGAATGAGAATAATCTGCAGTCATCTTTTCAGTAATTCGTTGACCGAAAAATAAAAACGCAATGTGAGTTGTGAGTTAAGTTCTGTTTGGGGCAAAATGAGGACTGTAGCCTGAAAGATAGCATCTCAGATCTATCGCTCTGAGGAACTGCTCCAAAGAGGGTGGGAAGGTCAGCATATATTTACATCATTTTGGTGGAGTACGTGCAATCATGCACACATTTTTGGCAGACTACTGCTGCTAGTCTCATGAAGGTTACTGCTAGTCACAAGGAGCAGATGTTTCCATTAATGATTTTAGTGTTTTCTAGATATGAGAAAATGTACCAGCTTTTGTCATAGAGGGCCTCATTCCTGATTCCCACCCTTTAGAGATCTGAACTCCTTTCAGGCTGGGCTGAAGTTTAGTGACTATGATGGCTGGTGACTTATCCTTACAGGGCAGATGGCAAGATTTAGCTGGCAAATTCTGATTTTCCCAAGTGATAGGAGCAATATAGCTTATAGAGCCTGTTATAGAATGGCTTTATATATAAAACCACACACACACACACACACACACACACACAGAGTGTGTGGACAGTTTTCATTATGGTTATATTTCCAAGCAATGTTTTAAATTTGTATGGTTTATGTCCACATGAAAGAGGTAAAGGAAAAAAAAATTAGATTTCTATTTAGATCTGACTGTTGAAATAGCAGATTTTGACCATTAATTTCTAGGTATTTTTGAGACTGCTTTATATTTTACATTTATTTTAAGGCTTAAATTTCCAAAGACTGAATAATATAGAATATACTGTCTGATAAATGAAAATAAGCTTGAAATCAACAACAGAACAATAAAGAGACAACCCTAACCATTTGTATTAAACAACAAACTTCCAAATACCCAATAGGTCAAAAAAGAAATCAGAATAAAATTTAGAAAATATTTTGATTAAGTGATAATGAAAATCCAATGTTTGAATGTTGGGGGGAATGCAGCTAAAGCTTCTTTTCTTTGGAAGCAAATTAGAGTTTATGTTAGAATATCAGAAAGGTTGAAAATAAAAGATTTACACTTTCAGTTTAAAAAGATATTGAAAATAGAACCCAGAGAAATGAACAAATGCAGGAAATAATGGAAGAGAATGCAACAGAGGAAATTGACAAAGTTAAATATATATTCTTTGAAAAGATTTTAAAAAAACTAGTAACCCTAGCAAAATTGATAATGGACAAGTTAAAGGGAAAGCACAAAGTTCTCAGCTGAGATGTGAAAAGGGCACCCTCACTACGTCATCAAAAATACAATGAGAAGATATTATGATGCTCAGAATTACTGGCCAGTGAACAAAGGCCATAATGAAATATCACTTTACAATCACTACAATGGTTTATTTATTTAAAAACCATAAATAAAAATAAACAGGTGCTGGTGAGACTGTAAAGTAATTGGAACCCTCATATGTTGGTGGTGCAGCTGCTTTAAAAATAGTTTGACAGTCCTCCCAAATGTCAAACTTAGAATGTTACCAAGTGACCCATCAATTCTACTCCTTGGTATAAATGCAAGAAAATTGAAAAGATATATAGTAGTTCAGCTGGTAAAGAATCTGCTGCCATGCGGGAGACCTGGGTTTGATCCCTGGGTTGGGAAGATCCACTGGAGAAGGGAATGGCTACCTACTCCAGTATTCTGTCCTGGAGAATTCCATGGACTATAAAGAGTCGAACATGGCTGAATGACTTTCACACAAAACTTCTACACAAGAGTTCATAACAACAACATTCATAACCAAAAAATGGAAAGAATTTAAATATCTGTCAACTGACAAGTAGATAAACAAAATGTTGTATATCAGTACAATGGAATATTAATGAGCCATAATTAGGAATAAAATGCTGATACATGCTACAACATAAATCAGTCTTGAAAGCATTACACTAAGTGTAAAAGTCAGACACAAAAGCTCATAACGTGTCTAATTTCATTTCTATAAAATGTCTATAATGGCAAATCTACAGAGATGTAAAGTAGATTAGCTGGTTGCCATGGATTGGAAGGAGGAGGAATAGAAAGTGACGGCTAACAGGAATGGGTATTCTTTTGAAGCTGGCAAAAATGTTCTGTAATGAACTGGTGATGATTCTACAAACTTATAAGCATATTAAACCCCACTGATTTTACATTTTAATGTGGTGAGTTTATGGTATGTGAATTGTATCTCAATTACAAAATAATATATTATGAATGCCTTAATGCTAACATGTTTGAACATTTAAAAGAAAGATAAATTCTTGAAAAACATAACTTGCATAAAGATAAATACAAAATTGAAATAGTTTGTGTTAGAGAAACAACTGAATTCACAATGAAAGATTTCCCACACACACACAAACTTCAAGCCTAAGTAGTTTCACCAGTAAATAACAAATATTTTAGAGTAAAATAATCTGCATAATATCTGTTTTATGTGAGCTATTACAGATAGTAAAGAGGGGAGGAAAAAAATTTCAAATTGTGTTCTGAGACCAGGATAATCCTGATTTCAAAATCATACATCATTTATGTAAGAAAAGAAAAGCAAGGCCAAATTCTTTCATGAACACAGCTGCAAGAATTCTAAACAAGATAAAACAAATGAGGTTTATTCCAGGAATGCAAGATTGGTTGAACAAAGGGACATAAATCAATATCCTTCACCACTCTTATCAAATAAAGGAGAAAAAATTTATGATTAACTCCATAAGTGCATGAAACTCATTTGATAAAATCAATATCCATTTGCTACAAAAACATGCAGGAATAGGGGCTTCCATGATGGCTCAGTTCAGTTCAGTTCAGTCGTTCAGTCATGTTCGACTCTTTACAACCCCATGAACTGCAACATATCAGGCCTCCCTGCTACTGCTAAGTCGCTTCAGTCGTGTCCGACTCTGTGCGACCCCATAGACGGCAGCCTACCAGGCTCTGCCGTCCCTGGGATTCTCCAGGCAAGAACACTGGAGTGGATTATCATTTCCTTCTCCAGTGCAGAACTGCAGCACGCCAGGCCTCCCTGGCCATCACCAACTCCTGGCGTCCACCCAAACCCACGTCCATTGAGTCGGTGATGCCATCCAACCATCTCAACCTCTGTCGTCCCCCTTCTCCTCCTGCCCTCAATCTTTCCCAGCATCAGGGTCTTTTCAAATGAGTCAACTTTCTGCATTAGGTGGCCAAAGTATTGGAGTTTCAGCTTTAGCATCAGTCTTTCCAATGAACACTCAGGACTGATCTCCTTTAGTAAGGGCTGGTGGGAACTCCTTGCAGTCCAAGGGACTCTCAAGAGTCTTCTCCAACCCCACAGTTCAAAAGCATCAATTCTTCGGCACTCAGCTTTCTTCACAGTCCAACTCTCACATCCACATATGACTACTGGAAAAACATAGCCTTGACTAGACAGACCTTTGTTGGCAAAGTAATGTCTCTGCTTTTTAATATACTGTCTAGGTTGGTCATAACTTTCCTTCCAAGGAGTAAACCATCTTTTAATTTCTTGGCTGCAGTCACCATCTGCAGTGATTTTGGAGTCCAGAAAAATAAAGTCAGCCACTGTTTCCACTGTTTCCCCATCTATTTCCCATGAAGTGATGGGACCAGATGCCATGATCTTCATTTTCTGAATGTAGAGCTTTAAGCCAACTTTTTCCACTCTCCTCTTTCACTTTCATCAAGAGGCTCAGTAGTAAAGAATCAGCCTAACAATGGAGGCAACATGGGTTCAATCCCTGGTTGGGAAGATCACCTGGAAAGGGAAATGGCAACCCACTACAGTATTCTTGCCTGAGAAATCCCATACACAGAAGAGTGTGGTGGGCTAGAATCCATGGAGTCACAAGAGAGTCAGATATGACTTAGTGACTAAACAACAACTAGGAATAGAAGGGGTCTTCGTTAATCATAGAACAATATCAACCTACCTCTATCACCCAACATAATGGTAAAATACTTAACAGTTTCCTCCTGTAATTGGAAACAACATGAAGTTGTCCACTATTAGCTCTTCTGTTTAATATTGTATTGAAGCTTTAGCTAGTGCAAAAAGTAAGAAAAATAAAATATAGTCTTTACAATAAGGAGAAAGCTTTCATCATTTGCAGGCATAATAAATAATTGTGCAAAATTCTATAAACTAGTAGAAACATAATGAAGTTTAGTAAGGTCACTGGTTTATACATAAAATACATCATATTTTATAAACTAATAACATTTGGGGAATTAAAGCACCACCTTTGAATTTACAATAAAATATCATCTACATTTAATGGAAAATTCATTTTTGTTAAGATGTCATTTCTGCCCACACTCCATGCAATCTTAGTCAAAAGTTTAACACTTTTTTTTTTGTTGTTGTTGTTGTGGAAGTCAGAAGAGGGACTTCAGAACTTATAAAGAAATATAAAAAACCTGAGATATTCAGAGAAATTTTATTAAAGTACCAGCCATCGATATTTTTAAGCTACAATAATTAAGACAATGCTCTAATTGTGCCAAGAAAGATAATCAGTGTTAAAAAATAAATCTGAGATACAGGTTTACACATATACAGTAAGATGATTAAAGCAAAATTACAAAGGCAGTATAAAATGAAATATTAGTCTTTTCATTATGTGGTGCTGAGTTACCTGGATATCCACACAGAAAAACACATCTTGACTACTACATAAACAAAAATTGTTTTGAGATTGATATTAGACTTGAATGTGACAGTAACACAATGCAGTTTCTAGAATAAAATGTAGGAGAATGTGTTTAGGGATAGATAAAGATTTACTAAGAAGTGTTCCAATAAGCACTGAGTAGAGAAGACCGATAAGCTGATAAAGTGAAAAGAAGGTAAAAGTGAAATCGCTCAGTCATGTCTGACTCTTAGTGACCCCATGGACTGTAGCCTACCAGGCTCCTCTGTCCATGGGATTTTTCCAGGCAAGAATACTGGAGTGGGTTGCCATTTCCTTCTCCAGAGGATCTTCCCAACCCAGGGATCAAACTTGGGTCTCCTGCATTTCAGGCAGATGCTTTACTGTCTGAGCCACCAGGGAAGCCCCAAGCTGATAAACTGGACTTAATTAAAAACAAGATGAGGATGAAGAGCAACTGAAATCTTCATACACTGCTGGTTGGAATGTAGAGGTACCACCATGTTAGAAAGCTGGCAATATCTACTAGAGCTAAACATACTGACACCTATGATCCAGCATTGCTACTATTAAGTACATACCAAGCAAATGAGTGCTTATTACTTTTAAAACATATTTATAGTGGTATTATTCAAAATAAATAAAGTGGGAAACAGTACAAATGTCTATCCACAGTAGGATATTTACATAAAAGGTGATACACTCATTCAGTGGAATTCTACACTGAAATGAAAAATTACTGTTTGCAACCACATAAACATTACATACATAACCATGAATTAAAAACATTGAAAGGATAATGAGTAGTATAGGATTCTGTTTATATGAAGTTCAAAGACAAGCAAAATCACTCTAATGTTCAAGGACAGAATAATGGTAGCTCTTGGGGGATTATCACCAAAGTGAGAGCACTAGGAAAATCTACATTTCATATCACATTCATGCACAATTATTTACCCTTGTTACCTCAAATTTGCATCATTAAATGATGCAGAAACCTTTTTTTATAGTTAATTTGGCTTGGTTTAATTAAACCTAAGAGCTGAGTTAAATAGCATGAATCTGTAAGAAGAAAGAATGCTGACATTCTAATAACTCATTTCGGAGAATATTCATGTTTTAAAAAGTGAAATCTCAGACATTTGGTACATCCTAACTGGTGCTATTGACATGTTTTGATGTCTGTGTCTGATACAATAAGAACTCAAAAATACAAATTGGTTATCTCTGACCCCTGGCATCAACTTATTAAAATCATATCACTCAAAAATTATCATACAATAATATTATTTAATATTTATACACTATTATAGAAACCGGGGCTTCCCTGGTGGCTCAGCTGGTAAAGAATCTGCCTGTAATGCAGAAGACCTGGGTTCAGCTCTTGGGTCAGGAAGATCCTCTGGAGAAGGAAATGGCTAACCACTTCAGTATTGTTGCCTGGAGAATCCCATGGACAGAGGAGCCTGACAAACTACAATCCATGGGGTTGCAAAGAGTCTGAGATAACTGAGCACTGTAGACTCTAAAATAATTACAGCTTTTTAAGATTGTGGGTACAAGTTTTAATAGGAGTGAATTTTAGAATATGTGCTAAGTTTTTAAACTTCCTTCATCAAGTGTAGTAAAAATATCTCAGAAATCAGGTAATAAACATAGGTTATGAAAAAGCAATATTTGAATAGCTCACTCAGACCATACAAGTGATTGATTATGGTCTAATTTTAATCATCATGGAATCTACCAAATAAGCCAGTTATAGTCAGTCCTCAATTTTGCATCAGTTCAGTTCAGTTCAGTCGCTCAGTCGTGTCTGACTCTTTGTGACCCCATGAATTGCAGCACACCAGGCCTCCCTGTCCATCACCAGCTCCAGGAGTTCACTCAGACTCACATCCATCGAATCAGTGATGCCATCCAGCCATCTCATCCTCTGGCGTCCCCTTCTCCTCCTGCCCCCAATCCCTCCCAACATCAAAGTCTTTTCCAATGAGTCAACTCTTCGCGTGAGGTGGCCAAAGTATGTTAATGGAAATGTGTGTTCTGTGAACTCTGTCTTCAATCCACTTGGTTCTGTGGTATCGGAGACTAGTTACAGGGCAAAGCAAGCATGGAGTTCCAATATGCACTAGTTTCACTTACTACAATACAATACCATGCGAAGCAAGCGCTTCCTGTAATTAACATTTCTTTTAGTTTGTAAAATTAGAAATTAAAAGAGGTGGACAAAATTTTATTGTTTGTACTTCAGAAAAGCACATTAGACAATAGTTCCATTATGTTGGCAATGAAAAAATTGTGTGAATAATTTGTATCAATAATTTAGAGACATTCTTAAAAGATGATAATAAGTCACCTTTAAAAAAACATCTTGTTACTCACTCTGAATAATTCTTTTCTCCAATACACTTGAGTTGAAGAATTTTATTTCTAAAAAATGATCAATGAAGACCTTTTTGAGGCTATTAATGTCAAATTGATTCTGAAAATCAGAGATTCCTATATGAATTGCTTCGCTCTTTATCTACTTTTCCTTTTGTCCCTATGCTTTAGGGACAGTTTCTATTGAATTCATGTGAATGAGTCATATTTTTTATTTTCTTGCATGCCTGGAAAATGTTTATGAAAGGTGAAAATTATCAATAAAATCATGTTTCAACTCTAGAAAAGAGTTTCTCCCCTCCCCTCAGAGTCTGTGGCTGTTAAACTATTTTTTTAGTGACTCTCCTGAACTAATTCTATAAGGTCTATCATCATCATTTGTGATCTTTGAAGTTCACTGATTGGCCTGAGTGTGTTGTGTGCTAAGTTGCTTCAGTCATGTCTGACTCTTTGTGACCCTATGGACTGAAGCCTGCCAGGTTCCTCTGTCCATGTGGATTCTTCCAAGCATGAATACCGGAGTGAGTTGCTGTGCCCTTCTCCAGGGGATCTTCCTGACCCAGGGGATGGAACCCTCATCTCTCACATCTCCTGCCTTTGCAGGTAGGTTCTTTACCACTAGTGCCACCTGGAATTGGCCAGACTGGTTGTCAGTTAATGATTGGACAAAGATTTCTTTTAGGCTTGGAACCAATAAGTCTGCTAATTTTGCCAAAGAGCTCTGTTTGGTTCTTGGGGAATACCTTCAGCACTCAGCCAGGGCATTGACAACTCTGCCTTTGGTTTTGCTAAATTCAAGTCCCATCTAGGTGAACCCTTAGGGCCTTCTCAGGTTTTCCCTGGGTATACATACAACCCACCACAAAGGCATGAGCTTCTAGATTCTCAAAAATATGTCACAACTTTTCAAAGTCCTCATAAATATCTTATTCTCCAAAATTTTCTTTTAAACTTTTTGGGGAGCAACTTTTATTTACTGCCTCAAACAGCCACAAAGTGAAACAATGGTCTCTAATTTTTTTTTTTTTTTGGCAGCTACCTTGGGGAAAAGACTTTTGCATTGGGCAAATTCAGAAGCAGGTCAACTAGACACAGCTCTGCAGATGGAGTCTTTTGTGGAGCCACAGTTCTCTGAGTCAGATTTTGAGAGTTCCAACCTATTCTGCCCTGTCTGTTGGCTGTATAGCTGGTGGTTTTCACTGAGATTGTGAACTGATTTTTCAGGCTACTATAGAACTGGAGAGTAAGGTGTGATGGTGACAAATTAAATGCCAAAACTTGCTCATTTTACTGATATTCAACTATATTTCTTGATTAAATATTCCTCAGATTGTTGCAAGCCTTTGGTTAATTTCCAGAGTTCTGACAAATTTTTGCCAGCTGCTTATTGCTTTAATGGAGGAGAGAATTCTCTGAGCTCTTACATCATCATTTTCACTCATTTCATCTCTCTAAAATTTTTTTATAATAATAAACATTTTTACTCTTTCTAACATAAGAGTCAAGATGGAAAAACTAAAAGAGGATGTTGGGACTTTCTATGGTTAAAACCATCCAGATACTAGCCCCAGGAAGTACTATCTGAATAGTGGTTTAAAACAACAAGAACAACAAAACCCTGTAGATCTTCCATTCCCCAATATGAACCCAGAAGATACGTTGCAGTCTCTACTTCATCCATGCTTATAGTAGGATCCTTGCAGCTTGTGTCACTTTTGGGCTTAGGATATAGACTTGTACCAGGCATGGGCCACACCCATAATAGTCCAATAGGGTTTTGGCCTGCAAATGAAAGCCACTGAATTTTAACAGCAACTTTATGTGGACTCCTTTCCAAATTTTGGCATCAACAAGCGGGAATTTCTAGTGTAGGAAAAGGGCATATTATATATTGTGAACTAACACTGAGCTGTCATTTATTTCCCCTACTCCAGTGTTATATAATCAGGTTCAAGTATAGTCGAGTGTTTTATATTCATGTTCAGGTCTGATAATGTATTTGAAACAGTAAGTTTTTTCTCTAAAATTATGAAATCCCAAAACTTCACATGCATTTATAAAGTTAAAAATTCACTTCATTTCTAGCACTTTGTCTAAGATAGTTGTTTATTTTGACAGTGGAAGGCAAAAACTGAATTTTATTATCCTATTATTTATCTAAACATGTCATATGCCTAATATGCAAAAATGTTAAGGATTGTTGTTTTCATACCATATGTTCAGGTGTGGTAGTAAAATAATATTCCAAATGATTTGGCTTGAAAAATTACTGTGTCACAATATTTAATAAATAATGTTGCTAATTACATTTTAAGGGCAAAATTTGAACTTTCAAAAGCAGTCTTTGATTTTAGCAATAATTTTAATGGTTTTCATACAGCCTTAATAAATTGAAATCATCCAATTTAATCTTAATTAATCACTGCAGATGGTGATTGCAGCCATGAAATTAAAAGATGCTTACTCTTTGGAAGGAAAGTTATGACCAACCTAGACAGCATATTAAAAAGCAGAGACATTACTTTGTCAACAAAGGTCCATCTAGTCAAGGCTATGGTTTTTCTAGTGGTTATGTATGGATGTGAGAGTTGGACTATAAAGAAAGCTAAGAAAGAACCGAAGAATTGATGCTTTTGAACTGTGGTGTTGGAGAAGACTCTTGAGAGTCCCTTGGACTGCAAGGAGATCCAACCAGTCCATCCTAAAGGAGATCAGTCCTGGGTGTTCTTTGGAAGGAATGATGCTGAAGCTGAACCTGCAATACTTTGGCCAATACTTTGACTTCAATACTTTGAAGAGTTGACTCATTGGAAAAGACTCTGATGCTAGGAGGGATTGGGGGCAGGAGGAGATGGGGACGACAGAGGATGAGATTGGCTGGATGGCATCACCGACTAGATGGACATGAATTTGGGTAAATTCTGGGAGTTGGTGATTGACAGGGAAGCCTGGTGTGCTGCGATTCATGGCATTGCAAAGAGTCGGACATGACTGAGTGACTGAACTGAACTGAACTGAACTGAATTGCAGCATTAAAAATTTGAAGAATCTGCAACTTTCCTGGAGTCCTTGAAAAGAAACTCTGATTATTTCTTACTTGCAGTATACTTTAATTTTTATTGCTGATTAGTTAAAGCACCCGTGAACTTCTCTAAGATTAAGACTGAATTTTTCTAGCAGGTTTTTGTAATGTCTGGATTCATTCTCTGTATTATATCTGGTACATTCCTGGAAAAATTGAACATAGGTTAACTCTTACAAATGCCACTAGAATATTTCCCCATTTGCAACCTTATGTATAACTTCCACTACCACGACTTCTTTAGTCACCTTGAGGTCAACTCGGGATAGGAATCAAGAAAAATAGAAGTTGCAAGATTTTATTGGCCCAGAAAGTGAAAATCTGAGGATAAACATGACGTTTCTATCATCACATGCAAGAAAAATACACAGTGCTCACTGAGGCTGCTTTTCCAGACTTTCTCATCTGAACCACAAACTTTTTGGCCTTCTGGTTTATAGTTTAGCACTTCCAGCCAAAGAACAGTATATTTATTTTGAAAGGGGAAAATGTGCTTCATTATGTAGGGAAAAAGACTGAGTTCTATTACCATTTTAGGTACTTTTGTGTTTCTCGTTCCAAATTATTCCTGTCTTAGTCCATTCAGACTGCTGTAACAGTCTGGGTAGCTTATAAACAGTAGAATTTATTTCTTCCAGTTCTGGAGGCTGTAAATCCTAGATCACAGCCCTAGAGTGGCCACATTCTGCACCAGGTTCCCTTCTTGGTTTGTAGCTAGCGCCTTCTTACTGAGTCCTCACATGGTGGGGGGCTGGGAACTCGGGGTGGGGGGGAGTCTCTTTTATAAGACCACTAATCCAATACACGAATGTTCCACCCTTATGACTGAAGTCTCTCCCCAAATCCCCACCTCCTAATACTATCATCTTTGGAGGTTAGAATTTCAACAGATGAATTTTAGGGAGACACAAATATTCACACCACTGTTGTTACATACCTGTTAATTAGGAAACATGAATGCTTGATTAAACACTTTCATCCATAGGATCTGTGTTATATTAGGCAAATAAGAATAAACATTAATCTCTGGATATCAACTTAAATAGAACTAATGAATATCTTTCTTACAAAAGGGAGCAAATCTTTCACATATTAGTGCCTTTATAATTTTAACATAATTGCACAGCACTCCCTATGCATTTCTTATTGACATTCATGTCATTTTGACTGCAAACTTCTATTCTTGAAGTGTACTGGTAAACTAGATCTCTGGGAGGAAAATCTAACAACAAATATGAGTTGTAGCATTTGTCAATTTGCATGTTCTAAATATTCCTATCATAGCTGATTTAAAAGCAGAGTTGGGAAGAAGAACATGGTTGCTATCTGGTGCCAGTGTGAGTGGGCTACAGAACACTATTCTATCCTTACTGTTTTTTCTCAGATCCCAATATTATAATCTCTCTTTCTCTTCTGTGAATTTCTGAGGAAACTTGGAATTGATCTGAATCTACTACCTTGAAATTAAGCTGGTCTTTTTACCTGTACTTCTGTAGAGATCTGAGAACATTTAGATGCACTCTGATTTCCTGGATGTAGTCAGCCAGCTACAAGTGACTGCCTTGCAAGAGGAAAGAGCACTATGTGTGTCTGCATACACATCTTTTGAGTAAATGTATTTGCATTTTTTCTTACCTAAGAAATCCTCCTTAATGCAAACTAATGAAATTTTAATCAACAAAAATAGTATATATATAATGTCTTCACTTGAAAAGTCGATCTTCTATGGATTAGGTGACCTAGAGTCATCAGATAACCGTGGCAAATCTCCAACTGTAGCCTACACACCTTGGGGTTTATTCATTAGTAGTTTCTTGAATGTTTTTAGTGTTCTTATCTACATTTTGAATACCTGTTTCTAAATTGCTCACAGATTGCAAAAGCACTAATTGGTAATTCTCCTTTTTTGGTTCATTGAGTCTTACATTGTCTAGCAATTGGTGGTATCAGATAAAACATGAATGTAAAAGGATTGTTTTTAACAAACATAATTTAAGCATGTTTTCTTAGTCTGGGAGCCTATTTTGAGCTGCTACAACATCAGTGATTCCTGTTATTGAACCAATCTAGATTCAATTGTACAGCAATTACTGAATTTACACTTTAGTAAACAAATGACTAGATGGGCAGGCAAAAATGGGCTTGTTGAAATTAGAACTAAGAAAATATGTTTCAGAATTTACCACTTCCTCACTGTTTTACATATGCAAGATAGGTATAATTGGGTGTATACCTGGAATGTGAAATAGAGTAGTATCCAAGAGTCAGCAAGAGCACTAGATGTAAAATTAGAAGTCATATTTCATTTTTGAATGTTTTCAAGGAGATAATATCTATACATATCTATATCTGTTATCTTTAATTAAGTGGGTGTAGCTGTGTGTACAACTCTGTGTTTATGTATTTCTGTGTTAGATTAATAGGAGTAGGGGTAGAAACAAAGTGAATTAAAAAGTCAGAATGGCCTAATGACCTTTATTTTAATTCTTCTTTAGTACTTTAAGACGCTCCTACATTATGGGTTAGTGACTTGTGTGGGTGTTGTCCTTTCTGAGTTTAATCTAGAATGTTCCTGAAACTGAAAAATATCAATATACTAGGAAATAGTACTTATAAGACAATTATATAAATTCTGAAAAGGAGCAAGATAAGGAAGATTTTAGTAATTCTCTAAAAGTATCTTTATGGAAAATTAAAGG